>CM023824.1:2252500-2825000 GCA_013266295.2 Branchiostoma floridae x Branchiostoma japonicum | reverse complement strand
TAATGAGAACACGCTCGGGGCCAAGCGCAGAGGCCCCAGAACTACCATAAAGGCAAAACAGTTGGAAACTTTAAAAGCAGCTTTCGCGGCCACACCCAAACCCACAAGGCACATACGAGAACAGTTGGCACAAGAGACGGGGCTGAACATGAGGGTCATACAGGTAAGAGAAACATTCTCATCATTTTATTTCTCTCGTGTTCTTCACACCAATCTTACACACAAATCTTAGATAATCCAAGGAAAAACTTCCATGGTTTAAGCCAGGGACCTGGAAGTTAGTAGTCTGGCAAGCTGGAGTTGCCCATGGATTACATTTACACAGAAATGCCTTTAGATGTATGCCTCAACACCATACAGTAACACTTTCTCCAGTTTCGAAGTACTTAGTCGAAGGGAAAACATGAAAGTATTCGTGCCGCGTGGCTTACGCGACCCTCTATCCTTAATACAGTAGTTAACCCACAGCCCGGAGGTCTGCAGGCGCAGCATGGGGCATTGGGCAACAACTAAGTTGGAGCTTTAGATAAGCAACTCCAGCGCACGAGCTCTCTCCGAGGGGTAAGCTAGCGACACGACATTTGGTGTACTGCTCTGGCGGGACGGTAAATCAGTCAGGAAACCGTCGTTTGACTCCATTTTCTTCCCGTCGGTGACTAAGTTAAAAAAGAATCACAAATGCGCAAGACGGATGGCACCGCGGGAAGACTGAAGCTAACTTCAAGGCCTGATCGATAGGCTCATCTTCCGAGCAATATGACGGTAATTTCGGGCCAGTCTGCTGGGACGGGGGAGAGCAATTTGGCGGGAGTTGTGCTCTCGGTCGGACCCTTCTTCCCGCGGATTCGGAGCAGACCTACAAGGCTTTGGTTAATAGCTTTTCAAATGGAGATTGATGGGTTGGATGGGGAGGGGGGCAACTTGGGCAGACGGTTGGCTCAAGGTAAGTTAACTTTGTGTGTTCGCCGTCTGCCGCTTGTCTGTTGGCAACATAAAAGGAAACAAAGAGACCTGTAGTGGTTACCTCACGGTTATCACGGTAAGGACGTTCAAAAATTAACTAGACTCAAAGGTTTTCTTTAAAAATGTCCTCTTCACATTCATTAAGTTTTAAACTGGCTGACTGACACATCGTCAAGTTTCTACAAGTTTCCGTATGTAACAACTTTCAAATAGAACCCTAGGCTTAGTTCTATATAATGTTCCATGGAACGAACGAACAACGTTCTATCAAAATAGCTAGTGTATCAAGTTTGGAAACATACATTTCAACAGTTTGGATATATATGTTTTGTTCATATGGGTAGTTTACCATTATTTCTGATATTTATTATTCGGTTGCCGGGATTTTTTTATGTACCAGGCTGCCTCATGTGTAGTTTTTATTTGCTACACACTGACGGTCCTGTTTTCGTATTTGAGGATTTAAGAGAAGTTTGGATGTAACAGGTGTAACCTGTGTGTGTTTTATGGCGGAGGCTGCATGTAGCGGACATAAACCTTGCAGCGTGGTGCCGTGTTCAGAGAGGCCAGCGCACATACATGCGAACCCGGACATTATACCGTTCTCAGCATGTACGCCTACATAAAGAAGTTATCGCTTACTAATTCCACGGTGTGTAATAGCACTCTTAGCTCCGCAGCGGGTGTCGCTTTCAGACGCGCCGCAGCAAACCTAGCCCCGCTGTTATTACACACTCTCCGTCATAATGGGTCGTTATCGGGTTGCTAAAGGCTGGTAAAACTTCACTCTCGTTCCCAGCATGGGCGCAGGTTTGTTGTGATAGAGCCAGCGCGGTGGACGGAAGGGAGGGAGGGTTGAGACAGGCCGGGTGATTGGAAGAACAGCGGGGAGTGTAGGTACTGGCCGGTGTGTAGGTTTGGCACCTGCAGGGCCCAGAAGGACATAACAGGTGTGAGGTGTTTTCATGGACGTTGTATCTTTGTCGGTTGGTTGGTTGGTTGGATGAATTTGTTTGTTTGTTTGTTTATTTGGTTGGTTGGTTAGCAAACAGTATACTTTAGAGATAGAAGTTATTGGTGGATGGGTATGATTCCTCAGAGATTAGGTGTAACAGCTCGTTCGGTGTAATGTAGCCAGCTGCCGCTGCGCCGCGTGCCTGCGAAGCTGGTGTGTTACGCCGAAGGGCGGTTATACCGGCTATACAGATACAGATACAGATACAGAGAGAGGGGGATTTAGAGCTCATTCTTAATAAAAATTAATGTTATCTGAAAACTTGGTTCTCAGTTTGATTTAACCCGAGTATCCAGTATCACTTGTTCATGTCGTAATCAGTCTAGGTGAAATTCGGCCCTCATGATATCTTCTGACTTTAGGCAGAGTTTTGTTGGATCGCCAGATTGGCTGTGTAAATGTGTAAACCCGCGTAGTGTTACCACAAGACAAAAACACCGGTCTGTTCTCAGCACGACAGCTTGTCTGTTGTGTTAGGACAGGGCAGGGGAGGAAAGGTATCAGGTCTCGTACCGGTGTTCGTTTTCATCACAACAGGTGGCGGCTTGGCTGGACGTCGCCCCCCCCCCCCACATCCCCAAGGTCACGTGAACACATGTGATCATAGGAGGCGGAATTTGTTAGACATGGTAACGAATATAATGGTGATTTTACCATTGCAATATTGTAGCCAAACATTTATCCAAAGGACTGTAGCTGTTTTTCCGACAGTCAGAGTCAGGTCTACAGAGCTGCAAAAACGTAATGAGAAGAGAGAATATCCTTTCACCATTGTAACTTTTCACTGAAATATCATAGATTTGAAACGATATCGCTAGCGCTTTAAACGAAGATGAGTATAGAATACGTATATATCGACGTGTAAAACTGAACAAAGGACACTGGGCATTCCCTGATGCAGGCGTTTTGTTGGTGGACTTTAGAACCAAAAGAGTGACCATGTTAACTTACCCTGTCGCTCATTTTTAAATTAAAATGTATGTTTAATCAAACATTACTGTAAGTGAACGCGCGGGAAAGACTCTTAACACGTCCCATGTCAGTGTTTTCCCAGAGACAGCGAAGTTGGTTTATTTTATCAGCTGGCAGCCAGCGAAGGTCAGCGAAGGTCAAGTACTCGACATCTTTCGTATCGGCTGGGGGCGAATGTTGTGCTAAGTTTATTTTGATAGGCGGCCCGGAAGTGGTGAGAAATGGGAATTTTTGGCACCTTGTAAGGATTTGCTTTTTCCTATGTCGCCGTTTGTAAGCTGCATGCTGCGCTTGTTTTTGTATCTCGAGCTCAGCGGCCTTTTTACTTAAGCTACAGGAGTTTCTTCTGTCTTCAATCCAACATACACACGATTTGGAATACCAAGATACGCATCGAACTTGACAAGAAAGCCACTTGTTTCTTTGGAACGGTTTCCAGCTTAGAAAAAAGAACTTGACGAGTTAATCCCTAATTATGTCTAGAATTTACATTTGCAAAGTCATTTTCCAAATTTCATATACATGTACATTCATGTACATTTAAATTTCACCTTTCACTTAAAATCACGTACTTCAATGTGATGATATCGTTGATATCGTTACTTTTGCCACAACACATACAGTTTTAGAGGCAGTTACAGTCACCCAAACCTCTGTGCATCCCCTAGGACCCTACTGTGTGTGAAACACTTAAACTCGACCCCAGCCTCCACACAGCTGGCACGTCTACGCGTCCCCCAAGCTCCTCCAAGGGTTTTACGGTTTGTTTTTATAGAGATGTCCATATCGGGAGGAGTTTTCAACAGCGGCAATCGTTTGGCTGCGGTGCTAAGCGCCCGTGACGCGTTGTGGTGCGCTCTATCGGCCTCGGGGGATTATGGGAAGGGCTTATCAACAGTTTTCTGAAAGGCTCCGTAAACCTGTTTGTTTTTATGCACTTTTTATCAGTCTTTGGGTTGTTGAAAATCGTATCATCACCAACACTGAAGCCTTTGTCATGTTGTTTTTGTGATGTAGATCATTTCCAGAGACCATACTTAATGGTTACATAAACTTTAAATCACTGATGCTGTCGTCAGCAAGTGCTCTCTGGGTGTTTGTTTTTATGAAAGTGTAGCCACATAACGTTGAACCCTGGTAAACTTAGTTCATGAAGGGGAGCACAGGGCCAGCTTCTGGCCTAGGCACATAGGCAGGTAGGGACAAGTGAAGTGAATATATTCTTAGCACTTCGTTATAACTATAAATTTGTGTCTCGTTCCATGAAGTAAGAAAGATATTGAGAAAGATCCCAAATGGAAAATAATCAAACGTACACTGGCGTTTTGGATTTATCCAAGATGTCACATTACTTTGGCCTTTTAAAGTTTTTCCCTGATCTGAAACAAGTTATCAGAACTGCTTTGCAGATTGTGTTGAACAGCCAAAGTCAGGAAATGGCACAGTGCCACAAACGACATGCAAAACCAAACCAAACCAGACCAGAGGAACTGGTCGAAAGCTGTATTTACCTTGTGTTTGATCAAAAGTTTTAACTTTAAACATTTAACTACCAACACAGATGAAATTTCATGATGACATGCAAAACTGTTGTTGTGGAGGCCAGAGACTTTTTCCTCCTTACGTAGCGTTAAAATCAGGTCGACCACTTTGTGAAACCGCGGCAAGGTTAGAAGATCAGTGTCGTCCCAAGCTGTTGGACGTATATAACAGATCAAAGTTCACTCCGGGCGGCTTCTAGCCTCCACCAGGCCTTCCTAAGGGGTGATGGATAGTAAGATTCGGCAAACATAGGGTCACTAATCGGCCAACATTTCGCCTTAACTGTGCGGTCTATGGTGTCCGAACTCCTCTGGCCAACTATTCTCCCTATTTACTGTTTTTCAACCTGCGTTGTTAGTCTGGTGTAGATATTAATTTCTCGGGTTATGGATAGTGAGATTCGGCGTTGTTAGTCTGAGTAGAGTAGAGTAGAGTAGAGTAGAGTAGAGTAGAGTAGAGTAGAGTAGAGTAGAGTAGAGTAGAGTAGAGTAGAGTAGAGTAGAGTAGAGTAGAGTAGAGTAGAGTAGAGTAGAGTAGAGTAGAGTCTGGTGCAGACTAGAAGCTCAGTGTCGTCCGGAGCTGATGGAAGTATAAAACAGATTAGCGTCCACTCCGGCCTCCACAGACGGCCCCTCCGGTATCGGGCCGCCTCACCTTTCCCCCCGTCTAGCCCCGGCCTGACCTCCGACCCGCTGCTTTGATGTCGCCGCCGGGCGGGAAGCCCCCGATTCGTTCCGGCGTGCCCCGACCCCCTATCGCGCCGCTACACGGAGGGGAGGGCGCCGTTCCGCTAAATCGGCCGAGGCGGACTTGACAGGCACGGCGACCGCAGAGGGCTGGGAAACAGGTGGCTGTACTTAACCACAAAAACTCGCCGGACCTCCCGGTCTTAAATCGTTCTTCTTAAGAACCGGACCGTGTTCTTTAAGAAGTCCTCCAAGTCGTAGGGATTATAAGGTTTCGGATCCGATTGACGGAAAGAAATGTTCTTACTCTTGGAAGGCCATCAAAATGTATTACCCAGTTAAGCGCCAAGTCACACTAAACACGCTAATACTTTGTAGGCAAAACGAGGAGATACTGTACTTGATTGGCAGTTGCCTTTATACGGTCATAATGTCCGTCAGTTTGGTCGTCTGTACACTGTTTATAGCAGCCCTATCCAGTAAGCGGTAAGCGGTATCCAGTAAGCTTCCATCTTGAACTTTCCCCTCGTTCCTTTGAGTCTTTATTCCTTCCTTCCACATCATTTCTAAACCATACCTGCCAGACTGCCTCCCTCCTCAGCCATGCCTTTCCAACACTTGACCCCCTCCATTCTAAAACACGACAGACGGGTTCAGGACAACATTATGGTAACCCAGTCCTCTCACTGACCTACCGGCCTCCTGGTGACCTCTGGGTGTGTTCTGATGTCTGTCAAGAGCTTCTCTCACCTTTAACCTGGTCCTTTCTATAACCACACTATTCTCAGACTCCAAGAACGCGTATTATCAAGGAGACTCTAACCCCCTTGGTATTATCAAGTAGGAAGGTGGTCTTTAGCAGTCTCCAACCAAATCTGTCGGTGGTTAAGAGTTAGACCAACCAACCAACCAGAAGACAATATCAAATAGGCAAGACACTACCCCAAAGGCCGGTCAGAAAATCACTAAACAACATAGTCCAGGCTATACATCTTCAGTACATGTTTCAAGAATCATACCATTGTTATTTCTACTCAAATTCTAGTAAAAGGTAAAGGTTCCATAGCCTAGTGTTTTTGGTATTGCGAGACACATAGGTCCAGAATACTGTCAAACCTGGTACAATCCTGATTGGCAGGTAATATTGTAGAATCCAGACTTTGCGTTGTGATTTTGATGTTGTGTACGCCTTGGCGAGAGAAGGGATGTCAAAGTTTCGGCGAGATCTCGGTTTATTGACAGGAATTTATGGCACTTGCCTAACCCTGGCCCGCGCAAGGGCTGCCGGGATTCGTTCCGGCGTGGCTGTACTGGGATCGTTTTACAACCTGGGCAGGGTTCGGGTTTGGTGTCTTGGGCACACTACCGACACGGAAATACCCTACATCGACGTATTTTCGCGTATTTAAAAAAGACTAAAATGCCATAAGTATTCTACGCTAGATTAGCAATCAGTGCTAGGTCATTTGCATCGATACTTAATCAATTAAGGGTATTACTTACTATCGTTTCCGCGTCTTTATAAAAAACAAATAAGATAAAAACCTGCAAGTATCCCATGCTGAGATAGCAATTTGCTAGGTCATGTACACCGGTGCTAAATTAAAGAGCTCTGGAAGGGCTGCAAAATAAGCTTGTAATGATTTTAAAGCAAAACGACAAAGCTAGAAGGAAGAAAGACATGAATCTAAACAAAGTAGTACGACAAGATAGATGAAACTTTAAGAGCCAAGAACTCAAGCTGAAGTGAAGGAAAGAAGGGGTGACAAAGGAGACGGAACCAAAGGATGTCAAGACGCATTTCCGGAATGCCGTGAACTTCTTGGACAGAATAAAGGATGAGACCTTTCGGAGAGAGGGGGGCAGCTCAGATAAGCCGGGGCGTGTCTTTGTTGGCGAACTTCTCTCCACCGTAACCCAAATGTTGGCATTCCGGCTGATGGGAGCGCGGGAAACCGCGTTGGACACAGTCACGGTCCCGGGGACTGACACGGACACCCCGGCGCCCCGCCGCGCCGCCCCTCCCTCCCCGCTACGGTCAGCCGCTGCACAAACAACACGCCGCGCGATTCGTCACGCCCGGCCCGGCCCCTATCTCCGCTCTCCACGAGCAGGCTGATTGACAGGTGCGTTGGATGGCCGCTGCCCGGCCAGACATCGTGGCGCGGCGGTGGGTCTGTCCGTCCGTCTTGGCCGGCCCGTCACCCGAAGGGCGGGAAGCCGGGTTCCGCGGGTCAGGTGTCGTCTGCGCTCACGTCAATCAAACTGTCGCGAGGTCGGGAGACTCGAAAGTTACATGTGCGCTCTCTGTGACAGGTCGGGAGCGGGGGCAAGTTTGCTACTTTATCAGGCGAATGAGAGGCTGACTCTAAATTCTGTCTTTCAGTACTATTTCCCTTTCTCTTTTACTTACTTGTAAGACACAAAAGTTACATGTGCGCTCTCTGTGACAGGTCGGGAGCGGGGGCAAGTTTTCCACTTTATCAGGCTGACTGCAAGTCTTATGTATCTCGTATTAAGATCTGGCAAAGCACCTTCTATCTTTCAGTACTATTTCCCTTTCTCTTATACTTACTTATAAGACTCAAACGTTACATACGTACTCTCTGTGACAGGTCGGGAGCTGGGACAAGTTTTCTACTTTATCAGGCGAATGAGAGGCTGACTGTAAGTCTTATCTATCTCTAGTAAAGTACCTTCTATCTTTCAGTACTATTTCCCTTTCTCTTATACTTACTTATAAGACTCAAACGTTACATACGTACTCTCTGTGACACATCGGGAGCTGGGACAAGTTTTCTACTTTACCAGGCGAATGAGAGGCTGACTCTATTAGGTTAAAAATTGAACCTCCTTGCTCTAAGTCTTATCTATCTCAAGTAAAGCACCTTCTATCTTTCAGTACTATTTCCCTTTCTCTTTTCCTTTTACTTATAAGACACAAAAGTTACATACGCACTCTCTGTGACAGGTCGGGAGCTGGGGCAAGTTTGCTACTTTATCAGGCCGATATCGTAGAGAACAGGGGTTTTTCCTCTGAGAGGCTGAAGAAAGGACCATCAATCTTTACTAAACTGCCTTCTATTTTTCAATCACGCTTTCCATAAGGGCCCAGACACATACGTCGTACGATCGTCGCACGATCGTCGTACAATCGCAAACTAACGGCATTCTTGGGACAGTCGTGCATATGTCGTGCTAAATTCAGCTGTCTTGTTACGGAAAAGAATCCTTGTCGGTGGTTGGCTCCTTGTCGGCGGTCGGTTCTGTCGCAGTCTGCTTGAAAATTCTACAGCATCAAAATCGCACGACGACCTACGACGAATGTGACCGTGCCCTCATCACACACGCAAGCGGTCACACTTTTGCTCACTCTTTCACTCTCTCTTTCACTCCATCAATCACTGTCTCACTCCCTGACCCACTCACCCACCCACCCACCTACATACCCACTCATCGCACGGGCATTTTAATGATCACTTTTGCTGTGCGAACATTTTTCATTATTCAGGGATGTCCAGAAAAACGACAATTAATGGTCTTCTTCCTCAGCTTCTGGAACAAGAAATCGGACTTTTATGACGGACTAGACATTTCTTAACAGAAAATCTTAATGCCTGGCCATAATTCTCCCGTTTCTGTCCTAATCGCCCGCCGCCATCATTAGTTTGTGTCCTGTGTTATCTTTAGTCCGTCTTTTAAACCCCAACACACGGAAATAAAGCCTATTTCCTGCTTTTTTCTAATCGTAGATAGGATCCAGCGTCTGTTTGTTTTATGGTCCAGTCCAGCTCTGCGACTAGCTATAGTGCACGTCTGAAACTTTAAAATTTTACTAAAATTTCCTAATACCAGTGAATGCTTTGCTTTACATCTGCTCGGTGGAGCTTTCACATACTAGTACTTACAAATAAACGGACCCTCATATTATTTTTTTACGTTTTATATTACATCATGTTGTTACATCTTTTTATTGTGCTTGCACGTCTTCTTGGTGGCGGTGTTTTCCTTTTGTTTTCACCAAACGCCTCGCCCTACCCCTGCCGGCGAACCTCCATACATCTGCTTGGATCACGGTGCAACCAGCCCGGCATTACGCATGCGCGTCTCCCCAGGCCAGGCTGTCCTTCCCCCGGCACTCCGGCTGGCTCGGCTGAGTGGAGACGTTTAATAACCGTTTTCGGCTACATTAGCGGCGGGAGGAACAATCCCCGTCCCGTCGGACGGCATTAGCGGCCGGGTGAGCGGGCACCGGGTACGGCGGGCGGTGTCGGGCGGAGGGAGTAGCTTTTTTGCAAAGTTATACTTAGATACTTAAATATCTCACGATATGTAAATGCATTGTAAAGACGATACGTACTGGCGTCTAACGATTTTAACAAGGAAAAAATATTTTAGACTGGTTTATTCATACATTCACATATACATATACAGGTTGAAAGTCTTGACAGCCTTACGGCTGAATTGTAGACTTCTTACAACTTGTTATAAGGTCAGATTATCGACTTATGGGCCCTGTCACACTTGTGCGTATCGTCATGCGTATGAGCTGCGTACGGACTATTCTTCCATACGCAGCCGTACGCACAATACGTATGTCATTTGCATCTCAGTCGTTTTATGTAAGTTTTATGTACGTCAGCATACGCACAGCACACGCACAGGCCGACTCAGTACGCAGCGTAGTTTTGAGCACGCCCAAAACTATGCTGCGTACGCTGGTACGCAGGTCATACGTTATAAATACGCAATGCATCGGTCGAACACGGTACGAGTATGGTAGGTGTTCGTATGGGATACGCGGTTTATACGCTGAACTGCACCTGGATCTGCACCTGTGCATAAGCCGCGTACATTGGACGAATACATAGCGTACTTGCAGCGCTTTAGTACCGTTCGTGTTGCAACCGGAAAGCGCGTTCTACGTATTTGTAACTTATGAGAAGCGCAAAGATAGCGTACAGATTGCGTACTGGGGTGCACCTGCTCCTCTAGCCTCCAGGGTAAACAGACCTCCTGAAGCATTTTTTAAGGAAGTTGTGACCCAACAAAAGAGTTGAGTACCATTGACTTTTTCTAGCATCTTTTGCTGAAAACTACATGATAATGTATTGCCAGTTATCAAAAAGGCATTTTTATAGCAAAATATTTTATTGTATTGCACCAAAATGGTGCTAGAACTCGCCATTTTGTATGTTATACATGGTATTTATATGTAACACACAATATGTGTCTTTCTTGTACTTTGGGTTGTTTGTCCGAGAAAATGTGTAGTGTCCATAGGTCAGTACAAAATTGCTTATAAATAGGAATATAAAAAGTATGGGTGCATATATATACACATTGGCCTGAAACATCTAAAGGTTGTGGACTTGTGACAGTAGACACTTTGAACTATGGCTGTAAATACATGAAATGACAGTCATAAATCACCAGCTTGTAGTGTACGTAGACTGTATAGTGTTCATATACCATATTAGTACTCTCAGTGTATACACGTGGGCGTAATTGTAAATTGTTTGTATTGAAAGTATGCAGTATTTTTAATTGATTTAAAATTATTAAAAGAGGGTATTTCTTGACATCTCCAAATTATTAGGTCGTTAACACTAACTGTCATGTTTGTATACGGTTACGGGTATTTAATTTACCTGACAATATATTATAGGCATTTGGCCAGGGCTTGGGCGAAGTGGAAACAGACATACAGCCGGGACGGGTAAGTTGGTCCCCGTTTGGGCGGCCTATAATGACTGTGAATTATAATAACAGCAAGAATAAGTAGGGGATACACCCGCAATACGCCTGGCATTCGTCGGAAGTGCGTTAGGAATGCGGTGGGCATAAGCTGTGTGCGTCCGGAATACGCTCGGCATGCGTACCACATTCGCTACCATTCGCAGCAATACAACTAGTGTTGCGCACTGCATACGGAAATCAAACGCAACTGATGCGCTGAATTCGTTACTTATACGCTACATGTGCGTCACAGTAATTGTGCGTATTGTGCGTACGGCAGAAATGTCTGTACGCAACTCATACGCAATGACGATACGCAGAAGTGTGACAGGGCCCTAAAATACAATATACATAATGCAGTTACCTAACTGTTTCCAAAATCATATCCAGTTGCTTGAGTAATTGTTTTTATTACCTGGATGTCTAACATTCACCGACGTAAAAAAGAAATATATATATTATTCACAACAGCAAATTGCTAGAAAGTAGACGAAGCAATGAGAAGCGTACAAAGATAACTAATTGTATAGGCTAATCTAGCCTACATAATTGTATCTTATATATACATTATTAGCAACCTTCCAGAAACATTACAGAACTGGTGGCATACATTTTGAATGGGAAAAAAATACATTTGATGCACGACAGTTGTGTACATTGTATACCGACAACATTCGGCCCCATCCTTCAATCCACTCAGCCAGAAGAAAACTCCGATACGAGACCCTAAGTCTCACCCCGGCGTTTCCCGCCTGACGTGCGGGTAACAAACGTACCGGCTGCAGCGATATTGTATTCAGCGCGGCTAATGTCCCCTGAAACATTTATTAAATGCTTCCCCCCTTTTGATGTGATAATAGATCACGGAGCGGCACACCGGAGAGCGCCTCTGCCGCATGCAGAATTCACCGGGACGCATGCAGGGGTGGGAGGGGGGCACGCCCGGGCCATGTGGCACGGTCCTACCGACAACATACAGAACCGCTTGTGCCTACTAATAGCGTCCTTATGGTACTAGCCCATGCATACTTCAGACAGTGCATATTAAAGGCACTCTAAGCCTTTAGGCAACAAGGCTACTGGAAGAGATAAAGTGTGAAAGAACGTGTCGTCCTGTTTCTGTACTACATTTGTACTGTATCCGGATCCATGACAACAGACAGAACCGCTTGTGCCTACTAATAGTGTCCTTATGGTACTAGCACATGCATACTTCAGACAGTGCATACTAAAGGCACTCTAAACATAAGGCAACAAGGCTATGAAAAGTTAACGTGTGGCAGAACGTGTCATCGTGTTTCTGTGCTACATTTGCACTTTATCAGTGTCAACAGACAGAACCGCTTGTGCCTACTAACTGAGTGTCCTTATAGTACTAGCACATACCTACTAAAGGCACTCTAAGCTAAATTCAAGAAGGTTTTGGGTGGCTGTGCTGTGTGTTTGTGTATCTGTTTGTCTATTAACAGAGTAGGTTGACAGCACGTGGGTGGGGGAAGGTTGACAGGCAGAATGACAGGAGGTTAGAGGTCTCAAAACCTGGCCGGGAGCCAGCACAAATTAGAGGTCGACATCATGGGGGGGAATTCAGGAAGCCGAGGGTTGCATAATTCTCGTTTTTTTGTCGTGATATGTATTAGTATCTATCCGAACGCTAGTGCACTCTTATACGTATACGTTAATGATGAACATTAGTATGACAGGCACAGTTTCTGTCCTCCTCCCATCGTGGCTAAGATCATGAATGAAGTTATTGATCGCTGCCGGAGTCCCCTGTCGTTGTTGCTCCATTGACATCGTCGTGAGCTCCAGACAAATCGTGTGTTACCAACGCGCGCCGTCAACTCAACCCAAAATATATGTAGTGGTGCCGGCTAATGATGGCATCAAGATCTATACCACAATTTAGACTTGTACGAGCTTTTAGAAGGCAGAGAACGGAAAGCGGCAGTGTCTTGGACACGGCACGGCCACGCGACTGCAATTCTAAAGGCTTTCTTTCCACTGAACGGCGATCGCTGGGCGACCTTTGAGAGACCAAAATTGGATTTGAACTTTGATTTCATAATTGAAATGTTATATTGAAAAATATGATATGACATGATATGATATGAAAGTGTAGGGGTAAGCAGTCTGCACCACGTTGTGGTCAAGTGTAGTGCTAGTATTACTATACTAGCATACCTAACAAAAGTATGATTTATTAAAGGTCAACAAAACACTCAAAACGTACAAAAAAAACTTCGTTCGTTATCAGTGGAATTTGTTGGGCGATCTGTCAAATCTCTTGTCGCCCAGCGGTCGCAGCCTGTTGTAATACGGAAGAGGCGACGCGACTGCAATCCGTAAGTGGGTTTATAGTGTCGCGGACACGAGTAGTTAGCGACGGGGTCTTACGGTTGAACGGAGAAACGTCGACAGGAAGAGGGCAGGTTTCTGCGCCGGTTCTCAACTTTAGCTGGTGGGAAGATACATTTGCTCGGACGGGAGGGGCAAAGGAAGAAAGACGAGAGTCGTTGGTTTGTATTATCAAGACTGGCCGACTAGGTAGTGCAGGTATACATGTATTTAGGCGTCATAGTCTTTCTGAATCCACACAAAAAATGCGTGAAAGCGCGTGCGCACACACACACACACACACACACACGCACACACACACACACACACACACACACACACACACAGTATAGTAACAGCACTTAGCGGGAAAAGTGAAAGTGTCAAGAAGAATGAACATAAATAGATGTTTCATAAACTACCAGATGGACGTAGCGTTGTTTGGAAGCTGTAATGATATATTTATATTCAAATAAAGAAACAATTACAGAAATAGCACTCAAGTTTACAGAACTGATGTTGACGCCAACACTAAGCGTATACACAAAAGCATAAATGTACAAATAAATATGCTTTAAAAGACTACAAAAAGGAGCAGAGCTTGTGTGTTGAAATTCCGGCCCTGCCGTCGGGGTGACCCCGTGACACGACCGCCGGTGGAAGCAGCGCCTACATGAGGTCTGCCCTGATCCCAGCCTTCCCGGGGATTATGCGCGATAATCCCCCCTCCTGAATTATTCACCGCCTCTTCTGTCAGGACAAGCAGCCCTTTCAGGCCACCAAATGGAGCAGAAGAAAGGGAAGATGCTGAGAAACGCGTCGCCGGATTGAGAGGGGAGTTCTAGGATGAACTTTACCCGGCTCGTACTGAAGGAAAGTTGTGTAGGTTCTGCCCCGGCTCGCACGAATGCCTTTGATGTGGACGTAGAGAGTTTGTAGGCACGGTGTTCCGTGATTAGTGATGTTATCGTTGGTTCATGAACATCAAGCCAGCGGTGGACAACTAGTCAGGGCATTTAAGGTCACTGTTGGCTAGTCAGCAACCAAATCCACGTTTCTTTATATTTGATTCACTCATTCATTCATTCACTCATTCATTCAGCCTTTTCGCATCTTGTTCGTTTCCATTTTCATGACGATTCACTCGCTCACTCACACATTCGATCATTCATTCCTTCATGTTTTCCAACATGTCATTCGCTCACCACATCTTGCCGACTGTCTATATCGCCAGACTTTCCGTCAAACCCATAAAGCTGTAGTTTTTCAGGAATGATGCACTTGGTCGATCACTCGTTCATTGTTTTCTTGTATGTCATGCGTTTGTTCTTTCTCTGAGCTTTCCCTGTTTTTTTTCGTGGACAGATTTTCCATTTGTGTGACTCGCTCATTTTCTTTTTCATGTCAGGTGTTCTCTCCCCTCTGTCTTCTCTCTCTCTTTTTCTCTCTCACTCTCTCTCTCTCTCTGTGTCTCATGTGTATTTCGTAGGCCTTCCCGTTAGTGTGGCTCACTCGCTCGTTCAGTCGTTCATTTTTTCTCAAGTCATGTACTCTCTCTCTCTCTCTCTCTCTCTCTCTCTCTCTCTCTCTCTCTCTCTCCTTCTGAGTGTCCCATGTGTATTACGTCCTCAGCCATTCCGCCAGTCCTGTGCACAAAGCGTCGTTTCGGTGCCATTACGCGCGCAGCGGGGCTGCCGCACAGCCACGGCCATGTAGTATTTACCGCTTTTTACTGTGTGATCCGTTCCGAGAGAACTCGGCGGTCTCAGCCTATGCATTGCAGATGAGGAGAGGCGATCCCAGGCGGGGCTTGGCAGCCGGGCTGTGGAATAACCACTTTCGTCTCCGCCACGTGGGCACCGTGCACATTCTGTAACAATCTCCGCCATGTAGGCTCTTGTCAAAATAAATGGTTGAAATTTAAAAGAAATTGTCGAAATTGACAAAATGAATGGTTTGTAAGAGGAGTTAGCTGGGTTTAGTGGCACAAGCTTGCCGCTACTTTGGCACATTATGTAACAACCTCCGCCATGTACGCTCTTGTCAAATTTGGTGCTTAAAAATGGTCAACATTGACACATTATGCAGAGAATGGCTTGCATGAGGAGTCAGCAGGGTTTGGCACAAGCATGCTACTAGTTTAGTATATTCTGTAAAATCTCTCCCCCATGCAGACTTTTATCCAAATTTGGTTGAAAATTTTGATTGAAAATTTGAAAAAAATGTCGAAATTGACAAATTATGCAGAGAATGGCTTGCAAGAGGAGTTAGCTGGTTTTTTTTTGCACAACCATGCCGATACGTTGGTATATTCTGTAAAATCTCTCCACCATGCAGACTCTTATCCAAATTAGTGGTTGAAAGTTTTAAAAAATGGTCGAAATTGACGAATTATGCATAGAATGGTCTGCAAGAGGAGTTAGTAAGTTTTAGTGGCACAAGCTTTGGTATATTCTGTAAAACTCTCCACCATGCGGACTCTTGTCAAAATTAGTGGTTGGAATTTTTTCTTTAAATGATCGAAATAAAAAAGTACGTAGAAAATGGCTTGTAAGATGAGTTAGCAGGGTTTAGTGGCATAAGCATGCTACTACTAAAAAGTCTCTACCATGCAGGCTTTTTTTCAAAATACGTGATCGAAATCTACAAATTATACAAAAAGAATGGTTTACCAGAAGAGCTAGCTACTCATACACAGGCACAAGTATGCCACTTCTTTGGCAAGAAACCAATTTCTGCTGTGTTTGCAGCCATTAAATGACTCTGGCGGAGTTTTCTTTATAGTCGTCGCTCTCGAAGGCGAAGGACGAAGTGTTTACACTGTGACAAGCAACCGTGTTGACGTTATTGCTAGTGTAAGGCACGCGTGTTCATGGCAGAACGTTGGGCGTACATGCTATATTCAACTCTCTCTCTTTTCCTCTCTCCCTCTCTATACATATATTTGACGAAGTGTCAAAACCAGATCGCTGCCTTCACACTGCTGTATGGCATGCGCAGCATACCTTAGGCATGTTGCCATGCATGGCTTGTATAATGTGACAGCCTGTCAAGGAAGGGTGATACATGTACGTTAGAAAGACAAAAATATATCGGATAATAGAAAAAATTGCTTTTAATCTTCGTCATACACTTAACGTTGTTGACGCCTTGACGTAATGCGACATAGTTGAAACTAGTTTGACTAGTTGAAACTAGTTTGATTCCCAGAATCCTCGGCGCTGGTGCGTCATTTCCGCTATGAAGTCTGTGTCAGCCATGTTGGATTAATACTGGCTCTATACCTGTTCCCAAGTCAACGTCTTGTAGTGTCTGTTGTCGGAGTGATTTATAAGTCTAAACCATAACGACATGCGTGCACACACCTCAAGGGCTCCTATGTACTGCTATATCGTCTGGTACTTGTGTAATGCCATTAAATACAAGTGCGTCCGAATGGCCGGTAATATTTCACGAAAATTCACTTGTCAGAAGCATGGTTTGCATTTGCGCGAAGTTTGCCACTTTTTCACTTTTTACAAGAGTGTGAAATCATTCTTAAGTGTAGCTACTTAAACTTTAAGGGAAAAAACTGATGATAATAAGTGATCATAAAATTTACTCCAGAAAGGACATTCTAGAAAAACAGACATTTTTTTTATGTCTTTCCTAGAAAATAGGTACTCACAACAAAAATTCCCGAAATAAAGTGTTATCATCTGGAAGAACGGAATGATGATAACAAGCGATATAAAATTAACTCCAGGAAGGATAATCTGGAAACATTGTTTGGCATTTTTATTTCTTTTCACGAACAAACTAGTTCCTCACAACAAACTTTTCCAAGACGATTCCAAGAGGAAAGTGTTTTTATCTGGAACAGAAGCGGGCGATATCGGGGCTGTTTTCTCATCCACAAGTCCATCCATGCGTAACCGCGCCGCGTTTCCAACCCCGAGCCTATTCCCTGCGGCGCTCGCCGGCAGCTCGGAACGCTCATGTTCTATTAAATGCTTCTGGATGCCGGGAGGCCCCAGCGTATGCATTACAAATGACTCTGACGCCTCGCGCCAGCCGAGATCGATATCCCAGTCGCCGGCGGATCGCTCTGGACTCGGACCCCGAGATTACTGATGTAATGGGAATCGATCGTCCTGCCCAGCAACGAAAACGATCTCCCACCAAAAATAAAAAAAAGTCGTCCGACTTTAGTTGTTTTATCGGTTGGTGGGAGAATTTGTGTCAACTTTCTGTCGTGCTATTGAAGTGAAGAAGAAATGGGATTTATTGTAAACTTTCTGTGAGAATTTTGCGAAACGATCGTCCTACCTAGCAACGAAAACGATCTCCCGCCAAAAGTAAAAAAAAGTCGTCCGACTTTAGTTGTTTTATCGGCTGACGGGAGAATTTGTGTCAACTTTCTGTCATGCTTTTGAAGTGGAGAAGAAATGGAATTTCTAGAATACTTTCTGTGAGAATTTGCAAAACGATCGCCATACCTAGCAACGAAAACGATCTCCCGCCAAAAATTAAAAAAAAGTCGTCCGACTTTAGTTGTTGATCGGTTGGCGGGAGAATTTCTGTCAGCTTCTGTCATGTTAACGAAAGGATGAAGAAGTGGGGATTTTGGTTGATATTTCTGTGAGAATTTGTTGACAGATCATGTTGCCTAGCAACGAAAACAATTTCCCGCCAAAAATTTTAAAAAGTCGCCTGACTTAGTTGTTATTGAATTGAAGAAGAGTTTTTTTGTTCTTTTTAGAGTTGTTAAACTTGAACTTTGAGAATTTGAAAAAGTTCAACTTTTTATGTTTACGTTTTATGACGAGCGACACCTGGCCAAAGTGCCCGAATCAATTATTTCAATTATTTCTTATTCTTTTTTGTCATGCGCACGAGAGAACGTGTAAACATAAGTTACAAAGAATGAATTATATCGCTTTTTATTACAACCTCCTTTTTTTACATCAGTTGATTTAATATTTTTAATGACAGCAGACTTTGCATGCTTGTTAGTTACATCACAGTTATGTGGAATCTCAAAATCTATCACTGACAATGTAACTTGGCGCCAGAGATGTAGAGTTACGGTTTCCATGGCAATCTGCATGAATCGTCGTCGATCTGATTTACCTCAGCGATCTGTTCCTCCCACTAGATCGTCTGACACGCTTTCAACACGTCGTACCAAAGGGTGGTGACGCAAAAGTCGGTTCTGTCGCGCTTGTATCCCGACTTTGTTCCCTGGGAATCGATCCCAGGACTCCTGGTATCCCTCGCCCGCCTACATCGAAGCTTGACCCCGGTTCCCGGGAGAGCGCGTCGGCGCGGCGCAGGAATATCAAGAAGGGAGGGCCGATACGGGCGCGGAATGGGAATGAGCGGGAGAGGTCTCGCGGGCCCCCTTCCTCTCGCCCCTAATCACTCCGGGCCTGGATAGGGCATCCATTCTGTGATAGACCACGGCTTGATAAATGAACTACCGCCCGGCCCGCTAATGCCCGGTCTGCGCGGCTGTAGATCTTCCCAGAGTTAGAGAGAGCGCCAACGCGAAAGGCACGCGCGCTGCCGACTCCACTGCTGTATCCAGAACCATGGTGCCAGAACAGTGCGCTATCCAGTATTAATACCATGCTCAGGCATGGTTCTGGATGGTCTACGCGTATCCAGGACCGTGCTTTATCCAGTACGATGCTCAGGCACGGTTCTGGATATTCCACGTGTATCCAGAACTGAGGTCTATGCGAAACCATGCTCAGGCACGGTTCTGGATGGTCCACGCGTATCCAGAACCGTGCCTGGGGCAATCTACGTTCTTGGATACGCGGGGACCATCCAGAACCATGCCTGATCCTAACCCATTCAGGTATAGAACTAGATATAGGCACTATTCTGGGTATACATGTAATATCTCCGATATCACACAGATTCTCTCTCTCTCTCCTCTCACGGAAATATTTCTATCGGTCCGTTTATATCACGTCCCCACACGCATGCGTGGCCCGGGGAATCGCTGGCGGCGTCCGTGCGGAATGTGACGGCAGTTTTTATAATCGTTTCTGAGTGTTTTTAGAGCACATTTTAATGACGCGCTCAGGTGGCCGCTCGGTGTCGGTAATGTCGGGATCGCCTGTACACCGGGAGATGCGATCTCTGTAGGGACAATTTTAGGTTTATGTTCATTCTATCTCGTATCATATATGGGTACCTTCTTAATTTTGTTCTTTCTGTCTTTCTTTGCCTTCATTTCCATGTTATTTTGCTTATTCGTGTCTCGATGTTGCTTCCAATTCTTTCTTTGTATATGTATCTTGTTTGGGTTTTTTTTTTCTTCCTTTCTTCGTAAATTGTGGCAATGGTTCTCAAATTGACTCTACACTCTCTAGTACGCTACTATCACTATCTACTCGCGCCGATACGTGTGGACTGTTATATGTTCAAACTACCCTCTGTGGGTTCTTAACAGCATAGTGAAATGTAGGTTCGGCAGCATGTTGTACAATCCATATGGATGGAATCAGTGCTAGTGGCTAGAGTATTTCTGTGAGGACGTTTTCAACATGTCCTGCCTTCGTTGTATGTGCTAAGGGCTTTCTACCACAGCACTTTCTGGTGGCATTACGCCTGGTAGGATATATATGGGTAGTGTAGTTCGTGCGTTTTTAAGTATTTTGACATGTTTTGCCTGGATATGGGCCACGAGTCTGCGGTACTAGTAAATAATAAATAAACAAAGGTACTAGTAAATAAATAGATAAATAAACAAACATATCTCCTAGTTTCCCTTCCCTATAAGTTTAGTTCGTGCGTTTTTTACATGTTTTTGTATGGATATTGGCCACGAGTCTGAGGTACTAGTAAATAAATAAATAAACAAACAAATAAATAAATAAATAAATAAACATATCTCCTAGTTTCCCTTCCCAGTAAGTTTAGTTCGTGCGTTTTTAAGTATTTGACATGTTTTGCCTGGATATAGGTAACGAGTCTGAGGTAAATAAATAAATAAATAAAAAACATAGATAAATAAATAAATAAATAAACAAACATGTCTCCTAGTTTCCCTTCCCTATAAGTTAGTCCTTGACGAGGCAGCGGTGCTGGTAAAGCGGCGCTGGGGCCTCCCACTCCGCGTTCCGCACGTCTAAATTAATAGCGGTGCCAGGAATCGGCGTACCGTCAATTTTACGCTAGATTTGCTTTCCGCCGGTGTTCGGCACAGGGAGCAGCGGCGTCTCCGAGATGGTAGCCTGGAAACCAGGCTGTTTACAGGGCCTACACAGGCTCGTTTCACGGCTCCAGGATCTACACAGGCCAGCTCCTCGGCTCCAGGGCCTACACAGGCCAGCTCCTCGGCTCCAGGACCTACACAAGCCAGCTCCTCGGCTCCAGGGCCTACACAGTCCAGCTCCTCGGCTCCAGGGCCTGCACAGTCCAGCTCCTCGGCTCCAGGGCCTACACAGGCCAACTCCTCGGCTCCAGGGCCTACACAGGCCAGCTTCTCGGCTCCAGGGCCTACACAGGCCATCTCCTCGGCTCCAGGGCCTACACAGGCCATCTCATGACGGCTCCAGGGCCTACACAGGCCAGCCCTTAGGCTCCAGGGCCAACATGCCCCCAAGGGTATGATTCAGGGTCTACGTCAGGGGGACTGAGTCAAAATTTCCTTGCGGGTATGTCGGCCCTAGAGTCGAGGAGGTGGCCTTTGTAGGCCCTGGAAACAGCCTAGTTTCCAGTCTATACGGGATGTCAGTGTGGGAGTGACGCGTACCTAGCTGTAACAAACGGTCCTGTCCACGCCTCGAAGCGGGAGATGTTTTATTCTTGTTCCCACATTCGTCAGTTTGAATATTCCAGGAACGACTGTTCAGGGTAAATTCCCGGGAGGAGGGAAGACTAAACGGTGTCTAAACGGCGGGTAAAGGAAAGGAAGGAAAGGTCTCCCGTGCCCTTATGCAGAGCGTAGGGTGGTGCCCATATCCATTTCTGTAGCCCTTGGGCGACACACAGTTGTGCAATGCACTACAGCAGGGGGCTGGTCCGCTGGTAGTGCTGTGTTTGACCTTCCCACACTCTTTCTCATATGTGCTGAGTGCTAAGCAGAGAAAGAAGTGTGTACCATTTTTAAAGTCTTTGGTCTAAACGGCGGGTACTACTTTATAAATAAAAACTCCCACTCTCACTCACTCTCTCCCTTAGCTTAGTCAGCCGTTGGGGCAGCATGATGTTTGGCAAAGGTTTTCCACTGCTGACGGTTAATAAAAACACCTACAGCTTAAATGTGTGTTTTGAATTGCTAAAAATTGACAACTATAGACGCGCTTCTCAAACTGCTTTATTATAGTTACTAACCACAGTTAACTGCAGCAAGTACGGATGGACCTGATTATATAATATCTCCGACTGTAGACACTTGTGGGCCAATTGTGTCGTAATAACCTTCCAAAAGTATAAATATCCACGCATTTACAGTGATGAGGGCATTTATATAGACCTGTTTCTTTGCACTGTTGTCTACTCGATGTGGATCTGACCTGTGAAGAGTAGATTCTTGCTTCGATGTCATCCTGTGCACTGTGGCACAGTTGTGATCCGGTCATATTCCCTAGCCTCTACCAGGCTTCAGAAAGCGGCTGAAAAGAGTCCGGACGCGACAAACTGTACTCTCTCGCGGACCAATTCCCCTGGCGTGTTATCTTAGCCTCTACCAGGGACGCGGCAAACTGTACTCTCTCCCGGACCAACTCCCCTGGCGTGTATATATGTCTATTTGGCCAATTTCTACTCTTTCCAGCCGCTTTCCGAAGCCTGGTAGAGGCTAATATCCGGAGATCCCCGGCGCCATCCTGCATGCCAGTACACTTTACACGCCGTGAGGACTTCTTTTATTCCTGCGCCGGTTTTCCCGGCCCGGCGTTTTGTGTTCCTTTGTAAAGCGGGCGCGAAGTTTGACGACCCGCATGCACACTGCCTCCATAACGACGTTTTTATGCATCGTTCGTTCTTTTAGTGCCTGCCGGCCGGGGAGTCAGTAAAGTCACCCTGATGCGCGCGGCGTGGGGATATAAAAGTCTGCCCCGATCATAGCGCACTGCTCTCTCAGTCTGCAGCCCACAAATTATTCTACAGCTTTCTTTAGACAGAAGAAGGACTTTATTGCACGACAATCCTACATGGTACAATGTATGGCAAAACTATTGAACATAGTACAAAAAAGAGGTATAGAATAAAACTTAACATCATCATTACTAAAACAATAAGGGCTAATATAATTATTGATATAGCGTTACAATCAAGTAAGGCTAATCATGAGTTTCGGTATTTTTTTCCAATAACAAAACAGTCTTTACGTAAGTCTCGGATATCAAGACTTACATCGTTATTGAAATATGATTTAGAAGAACTCATCGTAGATCTCATAATTTCTGACATAATTCTTTTTATACTGTTATTTGTAGCTACAAAAACGATGGTCATGATATGAATATATTCTGCCGAAAATGGCAGACAATGTTCCCCATAATCTATATTTCTATATTATTGTCAACACATGTATATGGTCCTTGCTGTTAACGTTAACGAGAACTCGCTAGGCAAATCTTGTATTGAGAATTAAACTTGTTCACGTAATGAAACTGACCCATAACCCCAAAACACGGGCTTACTCCAGCCGTATCGTGAATCTAATCCATAGGAAATGGTTTATGATGTTCCTCCATTGTTTACACGCCTACATCTATGTGATCTGGGGTGTTCATCTGAACATTAGGTAATCCTTTTATGTACAGGATAATACTTGTTAATCTGGGTATTAAAACTGAACCGTAACCAAAACGATGGGCTTGAATCATTCGAGCCGTCTTCTGAATGCAGTTTGTAGACAATGATTGATAATCCACTATTGTATACAAATCTACGTATACACACATGTATTTTTCGTCGAGCATAACTTTAACGTGTTCACGTAATAAAATCCAAACCAGTACCCCCCAAACATGGGCATGATTCATCCAAACCGTCTGATGCATTCATCCCATAGAAAATGAGTGATTGATAATGCACCATTGTTTACATACATGTGTATGTATTTTTCGTCGAGTGAACCCTTTTAAAAATTTTTTTTGAAGTTCACTGATTTCAAATAGAAAAAGAGCAGGAAATCTGTAAGAAACCCAGTTTGTCTACCAGGCCGGCTTCCCATATAATATACAAAGTATGGAGAAAAAACAAAGAAATAAAAGGAATTAACTAATACCACTGATAAAGAAAATGAATAGATAATGATAATTGAAACAAATACAGCAGATAATACAATGTAACAGTGATGGTAATGAGAATTAAACTTATTTATTTATTTATCTATTTATTGATCTTAAAACAGTTGGGTAGTACCTTCAGTTTAGAACAACTGATTTCCAAAGTAGCCCAACAAAACAAGTTACAAAGGAAATTATAGACATAAAACAAATCACATTAAGTATAGCGAGTGTGTGGCAAAATCAACATAATAATAATGGTCAAACAATTAAACGTAGAGACAATAAATAATATGAACGAAGAGTACAGGTAGCCAGGCAATAAAAAAAAACGCACCATGACCAAAAACACGATATTGCTTTACTCCAGCCGTATCGATTCCTGCCTCTCGCGGCCCCCGACCCGGGATATAAAGTTTTATCGCCCGGGCTCCCATTCTGCAAATCACCGCCACCTACCAAAGGTCGCCGCGCCATACGCGCCGTACAGTCGTTCCAGTCCCGGGGCCTCTCCCTGGCGAACGCTCACGTGGGCTAGCTCAACTCTGTTTCCTGCTTAGCGTCCTATATTCCTTACTTCTCAATATATTTATTTATTTATTATGCTTTACCACATACACTGTGGATGGTATGGCGGAACAGGTAGTTCTAGCGAAAGAACACTTTTACAAAGCCGCCATACCAATATAATAACAAGGTAATCAAATGACATTATACAATATTAGGAACATATAAAAAAATCAATGTAAAACTACAAGGTAAATCATCTTAGCAGCAATGCAAGAGTTATTAAATCAAGACAACAAAGAATAATGATAATGTACATGCAGTGATATAGAATTATCCACACAATATAATCACAGTTTTAGCCTTAAGGCCTTAAGAGATATAGCCATGGTTAAGAACTTCAGGGGGTCTTCTAAAAGCACATGTTGCGGTTAAGTATGGACTTTGTGTTTTTGTCATAAAGTATCTAGAACTCGTCCTTTAAAAAAGGTTAAGTGGACTCTACTTATGATGTTGTTATATATATCAATTCTACAGACCAAAAACGTAATTTCAGCTTTGAAAATACTGTCCAGACGCCGTTATTTTTAAAAAAGATTTGATAGAAAAAATGTGTTGTTTTGTTAAGATTAGATGTTGCTTTCCCATGTGAACCTGGCAACAGAGTTGTTTCCCCTAGGCCACTGGTAACGCTACGGTTGTCTTGAGCCCAGCGACCGTACGTAGTGCGGAATCTTTAACACTAAATTCTTCATGGCCGGTTTTAGATGCAAGCTTGTACGGCTTACTTCCGGACCGTCGCACCGTTACATGGTATTTTACGTCAATGTCGTAAAACGGGACGTTGGTGCTGAATTACGGCAACTTGGCTAAGGAAGGAAAAACTGTCGTAAAGGAAACATCAACTGGAAATGGTGGCTGGTTCGCGTTGGTGGAAGTGGCAGTAGGTTACCCTACTGGTATGGGACGCCATGCGTCATCCGTCATCAAAATGACATAAAACAGCGTAAATATTTCGGCTAGCCTGTCGACGCAGCTATCTTTGAGAGGGAAAGAACCGAAAGTGGCAGGCCCATTCAGGGGCAAAATGAGAGGGAACTCCGCGGAGGGTCGTTTAGACCGTGATGATAGCCTATCTCCGCGGAGTGGATGACTATAGCCCCCGAGTGAATGGCCTCATTTGCGTGGGCATACGGAAAACGCGCCGAGACCCATTCCTACAAATATCTCCCAAGTCCAGTTCTTATCGTCATTTTCCCACTACGAGAAATCAACAACCGTGTGGGGAATAGAATCAGCATCGCCAAACTCACGCACAGTAGTAAGTCTAGGTTTAAATCCAGCCCAATGTGTAATCCGTGCCCACACAGTAGTACGTGTGGGGACGAAAACCCGCGCCAGCGCACGAACGCACGTTCTGAGCGCGCGAAACGGTGGAACAGACGGTCGTTTCAGGAGATTTGGAGGTGTTGTTATCGTTTTCTATACGCGTCTGGAGGGTGTAAAAGTCGTCTGGTTGTCCTGACAGAGATTGCTCTGGTAAACGGATTACAACCATGCCTGCTGCGATGCCGCACGTACATAATTAACAATCACCATCTCAGTCTGTATATTCAACATCAACAAGAGACGAGAAGAAGCTGAACCTATTACTAGGAGTTTTAATACTCGTGTTTTAGATTAGTAGTACACGTCCTGTCAGTATAGGCAATTTTACTGCTTGTTTCATTTGTATGCCTACTGTCTATCTATCTATCTATCTATCTATCTATCTATCTATCTATCTATCTATCTATCTATCTATCTATCTATCTATCTATCTATCTATCTATCTATCTATCTATCTATCTATCTATCTATCTATCTATCTATCTATCTATCTATCTACTAATTGATTATTTAAGAGCAGCCAATACTTCAATATTACGCATCTATAACCAGCATTGTCAGTTTTTGGTTGAGAAGTTTTTGTAAATCAAACGTTACAACCACTGCTTATTGGTACGACTTGCTTGTAGAGGATTTAAACTGGCCAAGCCATAGTGCATAAGTATGTATCCGTCCATGGTAGCCATCTAGGATATGCTTATCCTTATGTACTCTTAAGAAAAGGATCTCTAACTCTGGGATTGGCGTCACAGGTACAGGCATTCGTCGTCCCGTCCTTGTATTGTCAGTCCGCACGGCGTTTTTCAGATCTTTAAGCTAAATACAAGTAGAGAGTCCTCTCCTCGGTGCTGAAACTCAGGTAGTTAGTTCTAATCTATTCTCCATTGGTTTTGCATATCAAACATTGTTTATGAAGAGGCATTTATTGAAAACCGGCATATATATATAGAAGAAGAAGAAGAAGAACGTTATTTGCACGACAGTTGTACACGGTACAATGTATGGCAAAGACAAAGTTCAGAAATAAAGAAAAGGAAATTAATATCTTAATTACTAAATAACGAGGGCTAATACAGTATGAAAAGGTGGAGGAAATCGATAGACAGATCCCGTCTGTACTACTTTGTACTTTCAAGATTTTTAATCAAAGTTTCAGCAAAGATTAATATTTTTTCCAAGACAATAAAATCAAAAAGGGATGCAAACAAACAAACAGACAGGAAAAAGGTGAAATAGCAAAAACAAGCTGCAAGATCAGCGCATAGTTGAAATGAAAATGGGCAAGTTATAACTGGTTTGTTACGCCGAAGGGCGGTTTTACCGGCTATACAGATACAGATAAACATATTATGCAAAATTACTAGTTAACGTATCATACTAGTAAGTGGCGTGTAGAGTATCTGTGCTTCTACGTGTACAGTACGGCCAGGCACGCCGTTCGGGCCCACCGCTGAGCGGGTAAATGAATTACTGCCGCCGTTTTCTGGGGTGTCGTTGGCGCGGCCACTATCTCCGTGCCCTGCGGCGGCAGTTAGACCCGGGCCCCGATAACGCCGCCGAGTCTCTGCGGTGTTAGAGTCGGGGTAATTGAGACGGAATAAGATGTCACACTGCGGGGGCGACGGCAAGGTCGGAAGCAAAAGACTCGTTATAAAGTCCCGCAAGGCCCTGCAAAACACCGCACAGGCCAGAAATACAACTTCAAACATTTATTTGCTGTTTTGTTACTTGTTGCTGTTTTGTTATTATGATTTGACATTGTATGTACTCTTCTTTGTCAGTGGTGGGGCTAAGATCAGCAATCAGGTAGAGTTGCCCACCACTGTGTCCTGTACGTTTTTATGTTGTTCAATAAAATAAAAAACATACAGATAGACGCGATGGTGCCAAACTCTTTTAATATACCAGTGGCATACAAATACAAAGAACAACATGAACAGAAATACCAAATTTATTTATGTATTTATTGATCTTAAAACAGTTGGGTAGTACCTTCAGTTTAGAAACAACTGATTTCCAAGGTAGCCCAACAAAACAAGTCACAAAGGAAATTATAGACACAGCAAGTGTGTGGCAAAATAACAAAGTAGTTCAAAATTGAAGTAACAAACTTTTCAGGAGTCACATGTAATCTTTTATTTGCACACAAACAAAGCTACACATCATTCCCCCGGCTGTTACAGTGTGTAATCAGTCATGTCCCGGTATGTTTCTCCCGCGTTTCTCCAGACGACGGTAGATGTGTGATATATTGTACCTGTGTGGATTTACAATCAATCTTACCTTCGCATATTCGTATCTTTATATTGATTTAGCACACGAGATTTACCGAACAGCAGGCACTGACAAGTTGCTCTTTGATATCATAATTTTGACAAATTAACCTCGTGGTGAGATATTTCATGATTAGAGTCCGTCATGGGGGCATGTGCTGGTGCATGGGAAATGTGGAGGGTTATTCCAGAAATACTAGGTGGGGAAAAAGTGGTGAAAATTGGTTTTCTATAATAATTTCATAATCAAATCGTGTCTTTCTGTTTCCGTCTCCTTTGACGGCATCTATGAACCAAGTTATAGAACGTCTACATCATGCCATAAGTCGATGATAAAGGTTTAATTACATTTACACGCCCCCCCCCCCAGTGATTGGTCCCCTTCATCTAAAACAAACAAACAAACAAACAAACAAACAAGTTCACAAAGATACACAGGCTTCTTGTTTCAACTGTACTAGTTATATTTATAAAAGTTACACCCCAGCCCAGAAAAGTCCAGGCCTTTCTCCCCCCCCTCCTTCCGAAATAAAGAAACCCCACAGAGCCCATGATATAGTGTAATTCCTCAAGCAAATATTGGTTTCATGTCTTCAGTGTACTCCAGAACACCAGAAGCATTACAGCAAGTTCCCAGCCTTTTTTTTTCATTCATCTCCCGAATGTAAAAGTCCCATGATATAGCCTAGTGCAAGTTCCCAGTATTTTTCCATCTCCCGAATGTAGAAGTCCCATGACGTAACGTAATTCCACACACACACACAAGCCGGGATCATGATGAACCGCCCTGCACCGAGGCCGCGGCAGCATGCAGCCCGTGTGGCCGCCCATCCGTCAGCAGCCCGCCGCCCCTGCCCCGGGGCGCTTCCCCGGGAAGACCCGGCCGTTATTGATCGCTTACCGTATGCTGCTGGGCGCAGTTAGCGATCAACTACATGTAATCCGCCCGGCTGGGACATGCTGATGAGGCCAATAGAACCTTCCCAGTCGAACACGTCGAACCTCCTGTTCTAATTCGAACACCTCCGTCAAAATAGTGTTCGAAATAGAACAGGGGGCGGAGCTTATGGTGTTCGATTGAGACCGGTCTATGGTTTAAATACGTCCAGAAAAAAAGACATCAAACTAGAACGTTGCCAGAGGGTAGATATGGGGTTTCAAATGACAGCGTACCTCATGCAATGCGAGGTAATGACAGAGATAGGTGAACGAGATAGTCATCTGCTAAAAGTCGTACTTTTCATGTAGTAAAAAGTTGTTACAACAAAAGCTGGAACACCGACGTAAATATCTATTACGTGTAAGAATTGAAAATCATGTCAGAAACTCTGCGAGATATTTCTTGAAACTTCTAACCAGCAGAAGCAAATCTGATCTGCTGATGAGTTTTAGAAACATCCTCCTGTTTGGCCAGCCTATGGCCATAGCCTATCTAGGACTTAAACGGTTATATTCCAGAGACTATCTTAAGGTTTACATATTAACCTTCTTATAAACCAAGAAGTCTTTATCAGAAAGACCTCGGAGTTATCCCAAGCAGCAGAGGCGGATGCGATCGACAGATGAGCGATCCTTCAGCGCGTTTGAAAAGCGGGTATCATCCATCCCGATCACCGGGCCTCGTCCATCCATCACCCAACCCTCCCCCCTACCTGCGGCCTGGCGGGGAAAGGCCACAGATTATCGATCCTCGTGTTTGTGGGGCGAAGAGCGGCGATGGAGCAGCCAGATCCCTTCTCTCCGTAATAAATTGAACCGGCCCAGTCGATATACGACTCTCCCCATGACAGATGAACAGAACTAAAACAAGAAAGGAAACCGCAGAAAAAAGTATTTCATCCACAAGTCTTTATTGCATGGCGGTTGGTCTATCCGTAGTAGACACTCCGAGTGGTGTGTTATTTAGTGCGATGTAGGTACATAGAAAATGTCGTGTTCTACTGCCATCTACAACCGTAATGATGGAGAGGCTCCGATACGGGGACTCCCAGGCGAGTTCTATCCATCTACCGGCCGCTGTTGGCATGCGGATCGAAGCGGGAGGGTCTCGGGAGGAAATTGCAGCTCCCGCGAGACATCGGTCTTTGATATTGCTTGACGTCCCAAAGCTTTAATGAAATCATAGTCGATACAGCGAGCCCAGATAACGACTGGACGTTAAGTAGGGAAATAAAAGTCGGAAAGCTGTCCAATGACTGTCCAAACGGACTAACGCTACTGTAAACTATCCGGTATGGTACGGTGCCGGTGGTACAGGGTCGGTAATGTTGGAAATCGTTAGAATAAGTTTGATTTCTTTTGGTATCACAAAGATATAACGTTACAGACATGGCTTTTAACCTAATTCATGATCTATATCTCTCAAGCTTACTGCTCATTGTGAAACCTCTACTAGATAGATCTGTTAAGTCGTGGTAGGAAGCAAGGACCGGGTACTAGCTATTCCAACCCAGTGATTGTTTTCTTACTCTTTGATAATTGAACTGAGATGGCTTTTGAAATGATCTTGTCTTCAATCTGCGAACCTACATAGCAAGTTTACTGGATATCTGCACCAACTTTCTGCTAGCTAGCTGCACAATACCTGGGAATTCATTGGTCACTTAAACAGGCCTGAGAAAGTGTCTCTACCAAGATCCTAGTATCTACCAGACTATAATGGGTTGCTGAAAAATATCGTGGGGTTGCAAAGTGTACTCCTATGGCCGGCAAACTCCTCTGACATATCATTCAGTCTTTGTGGCCAATTTCTACTATTTTCCCGCTTGCGATCCATTGGAGTCTGGTGGAGACTACCAATAGTTATCAACCAAGGATTGAGGTGTTCAAAAACTCATTTTTTCCTAGACCTATCGTAGAGTGGAACTCGCTGCCACCAAGTACAGTAGGGGCATAATCACTAGATAGTTTTAAACTATGTTTAGAGTTAGATGTTCAAAGGTTAGGTGTAATGTAGCAAGCTGCCACCGCGCCGCGTGCCTGCGAAGCTGGTGTGTTACGCCGAGGGGCGGTTATACCGGCTATACAGATACAGATACAGAAGATGCATGTGTGCGTCTGTACGGAGCTTTGGTTGAAGAATAGAAGCAAACTTGGTGAGGAATGTGTTGCAAAGTTCCCAGCGGCGGGCCGGCTCGTGGCTCGGCGGTGTGAGGAATGGGGGTGCCGGGCGAGAGGACGTTCTCCCCGAAACGTGCATGCATCTTCTCAGCGTTAGCGCCGTGGATGAATTATTCAACTGCCGGGAATATTTACCGCTTCCACCGTTCTCAGACAAGAGCATTAATTTCCCGTTTACGTCTCCGACACCCTGGGACCGCCGCGCGTGAGGGGACTGCCGATCTACCCGGAGTTATTAAACGTTTTTTTTTACTCCTCCTTATCCCGTCAACATATTCACGACAGAGGACTGCCACTGGAGAATACACACCGCTGCTGAGCGGCGGAGATTTATGCGCGCGGCACCTGGGTACACTCAGGGTCACCGTGGACGTGAAGGGAGTTGGATTCCAGTTTCCCGTCCATGTACAGTTGTGTGATTACTCTACAGGATTAGAACACGACCTTATTAGCGCTTCTTAATCAGGACGACTTTAGAATACATATTTGAACCAAGGACGCACCATATGGTAGTGGGGTAGCAAACACTTCGTGCGTTTAGTTTGTTTGTCAAGGAGCAATTGTGGAGTTTTCATTAATGGAAAGAAATTAGATAAGTGACTTGAATATTCATTTCAATGAAAAATAGGGTATTCATGCATGTATGGAGAAGTTGTGGCATGATGTTATATGGTTGGCATTCGTCGCGACACTTTCACAATTATCTTCACCTAAACTGTGTTAAAATTTAAAAAGCACTTTAGTTTGTGACCACAAGGAGACAGTACTCTCCAATCAGAGGTTTAGGCTCTGCTTATTTTCGACGTGTTTTAGGTGTTTTTTGTTTGTTTGTACCGGTATCTTTTTTTTTTCTCCAGCCAAACTTCGGGTGGCGTATTGGATACTGCCTTGCCAATGATACTGTCTTGCCAATTTGATACTGTCTTGCAGCCACCAAAAGATCTGCTTGGAGATTAAATTAGACAGTACGATTGTACCTGCTCGCCCCAAATCTGTTGTACCGTGTTCACCCCCACCTGTTAGATGCTCGGACGCCTCCGTGAAGATGACACGGAGATAAGACTCTGACTCTCGCCTCCCGGGGTTCCTTGTGGAACCCTACAGAAACAAAGTACCGGCCGAACAGATGAAGAGAGCTGTAATCCCCCACATTATGCTGGAGGTCAGGCGGCCTAGTTAGCGGCTGGAGAGGTGGTCCAACAGAGCGATCGCTGTTTTTTTTTTCGTGGGTTTAAAGGCGGACCGCCGAAGGGGAAGGGCGTTTCAGCCTAATAATCAACAGTTGTCCGGTCTGTCGGACGAAAAGGTCTTTGTCGTCTGACCTACTTTAATCTTCAAGCAGATCTTTTGTGGCTGCAGGACAGTATCAATTGGCAAGGCAGTATCATCCCAAAGATACCAGTACATAAAACGCGCGCCTAAAACACGTCAAAAATAAGCTGAAGCCTAAACCTCTGCTTGGCGAGTATTAAATTAAATAAACCTACTTCTTTAAGTGTCGGGTTGCGCACGTACTGTAGTAGCGTTTTTTTAAAACTTACTTATTCGTCTTTGAAACGTGTCATTCTTTTCTGAACGGGTACAGGGGAGCACGAAAAGTAAAATCCAATCTTCCAACACGACACTGCAGATGTGTTTGAGAAAGAATACGCTGCTTGCTGTGTTGTGCACAGCTTGTCAACAAGCTCTGCACCAAGGTCAGGCTTTTTGTTAAGAACAGCCGGCGTTTTCAATAGAAAGTGGAACACCTGTATAAGTACGGGTTTGATAGACAGTTACGCGTGACAACGCTATTGTCGTTTGTAGGTCATCGACTCTTCTTCTGAGCAGCTCATCGGATTCACGAAAACACTTCAAGGCACCCAAAGCGATTTCATGGCAGTAAAACTGGATTTTCAAAGTCAATTTTCTAGTCATTTTTTTTAATGTAGTAAGTTGAATCAACCCTATCCCATAGCATACTAATATCTGCAAAAATACGATGTCGCTGATGGAAAATTGTTGCTTGTTTCTTATCGTGGGCTCAATTCTAGCTATTTATTGATGGTACCAAAAATGAAAGGACTCCTCACGTATAGCTTGTTTTGGGGCTATTTCAAACGCTTCAAGTATGAAACGATGACATAAAATGTGCTTTAAAAATGGCAGTACCAGATAGATTTCCTCATTCAGAGTGTTTTCCCTGAAATTGCACTGGATGCAGAATTATCATGCGTGGCCTGTAGAGACGACAGCGGCACGCCTGGCCCCGAGACTTGAGCGCGGGTCGGTAGATCCTCCGAATGACGGGCCCAAAAAGAAACCATTACCCCGGGATTTGTGGAGGAGCGCCCGGGGTAGGGATCCGCGGGATCGCTGTCATTCAGGAAAACAGCTTTGCCGTAAGCCCCCCTGAGACCCCGTCTGTCAGGGGATCAGATCGGCAAACGGGTCTCACCCGGAAGCGCCCCGGGGAAAACTCGCTAAAGATCTGCCTGGAAAAAACACACATTCCGACTCTTCTGCTGCTGCTAACGAGTTTCTGTTATTTTATTTTGTAATTAGCAACTTATATATATATATATATATATATATATATATATATATATATATATATATATATATATATAGAGAGAGAGAGAGAGAGAGAGAGAGAGAGAGAGAGAGAGAGAGAGAGAGAGACAGACAGACAGACAGACACAGACACAGAGAGAGAGAGAGAGACAGAGACACAGAGAGATGGAGATATGGATATATATAAGATATATAGATAGATATACCCTGAAGTTCTGTTGAACCTCCTTCGTAAAATGCACCAAAAAGAAGTCAAACTTTTCGGCTTGCAAATTACGAACGCCTGACTTTATCAGTCGTGTGCAGCTCAGGTGTAAAACGGAATGTGATTCGCAAACGCTGGTCAATCACCCGCGAGCGTTCGTAAAATTGAAATACTTCAGAGATGGCAGAAAAAAAATCGGGTGGCATTTCTCCGCATTCCTCAGCACTGAAGTAGAGGATTATGTGGCATCTGCATGACAAAGTGGACAAATGTACACTTTACACAGCTAAATCGCCGGGACCGCCGCCCGAGAGGAGGACCTCAGGCGGATAAATCAATTCTCTTTACCGTTAATCTCATAGGTGGGGAGGAAAGCCGATTACCACCAGTTACGATGTTTGAACAGCGATAAAACAGGAAGTTCATCACGGAGAACGTTCAGGACCTCTGACTTTCTTAAGCCCCTGTCACACATAGCCGAGTATGGCCTCCCGAACACTGCCGAACTCCCCACAACCATGGTTGGGAGTAAGTTGGAAGCAAGGTCGGCTGTTGTTGGCTGGTGTTCGGCGAGGTCGCGTCGGCTACTGTTCGGCTACGCCGGCCGAATGTTTCAATTTTTTTAAACATTAGGAGGTTCGGATGGTTGGCTGGTATTCGGGAGTAGGTCAACAGTGTTTAAGATTCAAGTTTAACTCAAATTCGATTCGAATAGAAAGGTAGGCATGGCCTGCATCTGGTCAGACTTCTTGCTCCCGAACTTCAGCCTATCTTGGTTGGTTGGTGGTCGGCGGAAGGTTCTGAATGTGTAACAGGGGCTCTACGATCGAGTAAGGACCCGGTCAAATACGTCATACGATCGTCGTGAGGGCAATCTTGGGACAGTCGTACTTGTGTCCTGCAAAGTACAGCTGTCTTGTTACGGAAAAGGCTGTATAATTAGACCCTTGTCTGCGGTTGTTTCTGTCACAACCTGCTTGACAATTTAAGCCAGGTCCTGAGTGGATAAAAAAGCCTGAGAATTCCTTATACTCCGCCATACTGTAAACCTCGTCTTTTTGTCGAACGGACTTGTTGTCACATTCTGCAGCCATGAGCGTTTGTGTCGAAAGAAAGTCTCCAACACAAGAATTCTAATTCGTAAATGCAAAATGTTAATGTCAATCCTACTAGTGGATAATGTATGATCTAGGTCCTTAAACGTGCTTAACCTAAACGGCTCATGTAAGGTTGTATAGGAGGTCAGGAAAGTCAGGGACGAACATCTATATCTACATAACTGTAATAACAACTTGCGCGTGCACTGAGAATACCCATAACGTCTGCAATAAATAGTTGAGAAGTCCCCCCCCCCCAAAAAAAGAAATAGAACACGATCATACAAACACGCCTAGAAGCTGACATCGTTATTTTTTTTCTTTACAAGCGAGTTCGTGTTTGTGAGATTTAGGGGCGCGGGGTTGTAGCCTGTCTTTTATTCCGCACATAATAGCTTTGGCAGTTCGTTATCACAATGTACAGGGGCGGGCGAGCCGCTCACACGAACTGGGCGCCATTGATAAGCTATTGAATGTCGGCCTGCGGGGATGTGAGCGATAACCCCTTATCTGCCGCGGATTGCAGGCTGCGCAGGTTAGTTACAGCTGGGGGTGGGAGATAGAACCGGCAGGGATCCTGCCGATTGTGGAGTAAAATCTAATAAAACGTCGATCAATAGATCGATAGTGTACAGAGAACACCTTTTTGCGGTCGGCTGATGTGATTGTGTACAATTAATGCTGTACACTTCTGTAGGACGACAGGTAGAAAAGTTAGGACTTTTGGGCATGTACTTTTAAAAACGGCATGTCATTATACGCCTACATTGGCTAAGTATATTATGCTATTCCCTCTTATAAAAAGCAGTGCATACAGCTGGTGTTAATGTGTACAATGTTGTGCACTTCTGTAGAACGACAGCTACAAAAGATAGGAATGGTGGGCATGTACTCAAAACGGCTTGTCATTATAATTATAAGCCTAGAATGGCTATTATAGTACGTATGCTAGTCTCTCTCATAAAAAGCATTGCATACCGTGAGCTGGCGCGAATGTGTACACTGTTGTGCACTTAGGTAGAACGACAGCTACAAAAGTTAGAACTGGTGGGCATGTACTTAAAACGGCTTGTCATTACAAACCTAGAATGGCTACGTATGCTGTTCTCTTGCATAAAAAGCCATACGTACAGCTGGTGTGACTACGTATAACTTTATTGCACAACAATTGTACAGGGTACAAAGTATGGCATCTACCACTGTTGTACACTTTTGTAGGACGACAAGTTGAAAAGGATAGGGCTGGTGGGCATAGTTAAAGGGGTTGTCATGACCAAAATACTTTAGTATGCTATGCTGTTGTTGTTCGTAATACCCTGTTTTAGTAATAGCCCTAAACGTCGACTGACGTGAATCACTGAATGCGTACAATGCCGTGTACTCTTTGGGAGTTGAGTTGTTATAGACATAAAAGTTTAGTCGTTTAAATGATGGTCTTTTCTGCTGTATGTTCTTACTCGTATAGTAGACGAACTGCTTATTAGACAGAAGTCAAGCCTTCAGATAGATTGACGGTACCAGTAAGTTTAATGTGTAAATTATGCGTCACATAGCTACCTTTCTGTCCTATCATTGCACTTCTGGCTTGGCCTGTTGTTCTTGACGATAATCCGTCTCTTTATAAGGCAAAAAAAGTCCTGATTTCAAAGGTATGTTGACACAGTAGTTTTCCATTTTCTTTTATTTACCCCAAAAGGTTGTGTTTTTGTTTGTCACTCTTTCCAGCCGCTTCCCGAAGCCTGGTAGAGGCTACTGAAATGGCGGACTTCTTCTCTTTATATTTTTGTCTCCAAAAGGCTGCGTTTTTGTGTTCCCTGTCGCCGCGGGGTGATTGACGCGTTTGGCGGGTCTAGTTGCCGGTTTTCCCGCCAGAGGACACGCTCGGTGGCACGGCAGACCTAACCTATCATTATCGTCTGCAAAGTAACAATCATCCCAGCGGGATCGAACAGCCGCACAACAACAGCTCTTAACCTCCTTCAAACCGCGTTAACCTCGGCATTTCACCCTGTCAATCAAACCCATTCCGCACTCACTACCTCGTTGCCACGGGCGACCAATATTAACCCGCCATATTGATTGGCTGGTTAGTGACTTGTAAACGTTTGCACGTCTGAATAGATAACTTATGGCGTAGCACACTGTGGCTGGCGTTTACACACATTGCGTACATTACTGGTATTTTCCTGTGCATCTGCGAATTTGTAAGACATTAGCTTAGACCTTAAGCCCTCCTGTACAACTTTCAGTGTAGTATCCTTCGACTTCTGGAAGAAATTTATAAGAAAGCAAAAAGAAGTGGTTAAGTAGAGAGCAGCCTTTGTAACTACGTTGATGAAGTTAGACATCCAGGTAATAAAGAAAAGAAAACAGTTACTCAAGCAACTGAAATCTGTGAGATGTTTCAAGTAGCACCCCCTTGTAGTTTTTGGATAAATATCTGTTCAACTACAGATTCCATTAGTCACTGATGGTAAGTAATGGATGCTACTTCTGACAGTTTTCAAAAGTTTCTGAAGTAACTGTTTTCTCGTGAACCTTTGTAACTAGTTTTCACTACGTTACGATAGGATTTATACTTCTCGTTAATACTTAAGAAAGGTAAACTTTAACCAGTTTCACTGCAGCAAGTTTACTTTTACCAAAATCAGGTCGCGGTATGAGCGATAAGGCTGCAGCTAAGACGACTTTACTGTAAGAGGGTTAGGTGGGTTTCAATACTTCGATCCGTATTATTTAGGACCAGTCTGAGGCGCGATAATCCTACTGTTCTCCCTAATCTCTCGTAATCCCCTGGAAATCCCCCTTCTATTCTGGACCACAGGTGTCAGTGTGCTGAAGCAGGTTTAATCCCGCCACAATGCGGCACGGCGGAGCGCGGGCGGTTACTGTGGCCGCGCGCCGTGGCTTGACGTCACGTCTGACGTCACCGGCCCGTGCGTGTGTCATTACGTGCAGCCGGCGGCAAGATGAGTGGGTTCTGTCTCACCTGAAGTGTTTTTCTCCGAGCTCCTTAAGATCCACACATTGTCTTTACAAATCACGACATCTTTGCCTCTTTTTTCTATTTGCCCCAAGATGGAACCATTGCTAATACACACATTACTGATACTCTTTTCTCTAATAATACTTAAATCTATAAGATAACGTTAATACTGCTGCTAGATGTTAGTACAGTTGTGTTGCTAAACGACGGTTGAATGAAAAAAGCTATAATTGTTATAAGCTTTATGAACGTTAGAGAGTAGCCATTATGAATTGACACAAGAAAACTTTAGCTGAAAGATAACATGGCAACAAGGAAACCCTTTCCGTGTTTCAGATCAGATGATTCCTTCCGGTTATATACGACCAATATTGCCGCCTGTTTAGGGATACTGATAAGCAGAATCAGTGGCTATAAATCTAACCTAACTTCAGTTTACTAGTCTACCAAGTAAGAGTCGTTTGGTTAGGACTTTTTGTACCAAGTACATGTATAAAAGAAGCGCTCTTAGGCAACATCAGTTTACCAGTCAGTCAGCCAGTCAGTCACACACTCGCTCGCTCGCTCGCTCGCTCGCTCACTCACTCACTCACTCACTCACTCACTCACTCACTCACTCACTCACTCACTCACTCACTCACTCACTCACTCACTCACTCACTCACTCACTCACAGTGTTTTTGCCAAGTACAAAATAATCACTATCAAGCAACCTTATTGCACAGTTCAAACTTCCCCCCAGACTATAGACAATTGCTGCTTAATGGCTTAAAGAATGTTTTTGCTAAGTATAAAAGAAGCACTCTTTTCAGAAAGAAACCTTATTGCCCACTTCAAACTTTCCCCCAGACTATGGACTATTGCTGTTTGATGGAGATCTTTTCTTATCAGGGAAGCCGTATTTACTTCTCAGCAGTCGTCTGGTCCAATAAAGCTGGTTGTTTAAGTGGAATTGGTCAGTCATATCACTGTCCTGATCCATAACCGTCCGCCTGACGTTGACCTATTGTGGGCAATTGATTTTGTGATTTGCGTTCGAAAACATATGTATCTTCCCTGGGCCCCGGCCCGCCGAATCACTCACTCGAGAGTTTCTGCCGATGTAACTCAGATATTATCGGCAGTAGTTCATCGATTGGAGGCTTAAACTTCCCCGCTAACTGCCGTATAATCCAGCCGGCCGGCCGGCAGGGGAACCCCGGTATTGATATTGTAACAACCCATCATCATTTTACAACTTCTATCATTCCTTACCGACAAGTTATCGGGAGTATATGGCGGAGTTTGATGGTCGTAGTGACCGAGGGTTGGCCGTAAATCCAGCCAAATGACAGACATTAACTTTGATCACACTCCAGTCGTGGTGGGGAGTCTAACAAGTTGCTTTTCAAAAAAAGTTTCTGGTCTTTAATGCCCAAATAGGCATGCTGCATTTATACTATCCACAAGTTCATTGATTTATTTATGAAGATTTACCACATTTGTGAAAGGATTGACATATCACCTCTTCAAGATGTCAAACCTGAGACCAGACTGTAAGGTTTGAACCACTCACATCGGGAAGGACCCCTACTCTTTTCGATAAGTGTGGTGGGATCTTTAACGTGCTCAAAGTGTGGCTCTCCTTTTTGGCTTTACGTCCTATCCGAGAGAGAGTCCCTAACCGAAGCTAGGTACTCATTTTCACCTGAGTCAAGTCAGGAAATAGGTGTAAAGTGTCTTTCCCAAGGACACAACAATGGGGCCTGCCAGGGATTCATTTTCCGTGAAAACCTTGCTTTTATGTTATATGATATTGGCAATGGCGCGAAGCATCTGGTTCTGGTGCTTAACGATCCTTGGGTAGACATGTTGAGTAGACTCTGATCGATGCTATTGCCGATGAGCCGGGTCTGATGACAGTGATAATGGAGTGATCACGGAGCCATTCGGGTTGCTTCTTCTTCTGTTTCATATTTCATATTAGCACATTATACATGATGATGTTGCAATGAATGATGCTGTCGAAGATGCCAATGCATCGACAGTTACCATTGACAATGATGTTAATACGGTACTGTTGAATTTGCTGTTGATGTTTTGAACATAAAGTTGATGTGTCACTGACTTGTTGAAGTAAATGGTTGTTTCGATAGAACTGTTAGTTTCTGAAAAATCATTAATATTATCATCAATCACTAATAATATCATCATCAGTAATATCATCAATCAATTATGTCATCAATAAAAGGAAAACACTGTTTGTGTTACGAGTCTAACGTGGCGTTACGTTGACTCTCGACCCCCATTCAATTTTAAGTTCCCTGTATTTGAGTTAGTTTTAGTTTTCTGCTTACTCAATGTATGATTTTGTTATGTTTAGCTTATTGATTTTATTGTGGACTCCAGGAAGGATATATAGTGTTCCTTACATGTAAAACACTAATAAAGATCTGAGTAAAACAAATAAGCGTTGTTATTGTAGATTTCTTTATTCTCATGTATGTATGTATTTGTGGGTCATCTGCTACCAGTCTCGACTGCCTTGATCACCTGTATATTGATATGTTGTCAGTTCCAAATAAAGTAAAGTAAAGTAAAGTAAAGTTGTTATTGCTGTGTTCTAGGTGTGGTTCCAGAACAGACGGTCCAAGGAGAGGCGGATGAAGCAGCTGAGCGCGCTGGGAGCCCGGCGGGCGCAGTTCTTCCGCCACCCGAGGAGAATGCGGGGGTTGGACGGCAGTCCCGAGCTGATGGGCGCACAGTATGGCTTCTACCAGGGAGAGATAGGTACGTGCTGCGATACACATAGTTATCATACCAGGGAGAGATAGGTTCGGGCTACAATACACATAGCTGAAGTTTTGATACTGTCTGACAGTATGGAATTTACAAACACAGATGAGCTTTCATGCTAATACAATACAATACAATACAATACAATACAATACAATACACAGTACGGCTTCTACCAGGTAGAGATAGGTACGTGCTGTGATCCTCATAGTTAGTCCATCTGGACAAGAATATATATATTATACCAAGGAGAGATAGGTACGTGCTACGATCCTCATAGTTATCATACCAGGGAGAGATAGGTTCGGGATACAATATACATAGTTGAAGTTTTGATACTGTCAATCAACACAGTAAAGAAAAAAAAGCTATGAGGTGAGCTTCTTTACTGTGTTGATTGACAGTATCAAAACTTCAGCTATGGAATTTACCAACACAGATGAGCTTTCATGCTAATACAAGACACGTCGTTATCATTATGGTGACTTGTTATGATGGATGTCTTTGAAATAGTATGTGGTTCGTCAGGACCAAAGTAACGGAATCTTTAGTACTCCTGAAAACTCACAGAGGTCGTAGATGTTTGGAAGATCTTAATTTAGGGTTCGCATACTATCATGTTCCTTTCGACAAACTTTGCAACAGTTTTGAAATCTTCATAAGAATTATTTCTAGACTTTGGTGAGTACATAGAGCATACAACACGGTGTATTCCGTATTGCCCGAGGTATCGGCCCGACCGCGCGTCGGATCGCCCGACGGCCGAAGGCCGGAGGGCGATCCGACGCGCGGGAGGGCCGAGACCGAGGGCGATGCGGAATACACCGTGTTGTATGCTATTTATATCATACCCACCGTAGAAAACACGTCTTTCAAGGCGAAATGAGCGAAAATTTGGTGTCGCTGGCCCAAAAAACTGCAGCAACATCAATTCCAACGTCCGAATCCTGTATTCGAATGTTCGAAAGCGGCGTACACGGTTGGGGCGAAACGCGTTCGAATGTTCTAATTTTTGTAGCGGCGCAAGCGAAGCGCGTTTGAATGTTCTATGGATGCCCGTTTTATACATCCGGTCGTACGGGAGAATACAACACGGCCGGGAGCACTGTTACGCCGCCCGGGTATGATATAAAAAGTTTTACAAGGTTTTTCCTGTGGCACCATACATGCAAACGTCAAGAAGATGGGCTAGTAAGGTTTGGTAAAACATCAAAACCGGTACAATTCTTCCAAAGTTGCCTGTTCCCCAACTGTCCAAGCTCAAGTTGAGAGTTAGAAGGCTTTGTCAAGCATCAAAAATCGGAACAAAGTTGTCTTTGTTTCCCAACTTCCCAACTTTCCACTACGCCCCCATCAGTTGTAAATCCAGTGCAATAGGATCTGCTCCAGGCTAGTCCGGGAGATTGTGTACCACACTCCCTCTCCCACAGGACATTACTGGAACCACGGAACCTACTAAGTTTAAGGAAGCGATGCTCCGGCACCTGAGGACACAATAATCGTGCATCGCACTCCTCCCCCCTGGACGCGTTACCCCAACCGAGGGGTGTTGTCCAGTACCCCCATCAAGATCATGAAGATCAAGACCCACGCCCCTCCTGTCCCGATCTTACATCCGGGGCTTGCCCAGGAGTTACGAGTATCCCTCCCCGAGTCCCTGTCGTGACCCCCGAGGATCACATGTCACACCTGACCCAATCTGCAGGTGTGACCGAGCTCCTGCCCGACTCACCTCTGACCTTTCAAGACACCAGGGGACCACTTCAAAAGATGAAAATTTCTTGAAATCAAATATTGATCAACAACTTTGTCCACTTCAAAAGATGGACATTTCTTTGAATCGAATTTTGATCAACAACTTTGTTTTCGGGTGGTTTGCCTTACCAGTGAGGCGAGCTACCTCTGATAAAGCTGCAACATCCAACACCCCCGTAGCTGACATACCTACACGTTGCCACCTTGTGTGTGCGAGGGTTATCTGGGCCAGATAAGCAGATAAAGGTGCTTTCGACAAGACCAATATGACCAACAACATAGTATCTTATACCATATTCCAAATCTGTGCTGGGTATCATTTTCACGAAGCTTAAAGTCCAAGTTCGCAGCAATTTTGAACAGTTTCAATAGTAGGTATCTTGTTTTCAATCTAAGCCAGGTGTCATGATATTTAGCTGGATATCTACCTCGGTCTGAGCAGGTGTAATGTAAACAAGCCTGTGACGGTATTGCCGCTGCCTAGTGTCATCAGTTGACAGGCAGATTACTGGGGTTTTTTTTTCAGTAGCTGAAAGCCTGATGGTATTGCCTGTGTTGTTTGTTGAGCTGTTTGTTCCTCAAGCTCAATGCTGTATACATGTATCTGAGCAGGTAAACCAGCTTGTATCGGCACGGCTTGTGTCAGTAGGCGGCAGGCGGGGTGACAGGTGTCTTGAGTTGACAAGCGGGTTACTAGGATTTTTTTGCTTCTGCTGCTCAAAGCAGGTTATTGGGATGTTTATTCCTGTAGCTCAATGTGGTATACATGTACATATGAGCAGGTAAACAAGCCTGTATCGGCACGGCTTGTATCAGGCAGCACGCGGGGTGCCAGGTGCCGTGAGTTGACAGGCGGGTTACTAGGATTTTTTTGCTTCTGCTGCTCAAAGCAGGTTATTGGGATGTTTGTTCCTGTAGCTCAATGCTGTATACATGTACATGAGCAGGTAAACAAGCTTGTATCGGCACGGCTTGTGTCAGGCAGCAGGCGGGGTGCCAGGTGCCGTGAGTTGACAGGCGGGTTATTGGGCTTTTTGTTCCTGCAGCTCCCTAATCCTTCCCGTGATCCCCTGGCTCTAGGGCAGGATTTACGCGCACAATGTCCCGGATGACGGACGGTTGCGCGCAGGTGCGCCGGTACAGGCAGGTCGGACCGGGGCACGGTCGTTTGTCAACCTGGCAACGATTCGTACCGCGTAAATCTTACCCCTGTTTAACGTGGTGTCTTCGTTTAAAGACCATCACGTCGGCAGTCCTACAATTTTGGGGCTATATTATAATGTTCTCTCGGTCCGGAACAGGAATTTCTAGGAATGCTACCACATAAATTAGACTCCTTGTTTAGCGTCGTGACTTTGTTTCGAGACTATCACGTCGGCTTGTTGAAAACTCTCAGTCCCAGAATCTTAGAGCTATATTGTAATGTTCTGTCGGTCCGGAGTAGGAATGTCTTAGTCTAGGATTGCTACCACATATATAAGTTATAGTCCTTGTTTAACGTTGCGTCTTTGTTTGAAAACTATTACGTCGGATGTTGAAAAATGAAAAGTACATAATCCGATTGTTTTGTTCCGAAGTTGCAAAATAGTTCTTTGTGTAAAGCTCTTTCTTTTTGAACGATATCAAAATTAAAACTCCTCTCTTGTCTAAACCATGCCATTGAAAAGTACATAATCCAAATATGTTTGGTTCTGAAGTTGCAAAATAGTCCTTTTTGTAAAGCTGAAATTCCTTTTTTAACGATATCAAAAACAAAGCTCCTCGCTTGTCTAAACCACGCGATGTGATTTCCCCCTCTCGAACGTGTTGTAAAGAGAGGAGGTTGCGAAGTTCGGGGCACCGTTCATCAATTTCGAACTTAACTCCGCGTTCAATCGACCGCTTTCGCAGCTAATTTCTTCCCATACGGATAGCGTACATGCGGATTAAGCAGATTTCATTACGATAACAACCGCGAAACGGATCGAAGACGGCCGTATATCAGGCGGGCGGACGGCTGAAGACACGTATCGGGTAATCAGTACGGTGTAATGGGCCGGTGGGTTCGGGGAGGGGATACGTCATAGCGGCCGTCTGTCGGCAGGCCGGAGGGGGGGGGGGGCTTTATCGACGGGACGGTCGTGCTGTCACTGGTGGTAGCCTCGGTTAGCAGGCTCCTCGACGGGTGGTTGTTAGCTTCGGTGAGCAGGCTCGTTGACGGGTGGCTGTTAACAGGCTCCACGATGGTGCAGTCGTCCTGTCACTGGTGGTAGCCTCGGTGGCCTCGGGGCTTCATGACAAGTGGTTTGTTAGCCTCGGTTGTTTAGCCTCGATAAGCAGGCTCCCCGACGGGTGGGGTGATGTAATTGATTGTCGGGACAGTCGTACTGGTGGTAGCCTCGGTTAGCAGGCTCCTTGACGGGTGGCTGTTAGCCTCAGTGAGCAGGCTCCATGTCGGACAAGTGTTAGCCTCGGTGAGCAGACTCTATGACGGGCAGGTTTTAGCCTCGGTTAGCAGGCTTCAATACGGGTAGATTTAGCCTCGGTTAACAGGCTCCACGACGGGGCAGTCGTCCTGTCACTGGTGCTAGCATGCTTCACTGCGGGGGCTTTGCTACCTCTGTATGTTGCTGATGTAAATTTACTGTTTTCTTATCATTGCTGTAAACTACGCACGATTTGCAACTTATAATTTTTAGATTTTATCATTTTGTACTGAAATAGCGTAAAGTGTTCTTGTTGTGGGTTTACATGTTCTGCTCTTTCCTACAAATGTTGGGTCTGTTGTAGGGACTATCAGAAGACGGCAGAAAGCCGCACGTATTCAGGAATATGAAAACAGCCGCCGCGTAGGCTGTATCAGAGGCTATCCCAGCGTTGTACCGGAGTGTGCAGCGTCTGAGAGATTCGCGCGTCTTCGACGCAGCACGGGTCATCAAGACTCGAATAATCGGAGGGCGAATCGCGGGCTATGTTCATCATGTCGGCACTCCGGACGCGGTTGATGGAGACCCGCCGGTCGATAAATTCAAATCTTAAACCAGACGAATGTCGGGAAGGGAGGACAGCTGGCCGCGCGGTGTGATAGAATAGATGTTCGCAGGCGAGTACAGAGATAGGAAGCCGGCCTGGCAACACAAATGTCCAGACTATGTATGATGTACAAAATGGCTAATAAACTGGTGCACGTACCAACTACTAACTATCTAATACCAGCCCAGAAAAGAACAAGAAACAGTCATGCCTTTAAATATCAGAGTTATCAAGCAAGAATTGAGGTGTTGAAAAACTCTGGAACTATCGCAGAGTGGAACTCGTTGCCACCAAGAACAGTAGGGGCAGCATCACTAGAAATCTGTAAACAACTCATGCAGTTAGATACGTAAAGGTTAGCTGTAACAGGTCGTTTGGTGTAATATAGCTAGCTGCCGCCGCGCCGCGTGCCTGCGAAGCTGGTGTGTTACGCCCAAGGGCGGTTATACCGGCTATACAAATACAAATACTTCTTAGCGTTAACTCTTCAACATTTATTCCTTTGTTTATTTATTATAATTGCAAAGGTGGCAATTCAATGAGCAACCCAGGCAGCCTTGCTAATATCGGGTGACATCAGTTGAACAAATATACATCGAACATACACATATATCTTATTGATTAGATTGATCCTTAATACGATTGTATATATACTAGAAATCCGTATTATAAAGCGCAACGAAACACTGGGTTGCAAAGTGAACTCCTATGGCCAGTTAACCATTATGGCATATCATTCAGTGTATTTGGCTCATTTCTGGTATTTTCCAGCAACTCATTGGAGTCTGGTAGAGGATAAGCCGAAGTATTATGATAAATAATGGCAGTTTATTCTTCACCAAATCTTCCAATTCTAAGCCGCGTATTTGTCAGAATGTAGCCAGACTCCCCATCAGTGGTTGGAGTGTCGAACGTGTCAGCAGAGCAGAATCAGTCCGGACGTTCCCATTATGGCTGAGATTGGGTAATCCAGGCCCACAGGCAGCAGTGATTGTTCACGTCAGCCATAATCAGCCTGAATTGTGTTCCCGGATTGAGAAAATGGCCCACCGGAGGCGATGCCTCTCAGAAACGGGCAGAAAAAATAGCGTCCTGGATGGATTTCTGAGTTAGAGAAATTTTCTGTCATCAGTTGGGGGTAATGAATTGGTTTTGCGGAGGTTGGGAAAATGTGATTGTTTGCCGCGAGCGCAGGGAGCTCATTTTCGCCCCAAATTGACCGCAAATTGGCTGAATACTGCAGTTACGAGGGAAAGAGTTGTTCTAACGCGTTAGGACGACACACACCCCGTTTCTAAATGGAGAAAATCTTTTATCCTAAGTGAAAACCCTGATGGGACGGTATGAGGGAATTGTCTTTCACAATTAGGCAGATTGAGGGAGTATCGGCAGCGGATGGCGACAATTAAGCTAATCTCCAGTTGACAACTAAGTTATGGCTTCATAAACGCTGCTAATGAACAAAACGGGGCGGGTACAGAGCAGTCTAGTGCGGCTCGGAGATTAGTGAATCAGTCAGTCAGTTAGTGAGTGAGTGAGTAGGTTCCTACTATGCAAGAAGCACCTTAGATACAGTTCCTTAGACAACTTAAGTAAGAAAAAACGCTGTACGTTTGGGATTATTCCTTGAGTAAAAACAAGAAGGATACGACGATGGTAGTAAATAAAAGTCAAGTCCAGTAATTTCATTTACTACCATTGTTTAGTCCGAAATTACCGGACTTGACTTTTATTTACTACCTGTGTCAAGTCCGGTATTGTCAAGAAGGTTAACAATATCCCACTTTACTGGCATTTATACCAAATGTTGGTAAATCCAAAGGTTGGGAGTTCGAATCCCGGTTGTTGTCGTTCCCCGGCATGCATGCTACTGTAAAGGGTCGCAGTCCTTAGGATGGGACGTTAAGCCGTGGTCCACTGTTCATTGTACTTGTCGAAAAGAGCTAGGGGAATTTCCCTGGTATAATTTACCTGCAAATACTGTACATAGCATCTGTCTTCTCTGTTACGACCAGTGGGAGAGTAGCTAGCTCTTCAGTGAGCTAAAACTGGATTGAGATCACTTTCCTTTCACTTTCCTTTAGTAGTAGTAGTAGTAGTGATTATTTATTGTTGTTTCTCCTTACAATATCACAGAGTGGCAGAGCCATAGTGTCGCAAGAGGCTCTGAATTGATCTGTAATTCGCAATATTTCCTTGTTTAAAACATTTAACCAAAAAACAAGACGACGCATATACGGATAAGAGAATTCAGTTGATTTAAAATACTGCAGCAGTTACAGTGTAGTATCCGAACAGACGCAGTTCTCATGCTTATAGAAGCCCGTGACTGCCATGGTTGTTACAAACGTCATCGCGTCGTCCGTCAACTGGTCCTGTCGTCAGCGGGGCCGCGAAGCGAGCCTGTATAATTTAGCAGCCGGCCCGCCTGACGGAGCGCAGTGACGCTGCCCGGGCGTTCAGATCTATTAAAAATGCATAGATATCTTGGCGGCGGCGCTGCCAGCGTGGAAAATTCATGTTTTCCTGTTGCGAAGCGTTCCCGTGGGACCTGGGGGAGACGGCGTCACGGAGTGTGATGTCGTCGCGCGCTGATCGCACTAACTAGTGAGGGAACAAGCGTCTGGTGCCAGCAACGCAGTTCGCTGGAAACTGGGGGAAAGTTTGCAGCAAATCTTGCTCATTCGTTCCTAATAATACCCATTTCCACTAGAGCTGCGATCACTGAGAGACCAAATATTTATTATTTGATAGGTCGCTCAATGAATTACGTACATAAAGGGCGAGCGCTCACGGGATTGTCAAGGTCGCACCATGATCACTCGGGGATCGCTCAATGGCTTTGGGGGAAAGTTTGCAGCAAATCTCGTTCATAACAACCTTCTTTAGACTAGCGGCTGTGACGGCTGAGCGACCAAATATTTGATAGGTCGCTCAACAAATTACGTACATAAAGGGCGAGCGCTGAAGGATTGCCAAGATCGCCCCATGATCGCTCAATGATGGCTTTGGGCCCCATGGACGCTATCAACTCAGTTGCTAAGTTGTTCTTACACATATGCTGTAGAATGACACCAAAACACGGGAACAGGGACCTCAGTATACACATTCGGCCCTCAAGTGAACAACATCAAGACAAAAACCAGAAAAAGGGACACACACAAACGAAAACGTCCAGTTCAGCGCAGTGTCCGGTTGGTTGTTATAAAAACCCCAGGTGCAGTTCAGGAGCAGAACATTTATGTCAACTTCATGTTAAGCATCCAGTTTTAACGACGGCACTTTACTGCCTCAGGGTATGGGTATGATTTTTAAAAGTCAACAACAAAATAGCTTGTGTAATGAGGAACCCTCGTGCCATTTCTAAATAGATCGTAACTCCTCCACAGTAAACTTCACCGTTAAATAAAAAAAAAGTAAATTAATAGCATTATGTACCCGTAAAGCCCACCAGATGCGGCACGGGAAAGTTTGGGAGCGTTCCATAAACCGTTATCTAACAAAGACTTTGTAAAAACTCTCTACAAACCATAAACTCGTGAGCACACAACATAAAAACGTATATCAAATGCTATCTGACTTTTTCACTACCAGTGATAAAGATAATATGCCCATTACCATCTGCAGTCGGACTTCTATATTTCCCAACATTGATATAATATCATAACAACCTTTGTTCCTAATATCTATAAAATAACGCGTAAAAACAACATCCCGTTCCAAACCCATTTACCAATCCGAATCTTCCTCCTCTAAAACTGCTGTTCCAACTTTAACGGCGCGCGGATTTTTTATTGTTTGGCTTACTGACTCACCGGAGCTGCTTTTGATTTATGACGTCCCGTAACATCTGAAATAAAATATTAAACTATGAATATACAATGAATGGGGATCAGCCTGGGCCGGGCACGCGCCATAAACCCGGGTAAACGACTGTGCGTCCGAATCACCTAAGCGAGTAAATCTACTTGGAATCACTTCGTCTCCTACAAAATAGTCCGACCAAGTTTGCGCCGAGTATTTCTTAAGGGATTATCCTGAGATAGAACGGTCTGCGAAAGATAAGGTGATTTTGTTTTTCTGGGAAGAGGCGAGCGGGGTTACGGCGTATAGGCAGTAGAGGCCGGCGGGTTACGTCATATGTTCGGACTTCTTCAAACTGTTCGACTCAGCCGATCGATTTAAGAAAGTTTCCAAACTTTGACAAATCCAGACGTTGCTCTTTACGATTGAAAAGAAGCAGGAAAGCGTTCGTACCGTAACGTTATAACGGGGTAGAAAAACAACTTTGGTAAAAAAAAATGTTGAGACGGTATATATCATATGTCATTCTAAGATCTGTAGTTTCTATATTCGCGTATTGGTGATGATTGAATACAGACAAATCTTACTAAAATTTAAAAAAACATCGTTTCCACAAATCTTCAGGGAACTGCTCCTGCCTCCCAAAGTTCCCAGGTGATTAAAACAAGGGTTGCTATTCCACATGCTCCTTAAGCGTATAAATATGCAATTTAGATGTTCTTGTTGTTGTTACGCTTCGCTAACTCTATGAATGTTTGAGCATATGTATGCGTGCGAGCGCATGGGAGGAATAGCGCAGTGCTTGTTTCGCGCCAGAGAAGTTATTCTGGAATTTCTAAATTAAACCGTTCCGTGTAGAGGAGCCAAATACAGTCTCTGCAGGGTCATGTTGTATCTGTGGCATTCAAAGCAAAACAACTGTACAATTACACAACTGATGGAGTTATATAGAACTGCTTAACATTGTTATAAACAATGGCGTAGATATTAGTTTGATATTTTGTACTGCTCAAGAACTTGACATACATTGTACCTGTTACAATTGTTGTACAATAGGGTTTGACTTGTAACACAAGAACGACATCTACAGACTATCATGTCAATACTACGTCAGCTAGCAAGCCCTCGGACGCCTGGAACACACCTACACAAACTCTGATCTATTGAATGAATCCCAATGAACCTGAACTCACTTTGTAAGTTTGGTCGACAGACTGCAAACAACAATGTTAAATTCCTTTATGCTTGTCTTTTCAACATTTAGAGATCTAGTCCAATTTTTAAAGTGTAAAGTGTTCAGCTATTTTAAATGATCATCAGCAGGGCTCCAATACATGTATGTACTTTATATCTTAATTAGACAACCTTCTTAATTTTAGCTTAATATGTGTAAAAACCATAATCATTCAGACGCAACAGGTCTGCCAAGTGGTATTTTGAATACAGATCTCAGTACATTCAAGTACAGAAGAAGAACGCGCACGTAGGAACGTTCCGAGAAGGAAACCTTTTGAACCGGCTCGGCGTGACGAATGATGCAGTCAGTCGGCACCCAGGTACGGCACGCCCCGTTAAGCACACTCCATGATGCACCCCACAAATCTTCCTCTTCCCTCAGCCCCCGGAATCCCCGAAAATCGCCCCAATTCCAAGTCAAACTATTTTCCCCTGACCCCTCCGACCGGCAGTTATTTGTTTGCCTTGCTGCAATGGCCCTCTAACGCCCGTAATGGCGTGTTTTTGTCTTCTGTTTATCATCCGAACGACTTCTATTGTGTTTATATTCATAGTTTATTCCCGATATGGCATTTTTGATCACTAGTTGGATAACCCGTTGTTGATGGACGGCATGATAATGTTATACCGCTCGGTCTTAACTTCATGGAGACGCGCAGACCGAGCGGGTTTATGGATGGTTCTTATTACGACAAATGTACGGAGGGTTTAGGGGGATCCGGACAAACGGAACTCATCTCCCAAAACTGCACTTTTATTTCTTTTCTTATCAATTAGACCTTCCAGAAGTCTTAGCTTTATACGAAAGAATCCACTAGAAGAAAATGTCGGCTTAATTTTGCTAGATGGGGCCATGAAAATTAAGTCGGAGAAAAACTGTTTATTCATTCTGTAAATTTTGTAATTTTTCAGGACTGCATTAAGGGTATCTCTTACATTTCATTTTGTAATGTTATAGCCAACGTTTTCCCATTTAATGCTTATACAATGCCACAATGACATCCAGGCCGTCTATATATAAGGCTTGGACGCGACCAACTCTAAAAGCTGCAGTTGCTCTCTGTTATGTTTTGGGGCGATCAAAGAACTTGCGGTTAAGATCTAGGTTTACTATCTATCGGTATCGCTGTGTGCAATAGACTCGCGTAGAACTTTGTCTGTAGCTGTACCTGTAAGACTAGAGTTACGCAAGGAGCTGTATGCATGCTTCCCAACGACGCAATGATGAAGACGAATTGTTTCTCTGAAGTTGTATTAGATGAGCGTATTTCTGCTTGTTGCGAATTTTTTTTGTGAGACTACTGTGTGATCCATCATGCCCAGGCTGCCCATCGCGCGCGCGGTGCCTTTTCTGCCCGCAGTACGCCGGTCTAGCCTGGAGATAGGAGATAAGGAGAGCTGAATCCGCGGGTCGTTCGGTAGATAAGCCCGCCCTGAGATAACATCACCGGTGCGCCTGACCGCGCTTTTCTACCGTGGACCACAAGAATGCGCCGTTCTCGTAACTCCGGCAGAGGCACGGGAGAGATGCAGGGGTTCTTTTCAGCCCCCTGAATGCCGATCGTTCCCGGTTTGCAGCGTTTCTGTTATTTTCTCAGCCACCTGTTTGTATGCGGGGGCGAGAACACTGGCTTTTGGTTAGAAGGCGCCTCTTCATCTGTACGCCTCGATACAATACGTCAAGTTCTCTTTGTGAGGCGATAAAACGACAAAGAGAGATGGGTAGTGTGGGCACGTGTGCTGCGTCAATAGCGATCGTACTGCCGGCGTGTTTTGAAGTAGGTTGGTTAGTTTTGGTGCCAAGAGCAGGAACTATACTAGAAAACACTTGTTGATGTAGATGTTTTGGCACGATACTATGCGTCTAGCACAACTCTAAATAGTCTAATAATATGCCACAAAGAGACATCTGTACCGTTCCAAATAATAAACATAATATTTTTGAGGGATATTCTTGCTATTTTAGTCTACCGCGTGTCTTCAAGCAAGTGCAATAATAATGCTACATGAACGAAGGCACAATACCATGTGTAGGAGTCCTCTCAACACCAGAAACAATTGTTTTCAACTTGTTTTTCTTTAAACCTCCATTAGAAATCGTAGGTTTAAAATAACCCAATTCAGTTTTCAATCATCAAATGCAACTGTACAAATTATACAGTGCATGTGCATATAATTGAAGGACTTGAAGACTAAAATTGGCAAATCTTTTCTTTGTTCATTCAAACAGAATTCACACTTACGATTGGATACTTTCCAATGCATCTCCTTTTTATTAGATCTTGACAAAGTTGTTTAAAAAATGATATCGACCTACCTGCAGTTTGCATTGAAGCTGCTAGGGATGATTCTTGTCAAACCTAACCGCTTCAAACTCAGAGCAATGCCTACACATCAATTAAAATCAGAGACCTCTCAGCAAGACACCAGCTTCGCAGGCACGCGGCGCGGCGGCAACTGGCTATATTATACCGAACAACTTGTTACACCTAGCCTTTACACATCTAACTGTAAACATTGTTTAAAGTTACCTAGTGATGGTGCCCCTACTGCACTCGGTGGCAGCAAGTTCTACTACATGTATATCTACGATATTTCTAGGGGAAAAAAACGAGTTTTTGAACACCTCAGTTGGTAACTCTGGTACTTGAAGGCATGACTGTTTCTTGTTCTTTTCTGAACTGGTGTTAGGTACTTAGTAGCTGGTACGTCCACCAGTTCTGGCAGAGGTAATAATTTCGACAGCGGAAGCTTTAAGTTCGCGGTGTCCCTCGGGTCGGAAGAGAACATCATCTGGTTCAGTAGCACCACGTCATCAGCAGCTTCATCGCAGTCGGTGGGGAGGGACTCGCCCGGACCTTATCTGCGCACCCACCGTACATTCACTCCTCACCGCCGTGTAATTTCTGCCACCTTTTTCTCTCTCCTGCTATCTCCTTGAGAAAGGAGCTTTGGTGAGTCCCTCAGGATACCCTCCCTGCTTATCTGTGTGTCTGAGAGTGTGTGAGGGAAGCCGCGGCTGCGACCAGTACCCGGGGAGGGACTGATAACGCTGAAGGATCCGCAAGATGTCTTCTCGCTGCAATATTTGCTATCTTTTTTTCAGGGTTCCACGATAGGAATTTTTTTTCCAACGAAGTGGCTAGAAACTTTGCAAGGTGGAAGCTGAAATTATGAATATATTTTTGCTCTTATCAGTAGTAATAACACCTTTTTTGGTGAGGCGTTAATTTCCGCATGTAGTTTCTGACTGTATATTTCATATTGATAAATCTGAAGTGGCATAGTTCAAATATCACATGTCCCTTATTATATTCATATGGTTATATGATAATCAAGGAGCATGTACATGTAATCTGTGCCATATTTGTGAACGTTCCTGTATGAGTTATTCTTGTTTCAAGTTTGGCAATTAACTGTAGTATATATATTTTTTCTAAGATGAACTGCAAGAATTGTCTGTGCTGTTTCCTCTGGATGAAAAGTTTCTAACTATAAAACTGATCACTCGAATAAACTAACCAAAATTTTACGTTCAAAGAATGAATAACTATTTCTCTATGCCATTTTCTCTGGATAAAAAAGTTTTCAACAATAAAACTGATCACTCGGCTAAACTAAGCCAAATTTTACGTTCAAAGATGGAGTGAATAACTCATATTAGAAGATGCGAAGACGCTGCCTATACAGACAAATACGATGTTTCTCAACACGCTGGAAATGCTACTGGACAGGAATCGTAATCATTTCGCTCCTCCATTAAGCGTGAGCCCGATAAGATCGCCTGATCTTCCTCAGGCACGCCCCTTTAATTTCATCCACTGCAGCAGCCGCCTCGCTCCACAAACCCGGGGCCGCGATAGAACTTCTCGCGCGAGATTATCGCGAGATTTTGCGCCACGCGGGATTTGGCCGCGGGGTTACGGGTGGTGACGCTGGTGCATCAGCGCGCAGAGGCTGCGACAAGGATCGGGAGATTATTTCATAATTGCGGGTCTCTTCCTCCGCCGCGGGGCAGAAACGAGTGGATAGAAACATCTGCACACCGCTTTTCCCGCGCCGGGGATGCGAAGGCGACTTGACAGAAATTTGGGTCGCAAATTTTAAGCGACACGTTTGCAAATGGATTGAAGAGGCGAAGCTTAACACACCCGTTCCACTAGAGGCCGGCATTTTTGACAAATTGCTCAACGAATTTCATAGACAAAGGATGCGGTTTTTTTTACGTATTCTGTGTGTTGTTGCCTCTTTAATAATATGTTTGCATCTTGCATCATATTCCAATTTTGAAATCAAGATCACACCGATTCAATTTTGGTCGGTCAACATTCGCGCTCAACGATTGCCGTCTTGTGGAAAGGAGGCCTTAGAGATGTTAGTTACAATGGGTTGTGTTTCAATCCCGTATGAATAATCATTGAACGTAAATCTTTTAGCTGGAGGAGAAAGCTTGCCATGACTCAGATAATGTTGTCAATATTATTGATATGATAGTTTGTTTAACAAATGACTCGTGATATTCATGCCTTAGTAGGGAACATTTTTGAAAGCAGTACGATGATTAAACAGTTTTATATTCATGCTTTACACCAGATATCTCTGTCGTTGGCTTTGGGCAGTATTTATTTATTTTTTTCGTAACTGCAGCATCACTATATTCAGAACCGTGTCTGAGCATGCTTCTGGATAAAGCACGGTTCTGGATACGCGTGAACTATCCAGGACCGTGTCTGAGCACGGTTCTGGATAAAGCACGGTTCTGGATGCGCGTGTGTCTGAGCATGATTCTGGATAAAGCACGGTTCTGTATACCTGTGAACTATTCAGAACCGTGTCTGAGCACGGTTCTGGAAAAAGCACAGTTCTGTATACGCGTGAACTATTCAGAACCGTGCCTGAGGAAGGTTCTGGATACGCGTGAACTATCCAGAACCATGCCTGGGCATGGTTCTGGATACAACACCGTCTGTGCACAGCATATGAATCAGCGCGGCGCATTAATATTCTCCGTCCCACGCTCAGAGGGATTACCCACCGGCTCAGCGGCAGCGCACGGGTGGCGCGGATAGCACTTTTATAGAGTCCGTAGCGCCGGGAGGATTACGCGCGCTTTGTTGGGCGTTCAGAACGGCATGCGAATTGGCGGCTATGAATATTCTGCTTCTTCTTCTTCTTCTGTCGTGGAGTACAAGCTCATTATTAAGGAGGGAGGGGGGCTGATGAAACTTTATCTAATGTAAACCCGTGTACTTCTCTTTAATTTGAAACGTAACTTGTAGAAGGTAAAAAAAGAGAAAGTTTTGAAATATCGTTAAGGATTAAAGATTGACAGCTGTCGGAAAAGAGAGGATTCCGTTTTATTCATAAGTACACCCATCACGAGGGTAATATAATCTGAATCAGAATCTCATAGCCGGCGAAGAACCACATGGGGATGATACGACAGTTTTGTACTTAACTGGGGTAAATGCAAACCAGCTTAGGGGGCTTTTTGAACCAAGGGACAAGTGAGCAGTTACGTGGTACTCTCCTCAAGCAAGAAACCGATAGCTAAGACAAAACTTTTGTTTTATAGGCTAGAACTGTATCCTTTACCAACCATGTACACGTTGAAGATCAGTTTGTAGTTGACCATAAAAAGTCACAATTAAACCTGTACATTTTTGTCGAGTGAATAAAGCTTCGCTCTGACTGACAGCACGGGATTCGAACCCGATCTGCGCGATCCACAAACAACATTGCTAGCCACTAGGCCGCTCCGAGCTCCAGATTAAAGCTTCGTTCTGACTGACAGCACGGGATTCGAACCCCGATCTACATGTATGCGATCCACAAACAAGATTGCTAGCCACTAGGCCGCTCCGAGCTCCAGATTAAAGCTTCGTTCTGACTGACAGCACGGGATTCGAACCCCGATCTATGCGATCCACAAACAAGATTGCTCGCCACTAGGCCGCTCGGCGCTCCGGTAATGCGATCCGTCACTCTCCTGTCAGCCCCAGGTCGGCAGGTGCACCCAAACAAAATCAAATGTCGTCCCAAATCTGGAATCGTGTCTGGTTATCGAGCGATCGACCACACGGGGTCCGGTTCGATTTTTCTGTCGGGCTTTTCCTTCCTGCGCCCGAGCGCCTCCGCCGTTCTCCCATCACGGCTTGTCTCCCGCTCGTCCATCTCCCGGCCCCCGGTCGATAGGTCCAGTCGTTATGCCCAGCTGGGAGGCCGCCGACCCCGCAACGATACGATCGGTACAACTTCGCTACGCATTAGGGCTGGGGAAGGGGGGAAACTTACTTATGGGACAAAACGTACTACCGACACAGTCTACATCGCCCCACCAACTTCGCTACATATTAGGGCAGAGGAAAGGGGGAAACTTACTTGGGACAAAAAGTACTACCGACACAGACTAGTACTACATCGCCCCACCACCATGGCTAACTTTGGACAGAGAAAAGGGGGAAATTTTACTTCAAACAAAAAGTGCTACCAACATAGACCACACCCCATACACCACTACCAGTGGACTAGCCTCGCTCCTGTTGTAGTGATTGCACAACTGTGTGGCCCAAGGGCTACAGAAACAGAGATTGGCGCCGCTATATTCGACCATGCCAATGGTTGCGGGGAGGACTTTAACTTTTAACATAGACCACACGATCGCATATACATCGCCATAATGGCGAACATTATACAACACTCGATACTGTATGTTATGAGTTAGGAAAAAAAACTTGCCGCCAAAAAGTACAGCCTATAAAGTCAAATAGCATACCCTCTCCTCCATGCATTTTCGGGATTTTTACCCTTTGCCCTCTTCGCAAGTTAGTATTAAACTTTAAAGTTCAACTGTGATGGTAATTAACATGATCAAGAGTTAAAGTTACTTCCAGGATGCACAAGGAATAGCCTGTAGGTTTGTTAGTCCGTGTGTTAGCTGCTTTCGCTATGCTCCTTTCTCAGGCTAATCATAATATCGTTCTCTTTGCTGATTGGCTGATAACTTTGCAAGTCACTCGAACTCATAGTGTCTTATTCTTTGATGCTTTTTTTTCTCAATTTAGATATGGCAGATTTGTTACTACACATGTGCCATAGCTGTAAGAACAAGAGGACTGTGTTACGTGTGTTGTGACACACCCCTGAGTAGTATGACTTACATACATGTATGACTATATGACTCTCTTGGTGTAAATTTCTACCAATACCCTCCACAAAAACACAGAAGTCTTCCTGGTGCGCCCTTTCCCCGTAGTTTTGAGTGTCGGTGATAAATTTTACGGACTAAACAGTGAAATTTACCGCCCAAGCAAAGCGGCAGATTGGGGGTAAAAAGATTATGGTTCCGTCGATTTTTCGCATTTGGTGGCCTTCCAGTGCCCGATGTCATAACGCTTTTACAATCGTTATGATTGCTTTAGAAACACAGACGGTTGGGCCGTTTACGGGAAATCGTTAGCGGACGTGAGCCGGGAGCTCGCGCAGGCATAACTTAAACAACTCCCGGTATTGACAGGAACGCAGAGTCAATATAAGCGCAGTCTAGCTGGGAAACGATTAACCGAAAAAGTTTTAACGTGGACGCAACTTTAACAACAACAACAACAGTGTGGGAAACTAAAAGTTTACATGCAATGTTTACCATGAACTTCCTCTATTGAGATTAGACAAAAAATGTAGCCTTTACCAGGCTTCAGGAGGCGGCTGGAAAGAGTAGAAATTGGCCAAATAGACAGATAACATGCCTGGGGAGTTGGTCCGCGAGAGAGTACAGTTTGCCGCTCCCGAAAGGTTGTGTTTTTACGGGATTGCCTCCAAATTTGTAACGAACACCTTCCACCCCAAAACCCTACCCGCAATATACAACTACAAAGAACAAACATTTCACGAAAGCAGTACAAATTGACAAAAAACGAGCAAAAATACCTGCCTTTGTGTGCTGTTTCTAATTAAATTAGAATAGCGCCATAACAGCACGGTTGTAGATTGTACTAGATTGTGCCACCGCGTGTTCACTGCCTTAATTCCGTTTCCTACCACAAATTAACGCAGCCGTTACACCCCGACATGACCCCTGCATACTTGTTCTAGATCGGTCTCCGTGGGAGTCTGTCCATTATCCACTGCCTTCAAAGAAGAAGTCAAACCTCATAATAGCAAGCGTAGTAGTAGAAGTATAAGTTTTCCTAGACATTAGTTATCTCTTTTCTATTATTGTATTATACTGTATAGTACCTTTGAGTTTGTGAAAAGCAATTAGCCTTCGGGCATGACTTTGCAAATAAACTTTATTGTAATTATAAAGAAAAAAAAAGAAAAAAAATTGCTGTCGGGATATCATATCCGTATAAACATTTGTTATCAATAGCCCTAACCCCCTCCTGTAGGGACGCGGTGGGTCTATCCGCTGTGCTGAAGCACGAACAGGACTTTATATCAGGGAAGTGCTTCATCATCAATACACGATGTATATGTAATGACATCCTCTGATTACATTATACAACAGAAGCTATATGAGTTCGTATACACCTGTTTTAAGAAGAGGGAAGAGACCTCCATGAAAAGCGGCCTGAGCAGCTGATTGTAGTATTTTCGAGGTTAAATAAAGGCACAAACAAACAAACAAACAAACAAACAAACAAACATGTAAACGGTAGATTTAATGATAGCATAGCCTTGTATGTTATGTTCGACTGTTTTGTAAACGATAGATGTAGTGTAGCATACTATATCTTTAGGTTGAGTTGTTTTATTTCTCCGACTGGAACGCTACAAGTAATGATTCTTTACGTAACTTTTCATGTGAAACTCCTGCATTTAGCCCACATGGGCAAACACGTGCAAATAAAGATCATTCTTTATTTCATTCAATACATAAAATTCATGAATGTACATCATACAGCAGGATTGAGGAATGTGCCACTAAGGGCACGTGAAAATTGTAGTTCGAGGCTTGGCAAGGACTATTACAAGCATCACAAGTAGAGGCGCAAAATATTTTGTCATTCCGGCAACTTTGCTCAAACTTGTTCCATGTGTTTCTTCTGTCCACCCGCGTCACGAGGAGGAGTCTCAAATTTCGGGACCTTGAATTTGACGTGGTTCCGACCCCGGATCTGTCAGCCGGCTCTGCACGAGTCTTTTCGTCACCGCTCGCCGCCTCGACGGAGCGACAGGCCTCGGCGGGACAGCGCGCTCCCCCCGCGGGCCTCGCCAGCTTGTCGCGGTCGCCCTGTCTGACCCCGACTGGAGCCAACAAAGGCCGGCGGGACGGCGTGTCAGCTCTCGGCGGCAGCAGCCTCCCTCCCCCGCCCGGCGCACACGGCGCGCCCGGTCGACACGCCTGACACCGACCGGAGCCAAAGAGTCCGATGCGAGGGAGTGGTAGCGCTCGGTGAGCTTTGCCCCGGACCCCCGAGCGGTTCCCTGCCCTTTCCCGATCACCGGGTCTGACCCCGAGCACGCCGCAGCTGGAGCGGGAACCCGACCCTGCCGTTCTCGGGAGCACCCCCAGGGGAAGGCCGCAGGTGCGCCGGGGTGACCCCGCTGGCCAGCGACCATGACTCTATTCATATCCATCTCTATTGCCGCGCGGGAGGCGAGGGACCATGAATCTACCGTACATCACGTTTGTGTTGCAACGCTTGTAATCACGTTTTTAAAACCTTGTTCCCCACTTTACCGTACATCACATTTGTGTTTCAGTGCTTTTAATCACATTTTTAAATCCCCACTTTACCGTGCATCACATTTGTGTTGCAACGCTTGTAATTACATTTTTAAAAACCTTGCCCCACTTTACCGTACATCATATTTGTGTTGCAGTGCTTTTAATCACATTTTTAAATCCCCACTTTACCGTGCATCACATTTGTGTTGCAACGCTTGTAATTACATTTTTAAAAACCTTGCCCCACTTTACCGTACTTCACATTTGTGTTGCAAGGCTTGTAATTACATTTCTTTAAAACAAAACCTGCCCCACTTCCACCCCTAAATACGCTTATCAATATATGTGGTATCAGAGGTAAAATGTAGGTAAGCAAAATTAAAAGATAACGTCTATGTCCGAATCTAACATATAGGTCGTGAGACACGTTAGAGGACGTGAGAAGTCTCGGCCAGGACAGCTCAGCTGGCTGTTAGTCTTCCTGTGATTTTCTGCGGCAAATTGCGCGTTTTATGTTCTTCTGTGACTTCACTTCTCATTTGTCAGAGCATGAAAATTTCAGAACTATATAAGATGGCTTCTTTTGTGATATAGATATATCAGGAAGTTTTGGATAGTGCTCCAGCGAAACGCAAATTTCGATTTCATATTGACATTTGCAAGTCCATTTCGTGCATCAAGTTTGCATTTTTACTTCCTTTTTTTCGCTTTTATCTTTAAAAACAACCCTTGTTCTTCCCGCTGTTACATTATGCCCCCCGTAATGATGATATTCATTGACCTACTGCTCGGAAACCGTGGCGTGGAACGAGAGCGGCTGAACGTTTGGGTGGCTGCGAGGGGGAAGGTGACTCGTTCCCAGCGCGGGTCAGCGGGTTTGAAGAACGCCCGGCCTGGAAGTGATTCATGGGTAATTCGACGAGCAGGTTCACGTTCCCCAGTGAACTATGAAGGGACAGGACGTAACAGCTGTTAGCCGTGCGCGATCTTCCGTGCCTCCTGCAAAACGTTGTACTCAATTTTTCCCTGACATTTTTATGCGCGTTCGGCTATGCTTCGAGAATCAGCTGTTAAACATCATTTTCAATTTGCTATTTCACAAAACTGCAATATCTTTGACATAGTTCAAACCTTTATTTACTGTACAGGTAGATTCTCGTAATGGGTAGATCACCAATTTGTCTTGTTTGTACTCATTTTCCTCTACCCACTTTGTAATTACGTACAATGTATGTATTTTGTCATAATGTTGTACTCTTGTTTTTATATTTGTGATTTTGAGTAGAAGGCGTCACATAAGCAACTGTGCTTCCTGCCCAATACTCATTAAATATATGTGAATAAAAAAACAATTGCTATTTTGAAGATATAACAATGCCACTGCTCCTGTCTGTCTAGAAGCTCTAATTTCGCAGATGTCATTGGACGAATCACCTAAAGCGAATAAAAGATGTGGAAGTTTAAAACATCGTTTGTTTGGCAAACGATAATATGATTATTTGTATGGCAAAGACGTTTCGGTCAGCTAGCCAATGTTGCTATATAGTATAGAGCACTTTCAGATTTAGCAACCGTTGGAAGTGCGCAAAACAAACCAGTTTATAACCCGGAACCCTCCTATGGTAGGCCGTGTTTGCATTTGGGACTTTACCTGGGTCCTCTCCAAGCAGAGGTTTGGGTTTTAGGCTTATTTTTGGCGTGTTTTTAGGCTTTTTTATCGGGCTTTCTTTTTTCACTGAAATTTTGTATCAGCTACTGAAATTTTGTATCAGCTACAAAATTTCAGTGAAAAAAGAAAGCCCGATAAAAAAAGCCTAAAAACACGCCAAAAATAAGCCCAAAACCCAAACCTCTGCTTGGAGAGTAGTACCTGGGGGCTACTCTGCAAGTATCAGCTATTGAATTACGCATCTTGTCTGTGAATCGACACATCCTGCTATGGGAGCTCTTTTATAAACTGCTACTGAACTGTAAATATTAGCATACGATCTCAGGGATTGAGCTAATGCACTGCCGACCCCTGTCGGGGGGCATGGCGTGGCGGCCATGACACCATGTATCCCATGGGTCACCGAGCGCTGGCGGATGGATATCAACTTCACGGGCTGTGATTCGATCCCTGTGTTGATGTTACTACTCTGCAAACCACCTGCTCGATATGCTCGGACAATTTCAGCAGTTTTGCGATCGATATCGCGAAACCATTCCATCAAAACCCTCTTCTACACTTGTTTGACAGCATTTGTAATTGAAAATGCCATAGTTATTTATGTCATTGACTTGATTCGTCTACTAAACGCGCTTTTACGGAAAACAAGTAGAATGCCAGGTCAAATGATGTTCCTTCATTCACGACTATTCACGTCTACGTGTACCAGGGATGCGACTTCATTTCGCAAACTTCTAGATGGAATGCCTCAACCCAACAACACTAAGGAGCACTTTGAAACGCACAAGACTTAAAATCATAAACATATAAACGTATCCATGAAAGCCTAACGTAAGACGCGGTCTCTCTCTCTCTCTTTCTCTCTCTCTCCCTCCCTCCCTCCCTTCCAGTCTCGCTCTCTCTCCCTCTCTCCCCTCTCTCTCTTTCTCTCTCTCTCTCTCTTTCTCTCTCTCCCTCTCTCTCTTCCTCTCTCTCTGTCCCTCTTTTTTTTTTTTACAAAATCGATACTGTGTTCACTTTCCAACGAACCCTTTTGTTGTACGAAGCCTAATCCGGCCCATCAACCACCCCACACCCAGCCATCGGTGTCACAAAAGCTATTACCTGACGCGCTGACCCGGACCAGCCCGCTACGTTTCCAGCGGCGCTCGATACCTCGCTCCAAGTACCGTCACCTTTGGTCGGCCGGGGTCACCGGCCCCGAGTAGAGTGAGAGATCGGCACACATTCTTCGGAGCTCGAATCTGCTCCTGGCGAATTTGCCAATCAATTTTACCTTCCTTTTTATTTTGGCGGGAACCAGTCAGGAGAGTCGCAAACACAGTTGGCTCCCGCGATGACCCGAATCGGCGTTTTTGGATTGGCGACTGCTTTAAAACGGTTTAGCTGACAACCTCGAGTCAAGTGACTTCCGCATTTCCGCCAAACTTTGCTGCACTCCGTACTGGGCAAGACAGAGATAGAAATATGCGGTTATGTCACAGAAATATTTAGCGCAATGGCAATCATCATTGGCTTCTTTTTCTGTAATACGTAACAGTAAAAAGGAATGATCTTTGCAACAATGAGTATCAGCACGTGACGCCGAAAATAAGAAGTCAGTCTTTTTTTCAGGTTTTTTGTTCATTTATAGAATGTATTTTTGTAGAGCCCATGAAGAGTTGCACTGCACGAAAAGCTGGATGTATTAATGGTTAGCAGTAAATGCCAGTAAAGTCGGGTAATGTTTTCTTTGTAAACAGCACCGGACTGTACAATGATAGTAAATGAAAAGTTAAGTCCGGTGATTTCATTTACTACCATTGTTACCACTCTGAAATTACCAGACTTGACTTTTATCCACTACCATTGTAAAATCCGGTACAGTTTACAAAGTAAACATTACCCAACTTTACTGGCATTTACTACCATTGGTACATCCAACATTTTGTGCAGTGAACTGACTCAGTTGAACATTTGCAGTAGATTCTGACTTTCTGATGCCTCTCCGAATCTGAAATGACCGGCTTTCATCAGACACACGCCCCTGCGCGGACTCCACTCTGCGATGCCTGCCACCCTTCCCGTGTCCGGGGCGTGCCCCGTGCCCTACTGCCATTTCAAGATCAACGTCCGCTGTAAGCGCCACTCTCCCTGGCGAGTTGTGGGTGTTTTTCGGACCCAAATGACATTCGGGCGGGCATTCCAAAACCCGTGTTTTGTTGCCCTGGTGGGCGAGTGATGTTTTTCGAGCCTTATATACATTCGGGTCGGCGCTCCAAAAGCGGCCCCCTCGTGCCCTGGTGAGTTGTAGGTGGTTTTCGGACCCTGTGCATACTCGTGGCGGGCGCTCCAAAAGCCGTGTTTTTGCCGCGCCCCCATTGACCCGTTCCCAGCCGGGCCCTTTGAAGCAATCTCGTTCCCAGCGCGAGGATCCGCACTCCCGGGGCCGACCCAGTCGTCCCGGCCTGCCCTTTGACCTCCAGCGTTCCCGGACAAACTCCAGGGCGAGCCTTAACCACCCGCCGGAGACCGGATTTGTAAGTGCCCTCCGACAGGTGTTATTTCTGATAACCTCCCACCACCTCTGCCTCGGCTTTCCCTGACCTTTGTACATCCGGGCACTTGGATCTTTGTACATCCGGGATCTTCCGGGGACGACATTGTGGCTGAAGGCTGCGCTGATTCAAAGATACTTGTTTTTATTTTTTGGATATTCAGCTTACAATCCATACGGCTTGGACAAATGATCAGAGTCTTTTCTTCAATACATTGTTTGAGTTCGATACCGATTATAGAGATGGGCTATTTGCCAGTACTTTGAAAGTGATGTAATGGTTAGCAACGTCGCTGTTGGATTACAACTTTAGGGGTTCGAATCCCGACCAGCTGTCGGCGTTGACTGTTCTTAAATCCGATATCCATTCTGATAAGACCTCACCATGTCCATGAGCTCTTTCACATTAAGTTTAGAATTGTCTTACAAAGACATACCACAGACTTCGAAAGGGGTAGGGGCACATTCTGGTCGTACGGGGAACCCGACGGCTCATTTAGTACGGAGCTTGTACTTATATTGTCTTATAGATACAAGACTTGTGTGCTGTTTTGTATGGAGGTTCATTACCATTACGCGATTCAGCTTCCAAACAACATGGGCTTCAACCACCGCTTACTGTGGGCCGTTTTGAAATCGCATTAACTTTTGTCAACAATGAAAGTAGAATTGTGATCAGAAGGTAGTACATGTCCAAAAAAGTATAAAATCGTGCGGTACAGGTTGCTTGATGGCTCTCAAAGATGTTGGTGATATTATTTGTCTAAGATGCTCATTATAATCAATGCCCACGAAGTCTGATAATGTTGCCTGCGTAAAATATATAAGTGTACGTGTTTTTCCATTTTGACTAGATTACGCAGTTAAGTATAGTCTGTAGAATATAAGCATAAGAGCACGTCTTTCTATGATACACGTGTAAAGCAGGAGGTTGTACAAAGCGAAACACTCCGCAGAACGCAATCACTTCGTGCCAGACTCCCATAGAAAGTTTGCCGTCTTTGACCAAACGTAAAAAAACTTCACTTTAAGAAGCTACAGTTAACCCAAGTGGAAAAGTCTAAAATCACAAATCTCTTTGTGCATGAGTCGCGCGGGGTTGGCAGGCGATGTTTGGCGGTCCTGACCCCAATATCCCCTCCATACAGCCGGGCCGGGCGGAGATTTATTCCGCAGAATGGCCATCACATCCGTAATACACACTCCGGTGAAGAGGCCGCGCTCCCGGTTACGAGCGCCCGCCCCTATTGTCCCGGGTTACGGCTGTCGGTCGCGACCCCAATCTCAGATCTTCGTTTCCCTTTGGGGGATCTAAATCGAATTTATCTCCGAGAACAAACATTGGCTTTGGTAATGAGCGCGCGTCCAGCCAGCCCCATTCCCGGTCACTGCTGACCTTTGCCGCCCGCCAGGTCTAATCCAGTTTTAGTGCCAATATTTGGAGCTGCGAACTTTTCCCGCCCGGAACGCCCTTTAGCGGTCGTTTCTCGCATCCCGGTCAAGACCCCAATTTCCTAATTTTCTCAGCAGAAAAGGACAATTTTTACTGCTATCAAAATGGAATTGGACTGAGTGATATCCTCCAGCGGGAGGTTTGGCTGTTATTGGCCGTTGCCGAGAGTTGGGCAGGTTACAGTCTGGCCGACTTGGAACTGTTCGGAGATGAGTTTTACCAGTTTGGAGCAGCCGTGCTGAAGTTTATGATGAAATAGTGGTTTTTAGATAGGTTCTACATAGATCCACTTGTGTTTAGAGGTACTTTTATTAGATTTTTGTGTTTTTGTGTGACTTTTTTTTATTCATTGCGCATGGCGGGTTCGGTCTTTTGTCCCGAGATGATGCAAAAGTTTATTCCAGTTTGCTGCTAGGATATGTCTTGTCAAGCTTGAGCTGTGTGTCGATATGTGTCAACACCGGTTATGTTAAGTTTTGAAAACAATAGACACTTTGAATTTCGCACAAAACATTCTGTCCACTATGGCATTATCAGTGTTTGTAGTAAACGGGAGCTCCGGTGGATCTTAGCGGCCTGTTCCATTGATTTTTGAATACGTTGAGTTGATACGAATTGCAAGACACAGATACGTATTAATCAACATGAGCTGCAGTTGTCCTTACCACATCCCAGCAAATGGGTACTTTTGTCGGGTACTCCTTAAGTGGACTAAAGTATCATGCCATGGCATTGGCTAAAACGACTCGAGTAAAGCTTCTATAAATTGGAAGTCCCCGCGTACATCGAGACTTAGCTTCAATAGTCGGGCTTAACTTTCAAGCATCCCGAAATTGATGTCTCCAATATCTGAAGATCCCGAAATAAAGCCAAATGTAACAGTTATACAACGACAGAGTTTTGTCGCTACTGTTCGGGGATTCTTCCCGTGCATGTCGATTTATTTGAATAGTCGTGACTCGTGCTTGACAGTTGTCCCTTCCAGGAAGCCTTTGCTTGGCATCTGCCCATTCCTGGAAGCTCTGCTTGACAGTTGCCCATTCCTGGAAGCTCTGTTTGACAGTTGTCCATTACCGAAAGCCTTTGCTTGACAGTTGCCCATTCCGGAAAGCCTTTGCTTGACAGTTGCCCATTCCCGAAAGCCTTTGCTTGACGGTTGCTCATTCCCGAAAGCCTTTGCTTGACAGTTGCTCGTTCCGGAAAGCCTTTGCTTGACAGTTGCTTGATCCTGGAAGCTTCTGTTTGACACTTGCCCATTCTGAGAAGCTTCTGCTTGACAGGCCCATTCGAGAAGGCCTCAGTTTGACAGTAGCTCGTTCCGGAAAGCCTTTGCTTGACAGTTGCACATTCCTGGAAGCTTTTGCTTGACAGTTGCCCATTCCATAAGGCCCCAGTTTGACAGTTGTTATCCCAGGAAGCGGGATGTAGCCGGTGCCTCCCCCGCCGGCGCCTGAGATGGGAACACAATCCCATAACACTTCCGGGGAATTGGCCCGCCAGCGGCTGCAGCCGACACATTGACATTTACGTCGCTTTCGGGTCAAATCTCCTGTATAACTCAGACTTAACGTTTATGGACATCCGGGGAACGTTCCGGCGACCAGCACGGCCGGGGGCATTCGGAACGCAGTACAAGCCCGAGTCATAACCTTCTCCAAACCTGCGGCTTTCATTTCACTCCCTACATATTTGTGTTCATCTTAGTATCACTTCTAAATCTATCGTAGTGAAAGAAAACACGAAAGGGTAGAAGATGCTGAGAACTTCAATCAAATGATCAGACATATCGATATAGATTTGTGTTCGGAAAAAAGCGCAGAAATTCATGTAGGTGTCCGCGTGTTAAGTTAAACGTCTCTATGCAAAAAGTTCTTTACGGTAGTAAACCCGAAATGATAACTGTAAACTTGCCAGATAACTGTAAACCGCCGCTACGGTTGGGTTTTCTTTACGAGGAGCATAAAAAAGGCTTAGTTTGGGGTCGACAAATCTTTATCAGGAGTTGATACTCTCTTTACTACAGGCAAAGAAAGACCTACGCGTGGCGCCTGTGTTGTTTTTTGTCAGCGAAGCGTGCTTTTCTGCCAAACAAACACACAAACAAATGTCGGAAAAAGCGTATCTCCTCCGATCGCCGGCCGCTCGCTTGGAACGGCCAGTCCCTTTCACGTCTCCAATCCATCAGTTCACGCATGTGCAGGGGAGATACCATTGAGCGTGTCAATCACCCGGGCAGCAGCAGTCGGCCCGGCTTTGTGCGGCTGGCCGGCTATCTGATCCCACCACTCCGCCGCTCGGCCGGCAACGCCCTCCGCTCTTATCGAATCGCACTCTTGGCGCCAAACCCTGATCTGCAATGAACGGGCGGTAATTCTCCCGCATTACCGTCACGTTGCTGTGGGGCAAGAAAGAAAAGTTATCGGTCGACGGGGCTGTCAATCACAATGGCCTGGCATCTATCTCGTCCATCGTGTGTTCGCGTTGCCCTGTAAAGTCCTTTACAGACAGAGTTTTACGCCGCTTCGACCGGTCAATTAATTAGCTAATATCTCTGGTTCTGGGCGTCATCTGGACAGAAGGGATTGCCGGTTTTATCGATGAGGATTACAAGTATGAAGTAAAAGTACGCTCAGACGGATAAACCCAGACCACCGACATAACTACAAATGTGTTCTCCACACTCGTAAAGTTTGCGTGTAAAGTTAAGGGTGGATATGAAGAAAGTTGCAACATTATGATGATGGGATGTGGTTACCTTACATAGAGCACGACCAGTGTGTCGTCTTACTTGTCAGGAAATGTAAACTTTATAGCCTCACATCCAAAATGGCAATTAACGCGTGCAAAAACAAATGTTGCCATAGAACATTACAATTGAAATAGATCTAACGGATTCTTGATAATTCAAAAAAACAAGTTCACGCACAAAACGTCGATTCCTCTTGGTCAGGGCTCCACAAAATCCAAAGCAAGAAATTCATAAAATTGATGATAAAGGCAACGAAAATACGAGGAAAAGTCTCCACATTGATGTTACTATGTAAAAGAGTGGTTAGGGAGTTTTCAGTGCAGTTTTGACACGAGGCGAAGGCTGGATATGTTCTAGATAATGTATTCAGCAACAAGGACAGTGCCGTCGCTCTGTGCTGTTCTGTACCGTAAGCTGCCATCTTGTTACCGTATCAGCTGCTAGTTAGTATGTCAAGGCTGTCGTTACTCCCTTTGTATTTGATCACAAACCTCTGTGAACAGTGTTACCTCGGTGGAACTTGTAGTGAGGGCGGCCTCTTGGGCCCTAAGGTTGCCATCTCTAAGCATCTCTCTTCATTGATCTTTGTATGCTGACACTAGCAGCTCATTCGTATGCGCACGATTCGCTTGGCTGTTCGCTTCCCGACACGGTTAATGCGATTTCTCCCGGAACATCTGCCGGTACGTAAGCCTGTTTCTTCTCCGCCGCTGCCTTTCTCCCGCGCGCATCGGTGAACCGCGGATCCCTTAAGCTCAAGATTAGCCGTCCTCTTTGAACCTTGGGGATTTGTACGGGTGTTCGCTGATAAAAGGACGTTGTTGGGGGGGTTTTAAAGTTGTCTTAGCGCTTGGAACGCCGCCACGTGACTGCCGATGGACCCGGGAGATCCTCCTGAAGAGACCATGTTTTCTACCTCGGTGTGTAAGGCCAAACATGTTGCGCTTTGTCGGGACAAAAGCCGCATCATCCGGATCGTCGATTCAGCTACCCGCGCGATGATGTTTTGATGTAGGTAAACCCGCCACCTTGGGAACTGCGCACTTTTCAAAAGCCCGGCTACGTTTCGACGAGTTGGCTGTTTGCAAACGTTCTTGAAAATCGATCTTTCTTTGCCGCTAGTTTTTTTTCCGCCTTGCGCTTTGCAGCGAGGTTCATTATCAAAGGAATGTGTGTCCGCTCGCGGCGTCAGGGTCCAAGAATTTTCAATTTTCCACCAATTCCAACTTGTTGTTCCACGACAGTCTCTGAGAAAACTGATTCTCCGCGCGGCGTTCTGTGGGACTTTGTGCCAAGCCTTCTCATCCAGATTCTTCCCGTGTTTTCAACAACATCACTACAATCGATTTAACAGTTTTAATGGCTTCAATAGAAAAACAAACTGGGCATGGCTAACGATGTGAAAGAGGGAGATGTTTGTTTACAGTTTGTCTTTGTTAAGGTCACATTTCCAAACCGGGTCCCGGCCGGGCAGTCTTATGGAACGAAAAAACAAAAAACAGAAAAGTTTGAAAAAATAATCATGGGAACTATTTGCGTATATTCTTGATATAGATTGTTGATTTTTCTCTAATCGAAACAGTCCGGCCGGGCCCCGGTTTGGAAATGTGACCTCAGCATAGACGACCTGGCCGGTGAGCAGGTCTGTTGATGTACTCAGTACGAGCGTATCCAGGCTTGGGATAAACTCAACACGATGATGTAGCTGAACACTCCGTCTACAAGTCTGGATCTAGTCTGCTATTTCTCAAAGCTCACTAAAGTCATACAGACAGATTATCACAGTCATGCAAATTTTATTAAAACATTTTATCACAAGACATGGTGGCGGCACACCCAAGCTTATGCAACTTATTTCAATGCCGCCACCAACGCAAAGGACAAATGCATAAACGGACAATAGACATACTCATTTTCACCTGAGTCAAGTGCCTTTCCCAAGGGCATGGTGGCATGGCAGGATTCGAACTCGGGACCTCTTGGTTCCGAGCCGAACGCTCTGTCGTTACGCCACACGACCCCACATGCAAATTGTTACAAAAAGTGCAAAGAACAAATGATTAATTTCTGTTCACGAAGTCTCGCCATTTGGGCGAGGTCCGGGCAAACTTGCCAGATGGATGGTACAACGTACGGTTAGTTTAAAAAAACGATGAAAAACAGCTTATAGATGCGAGATAAGCCGGGAGGAAACCGCCCATCTATTACTGATGTACTCTAACGAGACTTGTCTACATGTAGTCATAAATTACAGACTGGTGGAAGTCATTCTTATCCCGTTAGCTAATTACGTGTAGTTACAGTGATTGTAGATCTAGTAATGATTGGCGAGGTCGTGTAAGGTTAAAGTGGGGGGGGGCGCAGTTTTCTTTTTGATATACCAAAAGTTTCAACGTTCAGAATGTATGTGATTGTGGAAGCTATAGACACAGCGGCCATACTGGTTTGGTGAACTTGGCAGAATCAGACCTCCGACCTTTTCTTCCTCTTCTTCTTCTTCTTCTTCTTCTTCTTCTCCAAACAAATGGGGTCAATGACCTGGACCAGACGTCTGTCACCATGGTAACTGGTGTAGCAGACACCCTGTGGTGTTGGGTTACATTAGGTTGCAAGCCAGAGTTGGAGGGGCTGGTCACCATATATACATATGAATGTGTTTGAGTAAGAATTAACAGAGCAGTAGTTTGTTAGGCTAGACCATGAGAAGGTGAACATTATGCATTTGCTTTGCAAATGTTACCTTTCTAGTTCTTTATACATGTATACACAGTAGTATATACGTAATATATACAGATACATGTATGTAAGAGATAGCAAATATAACACATGCATGATATGCACTAATGTTGTATTCCCTGCTGTCGTTACAGATGACCAAGGCGAGTACTACAGCCCGCAGAGCTACTATGACTTCTTCCCGCCGGGATCGCAACCGCCCAACTCGCAGGCCGGGGGGATGCCTCCCTTCCTTCCGCCCTCCTCCCAGCCCATGGGCGTCATGGACCCGGCGATGCCGCACCAGGGGGGTGGCGGCGGTATGGGGAACGGCCACGGAGGGATGCCGCCTGACGGATTCCTCCCCCCGGGAGACATGCTACCTCAGTCGGACGCGCCCACTCCGGAGCCGATGATGGGGGACGGAGGGTACGGGCCTCCGCCGAACCAGACGCTAGGGAGGGGTTTTCCTCCTGGTATGCCCGGGCAACCCCCCCGGGAGGAGTCGGTGTGGTAACCCGCTGAACACTGACGTTGTTTGTCGAAGAGAACACGAGGGATTTAAAAAAAGAGAACCCTTTCACGAACTTAGTATGTTCCAGATCCTCAATCAATGTTGTCTGTTTCGGATGCTTCCACTCCAAGAACAGGGGTGGACGTAGATATTTTGTATGTTGAGATGCTTGTCATTTGACTGCAACCCTTGTAAAGAAAAAAAACAAAAACATCCGTAGCGCTAGTACACGGCTAGACGTCATCTTTTATCGGACGTTTTTCTGAGAAGATGGGTTTTGTACGTACGTGTTGCGAAAAGAAAAAAAAAAGTGGAATTGTGCAGGACACAAGAACGAAAAGGCGGGAAGAAGACTTGTGAAGAGAGAAAAAAACAGACTTGCGACAATCTGTTCATGCTGATCGCGGAGGACACATCGCAGACTCGCGTCTCCTGTTGCAGAGGACACGAATCCGAACCACAGGACGACATCATCGCGTTTCCTTCATCTTTTCCAGAGAAGGAAGATAAAGTAGTGGTTTTTAGCGAACGGCCAACTGGTTGGCAATACTTAATACTTGTTGTAAACCTCCACACATATACTTACAGATTCTTCCATCTATTTTACGGCTGTGCTTTGTTTCTGACCGACATTGGCATTCCGTCCAGAAAAAGAGTAGAAGGGGGTAGGAGGGTGGTCTTCGTCACCCAGAATACAATCAGTGACGAGGGCGATCTCCTAATCTTCAAGCAGATGGTGGGAGTGAAGATCGTAACATTGTCTGACCTGTCTCACTGTGTGTCAAGAACAAAAATTTTTGAAAAATTCTCATCATATCTGCCTAGAGGTTAGTGATCATCCGACTGTTGACGGTCCGAGTGCCCCCTCTCAGACACCCCCACCGATCTTAAGGGTGGATATTGACTCGTCTTATCCGGTAAAGGGGAGTAGAAACATGTGAAAAGTCGGCTTAAGACATTCGTGTAGCTCCTGTTTTACCGAAATCCGGCCGTGTTTGAATCATCGTGTCGTGCAGGGTGTGTATACATGACAGAATATATTGAGTTAGTTCTTAGGTTTCATGAGAAAGGTCCCTTACGTGCTGTTATATCTTTGTACAAAGTGCGGAACCGCCTACTTGTGCTAGACAGTCATGTTCTCGGTGTACCGTAGAGTAGGGAGTATCAAAAATGACGTATAGGGAAAGAAAAGTCGCCATCTTGGATTATGCGCTCTGCGACACCTGCAATAGGAGTAGGGTACATGTCGGTTGTAAACTACCAGTTGTATCTTGATGCCATCCAGGAAAAGTACAGGCGATCCCCAGAGTTAGATTCGGTGTTATTTATATACTTATATCCATTCTGTGTAAAAGTGGTTTCCCCCTGTATTTATTTGACTTAGTTCAACGACCATCCTCTCTTTAATGTTGTCATAATAAAGCTTATAAGAAAATCATGTAAGATGATAGTTGAACCAAAGACCAGATGATGAAATACAACACCGTGGGTCCTTCCGTCATCCGATGAAGCGCATATACGCAACTAGAGGATCTGTTCATCCGGGTACTTCCAATTACATCCGGGGCATTCAAGCCCGACCGTCGAGCTGATGGCGCCGCCATCTTGAATGTTGTTCGATTCTTGAGAAACCGGTGGGCGGCTGTGATATTTTTGATCGAGGAGGAGAAAAGTAACTTTAGCTCTGCCCTTTACAGTGCGTTCTGTGGCTGTAGTCCCTACAGCGGTCGTGCCGATTTGTCGTTTGTTGTCTCACCAAACATTTCAACACAACGCTCTGAGTTCTCTCCGATCCGGTCTCTTTCCCCTGATTTGAAAAGAAGAAAGAAAATCACGTTATTTAAGAAAAAAATCGTTGTACATGTCACTGGACTGTACGTGTTTTCTGTCTGTCCTTGGAAGACCCTATGTCTATTTTTTTTGTCCATTATGAAATTATAAAGTAAAAAAAAAAACGCATGTCTTCATCAAATTTACGAGTTAACGTCACGGTATCTCTCTGTCTCTGTCATCATGCCATCTTTTGGGAAATTGTTGTTTATAAAAAAGTGGAGACACTATAACGTTACTTGCTTATCGTTTCATATAATCTGGACCTTGAGACACAAGGCATGCATCTGATACATGCATCCTCCAAAATTTGTGTGAAATGAAAGTCGACAAGTCTTCCTTTCAATTCGTCCCCAAGTTTTCTCGGTTTCCCCGACAGAGCTCCCCCACTCTCTGGACTTGCTCGGATGACACAGAGCGCCGTGTTGTTATACCTGTTGTACATACGATGTAGAGCGGAATATATCGCATCCTTGATATACTTTGGTACCTGTTTTGTGCCAGTTGTCTGTGAAATCTATGAATACATTGTGTGTAAAAAAAGTCATCTGTGTCCTTCTGTCTTCTTCGACTCCGTTAATGTCAAGTAGTGCCCGACAAGTACTCGAGGTTTATTGTTTGTTTATTGTCATTTTGCACATAAAAAAGTAACAGTATAAAATGAAATTATATACAAACAAATATATGCTGGAGAGCCCAAGAAACCTAAAGGTTTGTCTAGTGGGCTCTCCCAAATCCTATTAATTTTACGTTCTCTTTTTACATACATTTATTGGTTAGAATCACCCACTCAACTAATATTTTTAGGTTGCCATATGTACACTTTTATAGTAACATTTTTAAAAAACGAAAACATAAAGTAAAACCACCCAGCAGAAATCAAAACATATTATAGTTTATAAATAGTATATCGCCCATTCTCCGTTAACGTGTGCAATTGGGGGTAGAAAATGGTGAAAAATAAAGTTCTTCCAAATACCTAACAAATGTACTGAACTTGTTACCAGTATTGTCGACTATCTTTTGCCAATTTTGTACGGTGCTACCACCTATACTTTTCGAGATATTAAGTTTTTTTGTCTGTAGATATGGTAATCTCCGTAACAAACCACCAAAGACATCACCAAATAGCCAAAACAAGCTCACGTGCTACATCTATCTGCTTGGGGTCCTGTGGCGCAACGACAGAGTACTCGACTCGGAACCAAGAGGCCCCGGGTTCGAGTCCTGACATGCCACCGATCTTGTGCCCTTGGGAAAGGCACTTTACACGACTTTCCTCACTTGACTCAGGTGTAAATGAGTATTCTGTGTTAGGTGTGCACGCTATCAGCATACTTGCTGCCTAGTGCACACTTTGTATTGTCATGTTACAATTTCTAAAAAACAAAACAAAACAAAGCAGGGAGAGTAAACCTTCTGTACTATGATTTTCTAGCAAGACAAGGCCAACTACAGTATTGTTACAGTTGATAAAATGCTGTTAATCGAATCCTTTTCCTGTAAATTCGATAACACAGTGAAGAAAAAAATGATAACGTAGGTTAGACGATAACGTAGGTTAGAATTATGCTTATGATGATCAATACAATCCAACCCGTCAGCCCTTACACTATAAAATTTACATGCAAATGTATATCTGATGACCCTCTTTCTGATGAATGGAAGTGTAAGTATCTGTCTCTAATCTCAATGGAATAACCATGATAACGTAGGTTAGAATTGAAAATTGACAAACGGCCTGACGCTGTTTGTTGTTGTCATTTTTCCGATACTCGTGTTTTGTTCTCCCTGCCATGGATTTGTTTCGCAAAAAACACAGTCTAGCGGATAAGACAGTGTGAAAATTATTGTGAAATGTCTTCTCGTGGGCGAATTATACCCGTCTATCTTTCCATTTATACCCGTCTATCTTTCCATAACGTAGGTTAGACAAAATCTTGCGACAAAACTAAAACGGCATCAGATTTAGTATGGACGCCAGCTGGACAAGTTCATCCACCTGTGGTAAGACAGTTTGGTGGATAGGTGTAGATTATGACTGAAAATTAAGTCAACTCACACGTTTTCATTGTTTGAACCCGACGTTTTGTGCGTTACTAGTGGTTGCGACAGGTGATTTTAGCGTGTTTCTTAGCAAAATCTTCGCCTGGACGACCCAAAGGCAGCTGACAGTTGCGGTAAAACATAACTTAGTATATTACTATCATGTACTGATAACAGGAAAGCACAAGATACGCAGTTATTGCTTCTTTTAAAAACTTGGTGGCCCGCTACTATCATGCGACAGCAATTGCACACGTTAACGAAGAATGGGCGATATACGAAGGGTCAGCATATCAAGAACATAAGTAATAAAATAATGGGCAAGAGAAAAATCTCGAGTAAATAATGTTAATCACAAAAAATGTCTTGTTGCATTTTCAATAAATAAAAATAAATAAAAATAATCACATAAAGTACTAGCCACTGTACTACTGAACAACACTCGAGTACAAAATACCTTGTACGTTTACAAATTTGATGTTTATGTAATCTGAAAATCTCTAACAAGGATCTGTCACACGGCATTGTACCAATGAAACGTTGCAAAGTGCGTCTCGCCGAAATATGCACATTTTTCAAGGCTTTCTATTCAAGAGTCATGATTTTCTATTCAAAAGTCATGGTTTTCTATTCAAAAGTCATGGTTTTCTATTCAAAAGTCATGGTTTTCTATTCAAAAGTCATGGTTTTCTATTCAAAAGTCATGGTTTTCTATTCAAAAGTCATGGTTTTCTCGTCAAACATCATGGTTTTCATTTATTCATTTTCATTTCATTAATTTCGAAACCTTTTAGCCCGCAATAGGCTAATCTTCCAAGGCTCAAATACATAAAATAACATACATACATAGCACAGAAGACGTACAGTATATACATTTAAAGGACATAACAGTATCACAAGATCAACAACGAATGCACAAATCTACATTAACAATTAACAATTTAAAAAGTACGTTTTCTAGCCAAAAGTCATGGTTTTCTAGTCAACTCGGCATAACGAAAAAAAATCAGGTCAGTATATACAGCATGATAAACAAACAGTATATCGCAAAGCTCGATAAAGGCTCGTTCTGAGAAAAGTTTGGAGAAAATAAAAGCCCTCGCTAAGGTCGTTGTCTGCCGTCCTACAAAGGTATGAATTTGCCAATGTGACAAATGTGTGTTCCGTCAGGCTATAACGCATTTAAAAATGACACAAGTATAACAATAGGGTCCGTCAGCTGACAGAAACGCGTGATAGGACGCCGTGTCCTTTGGTACGGATTCCGACTTTCACAATCATCACCTCAATGCTCGTCAGAGTTTCTAGAAGTTTCCTTTTTCTCCTAGGGATCCGGAGAGTTTCTAAAAAAGTGAAGTGTCTCCTTCATACGTACTGCTTGATTATAGTCCACAGACAGTCGTTGGGGAAAGTTGACAACGTTCAATCGCTACTCTTCCGAGGAGACGTCGATTTAAATGCAAATTTCCGCCGCGTAAGAGCCAGTTTCCGTGAGATCCTGACTCCTCAAGTGTTTCGTTTAAAAACTTATAATTGATCGGCGTAAGTTCAGATGAAACCAATTTACTCTTCGTGGTATTTTTTGGCTGTTCTTGTTGTCTGTTCTGCTAAACTATACATGTATAGGCAGCTTCACATTTTTAAATGCCCTGATTTACACTGATTTATAACGGTGTTAACTGGTAGACTCGTAATGTTATTTCTTTAGCTATCAAAAGTCAACAGTTTCCAACATTAACGTTTTGTTCTAACCAAAATCTCAGCCTGGTGATAAACCCAAATTGGGATACTAGATGTCTGTACCAAGGCCACAGCAAGTAAATTTTATGGATGACATCTTCCACAGACTCCAAAATTAATGCGATAGGGTGAAAAAATAACGAGGCGGGCGAATTTCAAAAAAGAAGATTCCAATTTTTAAATTTTATGTATTCAACAGTCTTAACTGTCCTTGTAAATTTGAATACATCTCGACTAACTAGAACAATTGTAGAAAACAACTTTCCAAATTATACCACCATGGACAGCTACGACATATTAGCCAATTTTCGGCATGTTGACGACCATTGGAAGGCAACTTTTTTTTTTAATCATGCAGGCGAAAATTAATGCCATCCAGAAAAATTAATTGCTGTGGCCTTGTAGATTTGTATACATCTTGATTAACTACAACAGTTGTAGACAACAACTAATACTACCATGGGCAGCTATGACATATTTGTCAATTTTCGGCATGTTGATTGGAGGGCAACAAAATTTCTTTTTTGTTCAAAATCAGGCGAAAGTTAATGTCATCCAGAAAAATTAATTGCTGTGGCCTAACCTGCTAAATAAAGGGGGGGGGGGTCTCCCCGGTTTGCGTTGTGGCCAAAACATAACTTTGAGACGGCTAACTCGAAGTCTAGCCTTTAATAATAGACTGTACGTATACATAGTTGAGTAGCGTTGGTTACGTGTCATGACGTCAGTATCATCACTACATAACTAGATAGACCTGCGAACGCCATCTAGCGAAATCGGACAGAAACACAATGAGCGCTTAGCAGGAAGCTGAGTACGTTGCGCTTCTAACTCCCTGTGCTAGGGGGCGCTCCTGTTTCATTCAGCTGCCATGTTTTCAGCACCCAGGCCGGGTCCTCTGAACAATTTGGCCGATTTTTAACAACAATCAATTAATGGTAAAGGACAGTGGACAAGCTCTCTCTCTCTCTCTCTCTCTAACACACACACACATACACACACACACACACACACACACACACACACACACACACACACACACACACACAAACACACACACACAACACACACGTACTCTTTCCCTGGAGTGAATATTTTATCACAGAAGTGGTTTCAAATATACCATGGACAGTTAACTCCTTTTACATATTATTCACCCAACGGGACAATGTCTGCTGCTATTTTTCAGCGTCCAACTGAGTCCGGTGGAAACAATAAGGTTGTTGCCAAGGTAACGCTACTGTGACGTATACGAAGTATACTGCTTCATAAAATATTCACATGCCATTCACTCGATTGGTCTTGCCGTCCGCATTGTTCGTTTGTTTTCTATTCCATTATGAAGAATTCCGATGGCTATTGAACTGAAGGCTGATGCAAACATTACATCATGCAAAGTCCAGACTATACATGATGTAAAAAATGGCTAATAAACTGGTGGATGTACCAACTACCAAGTACCTAATACCAGCTCAGAAAAGAACAAGAAATAGTCATGCCTTCAAGTACCAAAGTTATCAAGCAAGGATTGAGGTGTTCAAAAACTCTTTTTTTCCCTAGAACTATCATAGAGTGGAACTCGCTGCCACCAAGTACAGTAGGGGCATCCTCACTATATAGTTTAAAAACAATATTTAGAGTTAGACGTTCAAATGTTGGGTGCAACAGGTCGATCGGTGTAATGTAGCCAGCTGCCGCCGCTCCGCGTGCCTGCGAAGCTGGACATGTGTTACGCCGAAGGGAGGTTATACTGGCTATACAGATACAGAAGCTGGTGTGTTACGCTGAAGGGCGGTTATACCGGCTATACAGATACAGATATAGATACAGAATCAGCTGAGTGAAGGTATGTGATGACGGCTCCGCCATTGTTAGAAAGACACACCTGGGTGCCTGTACACAAACTGGTGTCATCATGATCAAATCATCGCGTGCGACAACAACTACCGCACCCTCTCCCTCTTACCGCCTGCTACCAAAGAAAAACCCACCTGCGTGTCTGTACACTAATTAGTGTCCTCATGATCAGATTATGATCAAAGTGAGTCATCCCCTGCCTGGTACAAACAGCAGAAATTTCCAGAGCCTGGCAGGCCTTGGGCATTGTGAAAGCCTTTCCGATGTCGTGAGTATTTCATATTTCATGACTTACGTTTAAGCCCGGTATTCAAAATAGGCACGTTTGTTGTGGAAGGACTCGTCGGTGGCCTATGCTCCAAACGGGGCCAAGGGCCCAAGTAAGTAAGTAACGTTTGTTATAGTGTTGTTGGTTGTTGCATGTTTCTCCGACACGCTGCAACATGTCCTGTCAGCGACTCTATTGTGGAACAGGGAGAGAGAGAGAGAGAGAGAGAGAAAGAGGGAAAGAGATAGACAAAGAGAGAGAGAAAGAGGGAGAGGGAGAGAAAGAGAGAGAAAGGGAGAGAGAAAGACAAAGAGACAGGAAGAGGGAGAGAGACAACGAGGAAAAGAGGGAGGGAGAGAGACAAAGAGAGAGAGAGAGAAATATAAGGGGTGAATAGTACGTTAGACACGAAGATAGTGATAACATGCTACATCTTGTTTGGAACATTTAAAGTACTCCTTCCATGTTTATTGACACCTGTTTACAACCGTTACTACGGCAACTATGGCTGTGACACACGCTGGAATTATCCCCTGCCGTAGAACATGTGGAGAGGATTCCTCGCTACTTGTTGGACTTCTTGTAGTTTTAACCAAATTCATGGAAAATGAAGTCGATTTTTCAGCATCACATACATGTCCATAATTCAGCTACATCAATAATAATAGCCTTTATTATACATTCATGCCCAATCAGGGTAAGTACAGGTATTCAGATGCAAAGATACAACATGTAGTAACAAAATACATTATTGACATACTAGGACTTCTAATACTAAATCTATAACATGGGTTCCAAAACCACCACACATGTTCGACTTCTTCTCGTCTTTTGGTGATGTTGAATATAAAGGTACCAGGTTGAGTGGGTTTGATTGAAATAGAATGGCAGAAACGCATAAAGAAAATGGATTTTTTTATTACTAGTCATGAATTCAAAATGTGGAAAAATTTCTATGATATGATTAAATGCTATTTTTCAGCTTCCAACTGAGTCTAATGGAAACAATAAGGTTGTTGCCAAGGTAACGCTTCTGTGACGCATACGAAGTATACTGCTTCTTAAATATTCAAATGCCATTAACTCGATTGGTCTTGGCGTCCGCATTGTTCGTTTGTTTTCTATTCCATTATGAAGAATTCCGATGGCTATTGAACTGAAGGCTGATGCAATTCTTACATCATGCAAAGTCCAGACTATACATGATGTAAAAAATGACTAATAAACTGGTGAATGTACCAACTACCAAGTACCTAATACCAGCTCAGAAAAGAACAAGAATAAGTCATGCCTTCAAGTACCAGAGTTATCAACCAAGGATTGAGGTGTTCAAAAACTCTTTTTTTCCCTAGAACTATCATAGAGTGGAACTTGCTGCCACCAAGTACAGTAGGGGCATCCTCACTAGATAGTTTTAAACAATGTTTAGAGTTATACGTTCAAAGGTTGGGTGCAACAGGTCGTTCGGTGTAATGTAGCCAGCTGCCGCCGCGCCGCGTGCCTGCGAAGCTGGTGTGTTACGCCGAAGGGAGGTTATACCGGCTATACAGATACAGAAGCTGGTGTGTTACGCTGAAGTGCGGTTATACCAGCTATACAGATACAGATATAGATACAGAATCAGCTGAGTGAAGGAATGTGATGACGGCTCCGCCATTGTTAGAAAGACACACCTGGGTGCCCGTACACAAACTGGTGTCATCATGATCAAATCATCGCGTGCGACAACAACTACCGCACCCTCTCCCTCTTACCGCCAGCTACCAAAGAAAGACCCACCTGCGTGTCTGTACACTAATTAATGTCCTCATGATCAAATTATGATAGTGAGTCATCCCCTGCCTGGTACAAACAGCAGAAAGTTCCAGAGCCTGGCAGGCCTTGGGCATTGTGAAAGCCTTTCCGATGTCGTGAGTATTTCATATTTCATGACTTACGTTTAAGCCCGGTATTCAAAATAGGTACGTTTGTTGTGGAAGGACTCGTCGGTGGCCTATGCTCCAAACGGGGCCAAGGGCCCAAGTAGGTAAGTAAGTAAGGTTTGTTATAGTGTTGTTGGTTGTTGCATGATTCTCCGACGCGCTGCAACATGTCCTGTCAGTGACTCTATTGTGTGGAAGAGAGGGAGAGAGAGAGAGAGAGAGAGAGAGAGAGAGAGAGAGAGGGAGGGAGAGAGAGAGAGAGAAAGAGGGAGAGAGAGAAAGAGGGAGAGAAAGGGAGAGAGACAAAGAGAAAGGAAGAGGGAGAGAGAGACAAAGAGAGAAAGGGGAAGGGAGAGAGACAAAGAGAGAGAGAGAAACAGAGAGAGAGAGAGTGAAAGATAAGGGGTGAATAGTACGTTAGACACGAAGATAGTGATAACATGTTACATCTTGTTTGGAATATTTAAAGTACTCCTTCCATGTTTATTGACACCTGTTTACAACCGTTGCTACGGCAACTATGGCTGTGTCTCACGCTGGAATTATCCCCTGCAGTAGAACACGTGGAGAGGATTCCTCGCTACTTGTTGGACTTCTTGTAGTTTTAACAAAATTCATGGAATATGAAGTCGATTTTTCAGCATCACATACATGTCCATAATTCAGCTACATCAATAATGATAGCCTTTATTATACATTCATGGCCAACCAGGGTAAGTACAGGTATTTAGATGCAAAGGTACAACATGTAGTAACAAAATACATTATTGACATACTAGGACTTCTAATACTAAATCTATAACATGGGTTCCAAAACTACCACACATGTTCGACTTCTTCTCGTCTTTTGGTGATGTTGAATATAAAGGTACCAGGTTGAGTGGGCTTGATTGAAATAGAATTGCCGAAACGCATAAAGAAAATGGATTTTTTTATTACTAGTCATGAATTCAAAATGTGGAAAAATTTCTATGATATGATTAAATGCTATTTTTCAGCGTCCAACTGAGTCTAATGGAAACAATAAGGTTGTTGCCAAGGTAACGCTTCTGTGACGCATACGAAGTATACTGCTTCTTAAATATTCAAATGCCATTAACTCGATTGGTCTTGCCGTCCGCATTGTTCGTTTGTTTTCTATTCCATTATGAAGAATTCCGATGGCTATTGAACTGAAGGCTGATGCAATCCTTACATCATGCAAAGTCCAGACTATACATGATGTAAAAATGACTAATAAACTGGTGAATGTACCAACTACCAAGTACCTAATACCAGCTCAGAAAAGAACAAGAATAAGTCATGCCTTCAAGTACCAGAGTTATCAACCAAGGATTGAGGTGTTCAAAAACTCTTTTTTCCCCTAGAACTATCATAGAGTGGAACTTGCTGCCACCAAGTACAGTAGGGGCATCCTCACTAGATAGTTTTAAACAATGTTTAGAGTTATACGTTCAAAGGTTGGGTGCAACAGGTCGTTCGGTGTAATGTAGCCAGCTGCCGCCGCGCCGCGTGCCTGCGAAGCTGGTGTGTTACGCCGAAGGGAGGTTATACCGGCTATACAGATACAGAAGCTGGTGTGTTACGCTGAAGTGCGGTTATACCAGCTATACAGATACAGATATAGATACAGAATCAGCTGAGTGAAGGAATGTGATGACGGCTCCGCCATTGTTAGAAAGACACACCTGGGTGCCCGTACACAAACTGGTGTCATCATGATCAAATCATCGCGTGCGACAACAACTACGTACCGCACCCTCTCCCTCGTACCGCCAGCTACCAAAGAAAGACCCACCTGCGTGTCTGTACACTAATCAATGTACTCATGATCAAATTATGATAGTGAGTCATCCCCTGCCTGGTACAAACAGCAGAAAGTTCTAGAGCCTGGCAGGCCTTGGGCATTGTGAAAGCCTTTCCGATGTCGTGAGTATTTCATATTTCATGACTTACGTTTAAGCCCGTTATTCAAAATAGGCACGTTTGTTGTGGAAGGACTCGTCGGTGGCCTATGCTCCAAACGGGGCCAAGGGCCCAAGTAAGTAAGTAAGGTTTGTTATAGTGTTGTTGGTTGTTGCATGTTTCTCCGACGCGCTGCAACATGTCCTGTCAGCGACTCTATTGTGGAAGAGGGAGAGAGAGAGAGAGAGAGAGACAGAGAGAGAAAGAGAATGAGAAAGAGGGAGAGGGATAGAAAAACAGAGAGAGAAAAAGGGAGAGAGAGAAAGAGGGAGAGAAAGGGAGAGAGTGAGACAAAGAGAACGGAAGAGAGAGAGAGACAAAGAGAGAAAGAGGGAAGGAGAGAGAGAGAGAAAGAAAGAGAGAGAAAGTGAAATATAAGGGGTGAATAGTACGTTAGACACGAAGATAGTGATAACATGTTACATCTTGTTTGGAACATTTAAAGTACTCCTTCCATGTTTATTGACACCTGTTTACAACCGTTGCTACGGCAACTATGGCTGTGTCACACGCTGGAATTATCCCCTGCCGTAGAACACGTGGAGAGGATTCCTCGCTACTTGTTGGACTTCTTGTAGTTTTAACCAAATTCATGGAATATGAAGTCGATTTTTTCAGCATCACATACATGTCCATAATTCAGCTACATCAATAATAATAATAATAATAGCCTTTATTATACATTCATGGCCAACCAGGGTAAGTACAGGTATTCAGATGCAAAGGTACAACATAGTAGTAACAAGATACATTATTGACATACTAATACTAAATCTATAACATGGGTTCCAAAACTACCACACATGTTCGACTTCTTCTCGTCTTTTGGTGACGTTGAATATAAAGGTACCAGGTTGAGGTGGGCTTGATTGAAACAGAATGGCCAAAACGCATAAAGAAAATGGATTTTTTATTACTAGTCATGAATTCAAAATGTGGAAAAAGTTCTATGATATGATTAAATGCTATTTTTCAGCGTCCAACTGAGTCTAATGGAAACAATAAGGTTGTTGCCAAGGTAAGGCTTCTGTGACGCATACGAAGTACACTGCTTCTTAAAATATTCAAATGCCATTAACTCGATTGGTCTTGCCGTCCGCATTGTTCGTTTGTTTTCTATTCCATTATGAAGAATCCCGATGGCTATTGAACTGAAGGCTGATGCAATTCTTACATCATGCAAAGTCCAGACTATACATGATGTAAAAAATGACTAATAAACTGGTGAATGTACCAACTACCAAGAACCTAGTATCAGCTCGGAAAAGAACAAGAAATAGCCATGCCTTCAAGTACCAGAGTTATCAACCAAGGATTGAGGTGTTCAAAAACTTTTTTTCCCTACAACTACCGTAGAGTGGAACTCGCTGCCACCAAGTACAGTAGGGGCATCATCACTATATATAGGTTTAAACAATGTTTAGAGTTAGACGTTCAAACTAAGGTTGGGTGCAACAGGTCATTCGGTGTAATGTAGCCAGCTGCCGCCGCGCCGCGTGCCTGCGAAGCTGGACATGTGTTGCGCCGAAGGGCGGTTATACCGGCTATACAGATACAGATACAGATACAGAAGCTTGTGTGTTACGCCGAAGGCCGGTTATACCGGCTATACAGATACAGAATCAGCTGAGTGAAGGAATGTAATGACGGCTCCGCCATTGTTAGAAAGACACACCTGGGTGCCTGTACACAAACTCGTGTCATCATGATCAAATCATCGCGTGCGACAACAACTACCGCACCCTCTCCCTCGTACCGCCTGCTACCAAAGAAAAACCCACCTGCGTGTCTGTTGACTAATTGGTGTCCTCATGATCAAATTATGATCATAGTGAGTCATCCCCTGCCTGGTACAAACAGCAGAAAGTTCTAGAGCCTGGCAGGCTTCGGGCATTGTGAAAGCCTTTCCGATGTCGTGAGTATTTCATATTTCATGACTTACGTTTAAGCCCGGTATTCAAAATAGGCACGTTTGTTGTGGAAGGACTCGTCGGTGGCCTATGCTCCAAACGGGGCCAAGGGCCCAAGTAGGTAAGTAAGTAAGGTTTGTTATAGTGTTGTTGGTTGTTGCATGTTTCTCCGACGCGCTGCAACATGTCCTGTCAGCGACTCTATTGTGGAAGAGGGAGAGAGAGAGAGAGAGAAAGAGAGATAGAAAGAGAGAAAGAGGGAGAGAGATAGAAAAATTAAGAGAGAAAGAGGGAGAGAGAAAAAAAGGGAGAGAAAGGGAGAGAGGGAAGAGACAAAGAGAAAGGAAGAGGGAGAGAGACAAAGAGAGAAAGAGGGAGGGAGAGAGAGAAAGAAAGAAAGAGAGAGAGAGAGTGAAAGATAAGGAGTGAATAGTACGTTAGACACGAAGATAGTGATAACATGTTACATCTTGTTTGGAACATTTAAAGTACTCCTTCCATGTTTATTGACACCTGTTTACAACCGTTGCTACGGTAACTATGGCTGTGACACACGCTCGAATTATCCCTTGCCGTAGGACACGTGGAGAGGATTCCTCGCTACTTGTTGGACTTCTTGTAGTTTTAACCAAATTCATGGAATATGAAGTCGATTTTTAAGCATCACATACATGTCCATAATTCAGCTACATCAATAATAATAGCCTTTATTATACATTCATGCCCAATCAGGGTAAGTACGGGTATTCAGATGCAAAGGTACAACATGTAGTAACAAAATACATTATTGACATACTAGGACTTCTAATACAAAATCTATAACATGGGTTCCAAAACTACCACACATGTTCGACTTCTTCTCGTCTTTTGGTGACGTTGAATATAAAGGTACCAGGTTGAGGTGGGCTTGATTGAAACAGAATGGCCAAAACGCATAAAGAAAATGGATTTTTTATTACTAGTCATGAATTCAAAATGTGGAAAAATTTCTATGCTATGATTAAAAAGAGTATCGACAACACAGTAACCCGATTCCTTTCATGAAGGAGTGGTGGGGGTGAAGCTCAGGCATTGATAGGTCTGGTTACATTAACACTCAAATCATCTCCTTGCATACTGAGTTATTATATATTCTTATTATATTGTTTCATGTACTTACTGATTGATTTACTAATTTGTTATATTTTCATTTGTTAGTAGCCATACCCACTGATTTTGTTTGGTTCACGATATTGTTTCTTTACTTGTTAAACCTGATCATTTTGTTTATATGACTGTTTTTGCTTATTTCTTTGTTTAATTGATTAATTATTTTGTTTCATTTACGATGTAAGAATATGATAGTGTCATGGGGGGAGATCCTAAACAAGCCTTTATGGCTTTTTCTCTAACCCCTGCATGTTTATTTGTTGCTAGTACATTATGTTTTACAAATTTTGTTGTTGTTTTTCTATATGTATGTGCGAATAAATAAAGAATAAGTAATAAAGAATTTATCTATCATGTTTTGCAAAGACACTATTGGTAGTAATTTTGCCAGTGTGTTCATTTTAATAGATTCTTTATTGACTCGACAAAAGTACAGGGACTTTCGTATGGTCTACTAAAACTATGAACTATGTATGAATAAAATCAAACTACTTACAGAATACATGTATGCGGCAGACTACGTACAGAATATATGTCAGTGGCAACATGAGAGGTTTGAATATTTCTGTACTCTGTGGACCGTATGTTTCGTCATTGAAAACGAACCTTGCGTGGCGTTCCACCTGCCGGGCACAGGGCAATTAACAGGAGGCACTAACGAGTAATCCGCAAGCATTATAACCAACGCCCGCAGTCATTAATATTTCATATATTTAATCTCTTAACTCTAAGACCTGGGATTTTGCTAGGGTGCAGGTGTGTATGTTTTTTTCATCTGTTTATCATCGCGCTTGGCAACAATGGGGATGCTGTTCATACTACTGCCTCCAATCCTGGGGGGGGGGGGGGGATGATACCACGATGTTTCTTTTAGGCGTGATAACCTGCCTCATTAATTGAGGCTACACTTACACACAAGTCTTCTTTCCTTGCCGTTTATTTTGTATTGTAAAGCATTGTTGATAATGTTACTTCGATAACGGTGATAACGTTTTTTTCAAAGGTCGCTCCTACCCATTCTAATGGTTTAGCCCAGAGAAGCCCACTGTCAAATAGTCACTTTTCCAGTCATCCTTGTCGGTCGCAGTTGAGCTGAGAAGTGGTGTTTATGTTTTGAGAACGACACTTCTGGCTTTATAATCCAACTCACCCTGACCACTTTATTTGTTACCTTTTTACAAGGCAAACAAACGAAGTTCACAACCGTTAAGTTAGACCAGCGGCGCGGTGGGTTGCAGGAACGTACCTTAGGTGCCCTGACCTTACGGAGGTACTCTGTAAGAAGCACGCGGGGCAGACATGGGATGTTTCCGCCTGCTGCTCTGCGTCCTCGCGATCAGCTGTGTCTGGCTGGTAACTGCCGAGCAAGGTGAGTAACTGGTTACACCTTAAACCTGCATCAGGCCACACCAAGTAATTTTTATGGATGGCGTCCACGCGCGCATTGATTTTGTCCTGTTCCCAGAAAAAAAACCCCAAGAAATTCCGCTTTCTGTAATTACCCAAAGAGTCACGACAGTGCCGCAAATCGTAAAATAAAGGGGAGATGGGATGAAAGGAAAAAAACAACAGGACAGGATGACAAGTGCTGTTCCACTGATTTATTGCTGTTTTCATGACTTGTTGGTTGTTACACTATGTTATCTCATTCAATGTGTGTCCTAACATTTGTCCTTTCCTTTAGTATATTTCAAATCTAGGCATCTTGGTTTTTTTCGGCCCTTCTTGTTTCTTTTTCGCGCTCTTGCATTAGATTTAGGGTCTCCAGAGGACGTCATCCATAAAAAGTACTTGGTGTGGCCTTATGTAACATTAGGACGACACAACAAGTAAATTTTCTGGTCATTTCTTTACAAGGTAAGGTGAATCAGCCCTACACCAGTGCAAATAAGTGCCATTTAGGAAGTGGGGGAGACAAATGTACCGTACGAGTTTGTTTAAAAAGCTGGAAATACAGCTGTTAGCCATGTTTGTTTACGTTCTGGCAATTTCTGGCACAGATATGTTGAAAGTTTAAGTAAATAACAATTACATAGAGATATTTTTCAATTAAAATATTTTAATTTCTGGTGCAAAAATGTTACATACTGCCTCCTTGATCACCCTGACTACTCTACACACCTTTGCAATTAGATGCATTACTCTGTCCAAGGACATCCCTATGTAATGTACTTGATTTGTCAGATGATATTTTGCAATGGCTGCAGTGGTAAAAGAAATATATTTCATTTGTAAATGCTTCCATTATGAGGCTGAAAGAAACAGGCTTTTTGAGACAGTTACCACCATATCTCCAAGTTTTCGCTATCAAAAATATTTAAAAAAAAACAGTATTTCTGCCACCATCACAAAACCCACTTATCATTAGAAATGTGGGACTATTCCTTAGCCACTGCCTCCAATAAAGAAGTCAACCCCCCTCAGTAATGTACGTCGAAACATTAGATAGATCTATAAACAAGATGCTTTACCCTTATAACTGTGTATTCCCTTGCAATTTGCCTTCTGGCAAGAGTTTGCAATGCAGTTGGATTATTATTAGTAACATTCTTCAGAAAGTCGCAATTTTTTCTGAAGGGTAGAGAGTCTAGGGAGTACGTGTAGTCGTTGGGGTCAATTCACTATTCAAACTGCAGGAAGGTCCACAATCCACTTTCTTATTGTTATAGTGTTTTGCAGGGCACTGGTCCGTTCAAGTTTTGCTTCTCATCTTGGCCATGACGATTATTGAATCAATCAAACTTTATTTTACAACGAGTGACATGGGTACAATGTATGAACCCTCGGCCCTCTTAGACTAGTGTATGGAAAACAGAAACTACATTATAAAGTAAATAGTATGACTTCACCCAAGAACATGCGACTTTAAATATATACACCTACAATAACGAAATCTCTCTTGTGTGAAGAGCTACAGATATATCATTGGCCTACAATGTAGGTGTGCGGATATGGAGTCCGTGGGTGAAATTGGTTTTTATTGCCGTTCCATTAAGAATTTAAATCTTAATGGAACTTGGTGGCAAGCTTGGTGGCAAGTTTTAGGGAAGCCCACAACCCATCAAATTGGCGAAGTGATAGACTGATCTTTTATCACTTCTTTTCGTTTCTGTGCTATGTAGTTTCCTCAATGTATAATGTAGTTTTGTGTAATAGGGACGACGGGAAGAATAGCTACAATGAAAATTGTTAAGCTGATTTTGGATCTAGATAAACTCAAACTGAAACTTCCTCCGGTTGAATTTTCTGTTCTCCTCACAGGCTGTCCAAAAGCAGGCTACGTCTATTTTAGTGGAAATTGTTTCAAGTACTTTGATGAGGGCAAGACGTACGATGAGGCCCAACAGACGTGTGCCGCGGACGGGGCGACGTTAGCCATGCCCAAGGACAGCGCGACCCACTCTTTTCTCGCCGGTATGGGAAGTAATGGTCGGTGGTTTGGGCTTTCCGACTCCCAGATGGAAGGCCAGTGGGTATTTGCGGACGGACAAACCCTGCAGTCAGCGGGCTATTCCAACTGGGCCCCAGATCAACCAAACAATCATGGATCTGGAGAAGACTGTGGCCTAATTAGGAGTGACGGACTGTGGGGAGATAACGCATGTCACTTACTCTGGCGATTCATCTGTCAATTACAACCAGGTATGCTTACTATAGACTTACGTCATGGTTGTAAAGTTTGATAATTGAACCTTCTGAAACCTCCTGCGTTTTTGAGAGGATTTCAAGGGAAAAATCAGAGACAAATAGGATTCCAGTCCCGCTGGTGATACAAATCAGTCCACCTATGAAAGAAAGTTATTGGACCTTTTAAGTAAAAAGTGGAACATTTGAGCGTGTGTGTGTGTGTGTGGGGGGGGGGGGTTCTTCCGACCCCCCCCCCCCCGGCTACGGGCATGTGTTATCATGATGTCAAGTTAGCTTCTGTCATATTCCAGTGTGTCTGAAATTGTCGTTCTCTCCACAGAGTGTCCGATATCAAGCTCCTCCTACGTTCACGTCAGGGGAGCCTGCTACAAGCACTTCGCCGAGCCAAAGACGTACGATGAGGCTAGACAGAGGTGTGCCGCGGACGGGGCGATGTTAGCCATGCCGAAAGACAGCGCGACCAACTCTGCTCTCGCCGGTATGGGAAGTCTCCGCCGGTGGATTGGGATTTCTGACTCCCAGATGGAAGGCCAGTGGGTATTTGCGGACGGACAAACCCTGCAGTCAGCGGGCTATTCCAACTGGGGCCCAGATCAACCAGACAATTATGAACCTGGAGAAGACTGTGGCATAATTTATAGTGACGGACTGTGGAATGATATACCATGTCACTACTCCGAGCAATTCATCTGTCAATTACAACCAGGTACGCTTACTATAGACTTACGTCATGGTTGTAACGTTTGAAAATTGAACCTTCTGAAATGGCATTTCCTGCGTTTTTGAGAGGATTTCAAGGGAAAAATCAGAGACAATATATATATATATATATATATGTATACTCTGTGGAGAGAACGACAATTTCAGACACACTGGAATGTGGGAATATATATATATATATATATGGCAATTTGTAAGCTATGTACGGAGATGTGATCGGCCAAACTGAAATTTGCTCACTTTCCGTGTGCTATTGATTTTATGCAGTTGCTCCGGTAGCTGTATGGCCCTTGGACGCGAAGTATGGATCGTCAGACGCCACCGGAAACGGAAATGACGGAACAGCAACGGGAACCCAGTTGGCCCCAGGTCCCTACGGAAACGCCGACGGCGCTTTCCTGTTTTCGGGAGCTTCAGATTCGTACATCGACATTCCGAACGATGGCCAGTTAGATGTGCAGTACTCCTACACCATACTGGCCCACATATATCCTACCGGACAGGCCGGGCCAATCTTCGACTACATCGAGGATCCAGCGAGCAACTCAATATGGGCAGTACATCATTGGCAGTCGGATACACATAACCTCTTCATGCGGTAAGTTTACTTACAGAATATTCACTTTCAATAATGATAATCCAGCTCCTGCCTATAATCATCTTCGTTAACCACGATTGTTCCTCGCAGACCTTGTACCTACATGTAGTTACGAAGGCCCTTGAACAAATATGTTCCAGAAGTTGTAGACCCTACTTCAAAAAAGTGTGGTTTGCAGTTATGTCGAGTTCGTGTTCTTGTCCGTTTGGTTGATGATGGAAAGATAGCAGAGACTTTTAAAGGGATAAAGAGAACAAGTAAGTAAGTAAGTAAGTAAGAGACTTTCTGTTGTAGGCCGATGGGAAGAAATGGACAAGTGGCACCTTCTATCCAGGCCGCTGTGCTAGAACAGAACGCCTGGAACTTCGTGGGTGGAACCTACGACGACACCATAGGGGTGGGATCCATCTGGAAAGACGGCGAACGGGTCGGGCAGGAACAGGTCGGATTATCATCAGTCGCAACTCAGTACGCTATCCGGGTGGCCAAGAGAGACGGCGACAGCCGGACTTTCAAGGGTCGAATCGCCTGTTTGCAGCTGTATAACTACGCCATGACCAGGGAACAGATTGTAGCAGCGCGGAATGTGTGTAGAGGTGAGTCCAATGTCCAATAGATTAAGACGTATCGTACTGTATATAACACTGCACGAAAAGTTGGATTTACCAATGGTAGTAAATGGCAGTAAAGTCGGGCAATGTTTACTTTGTAAACAGTAGGAGATGAAAGTCAGTTCCGGTCATTGTGGACTTAACTATGGTAGTAAATACAATTACTGGACTTGACTTTTATCAACTACCAATGTAAATTTCCGTACCGTTTACAAAGTAAATATTACCCGGCCTTACTGGCATTTACTACCATTGGTAAATCCAAGTTTTCGTAAACATTGTTTTCTAAGGTGCACAACTTTATTTCCCTCCACCTACGTTTCAGCAGCTGCTCTGATGCCTTTATCATGGCGATGTGCTTTTTTTTATGTGACTTGTGATATTTTAGTACTGCGGTAGAACAACAGTTCTCTGTACCTTTTGTACTGACCGTGGTCATGATTTGTGAAGAAATAGCATGCGACGGGATATCTCAAGGGCTTTGATTTTGTAGGTAGATTGATGATGTGTATATAAGTTGCTCTATCTTTTCTAGAAAAAGACGTTTACCTTGATTTTGTTTTTTACGTTCCCATTGCAGACGAATGTGCAACAGAAAATGGAGGGTGTGACCAGATCTGCACCGACGTCCTGGGAAGTTACAACTGTTCCTGCCGACAGGGCTTCGTGTTGATGTTAGACGGCCATAGTTGTGAAGGTGGGGAGATGTTTGATCATGATTTATCGTATAGATGTGTATGTATGCATGGAGATCCGTTTTGTTACAAATACTTGTAGCTGATAAACAAACTTTATTCTCGCCACATCCTCTTAAAATTTCATTACCCCAAATTTTCCACACGTCTTCCCAAGTACCTCTTGTGTGAAAATTACAAATATGACAGAAGTTCAGAGGTGATATGTCGGTTAGTTTCATGTATATGAGTTCCAGACAATGACTTGTTACTTTGTTTTGCAGACGTTGACGAATGTGCAACAGACAGCGGTGGATGTGGCGAAATCTGCTCCAACTTCCCGGGAACGTACACATGTTCCTGCCAACAGGGCTTCGTGTTGATGGCAGACGGCCATGGTTGTGAAGGTAGGGAGATGTTCTGGATGGATACATAGATAGACAACGGGATTCTTTGCGTTACGAATACTTGTAGCTGCTCGAAAAATACTTCATTCTCGCCACAATCTCTTGAAGCTCCAATCTTTGCATTTGCCTAGCCTGTGTGAAAATTACAAAAGTTACCTAGGTAACTCCTGTGTGAAAATTACGCAATGTGATCTGACAGAAGTTGTTATGCCTGCGTCACATTGTCGACGAGCTTCGGCCGTATTTGTTGATCGCCGAAAGGTCGCCCGATTTTAGATCGACCGAGGATCGCGCGTATTTTTGGCTTAAAAATCGTACCCGTCACATGGAGCGAGGCTCGGGCGATCGCTTGGGAATGCATTTATGATCTCAAAAATCGGGCGACTAGTCGCTGATGTTAAGAACACGTTTCACGTGTCAGCGAACTTCAGCCGACTCATAAAAATTGCCGGCGATCCCTAAAATTCTCGCGATGCTCGACGAAACATCTGGCGTACTACTGCCATAAATGTCGTTTAGAGCTCGCCGACTCGTCGGCCGATCGATTTTCGCACAATGTGACGGCCCCTTATAGGTGATTTGTTAGTTAATTTGTATGTATGTATAGGAGTAAATGTGGACAGTAATGTTCTTCTTGGTTTTGCAGACATGGACGAATGTACAACAGACAGAGGCGGGTGTGACCAGATCTGCACCAACGTCCTGGGAAGTTACAACTGTTCCTGCCGACAGGGCTTCGTGTTGATGCCAGACGGCCATAGTTGTGAAGGTGGGGAGCTTTTAGTATGTTACCATTCTTTTGCACATGCCAATGACTTTGTCCATCACAGTAAGAACAGTTGGTAATCTAACTCTCACAGTTATTAGCTTTTAAAGCTTGCAAATGTGGAAGTTTAAGTGAGGTCTACACATCTATGTCCATATGATAGGTAAACGTAATTACACAACAATTTTACAAGGTACAAAGTATGGCATCTACATGTATAGCTATATAAAAAACATACTATGAAAATAATCTAACCTACAAACAACGAGATCGCGTGAGCATAAGAAATATTTCGAACTGGGGAATCATCATCATCTTCGTTATCATCTGTGTACGCTGCTTTCCATTATCTTTTGAGCTCCTGTTCTTGCCTTCTCGCTCCCTCCCAAGTGAAACCCATCTCCTACCTTATGACCTGAAGAATGACCTGAAGTGTTCACCTCATCTTAAAGCAAGACCACTGCCTTTTTGTGTTATGTCCACATCTAACACTGAAATGTGTCTATAAGCGTTCGACCTTTACCAGTAATGTTGACCCTGGTTTCTTTCTTTTTCAGTGTGCGGCCGCTGCTATGGCGGGGACGTCAACTGCGACCCGCTCTCGGGTGTGTGCTCGGCTGGGTGTCAGGCAGGGTGGAAAACCCAGCGCTGTACTGAAGGTACGTACGGTGTACGGTTATCAGCATAGCTTTGTACTGAAGGTACGTACGGTGTACGGTCTTCAGCATAGCTTTGTACTGAAGGTACATGTACGTACGGTGCACGATTATCAGCATAGCTTTGTACTGAAGGTACGTACGGTGTACGGTCATCAGCATAGCTTTGTACTAAAGGTACGTACGGTGTACGGTCATCAGCATTAAGCGCTGTACTGAAGGTACGTACGGTGTACGGTCGGCAACATAGCTTTGTACTAAAGGTACGTACTGTGTACGGTCTTCAACATAGCTTTGTACTGAAGGTACGACGGTGTACGGTCATCAGCATAGCTTTGTACTGAAGGCATATTGCACTCCAAGTCAACTGTCGACGGGAAAGACAGCGTTCAAATCGGGACGTCATGTTAAGCCATGGTCCACTGTACATTGTACTCGTCGAAAAGGGGAATTTACTGTACCCGATACAATGAACCTGTAAATATTGTACATAACATCTGCCTTTTCACTCACGACCAGCAAAAGAGTAGCTCAATTGTTCGTTGATGAATTTATTTAGCTATACCGTTTCGAGAGCACCTGAACTTGCACTTTCACTTTTGCCGCAGCTGTGGACCCACCTGTAGACCTGGCCATTACTGACGTCACTGAAGAAGGGTTCATTGTCACGTGGTCTCCATCCCCTGACCCTGACCTTCAGGGGTACCGTGTCGTGGCGTTGAGGCTGGACTTGACGACAGCTGTCAATCAGACCACTGACCGGGCGTCATGCATGGTGACTGGGCTGTCACCGGAAACTGATTACGTCATCGAGGTGACGTCACTGGTCCTGTCGGAGGGTCGGAGGTCACGGAGCGAGGAGGGGATCATCCGCGCAGCCACCAGTACGGAGTTCTTTATTCCTCGTTATTGGTGACCATACAAATTGAATTATAAATGAATGAAGGCCTTCGTCGCACATTTTGCCACACTGGGCTAACAAGTCATAACTAAATATATATAAAGTTGATAAAAAACAAATGAGATACATTAGCTTAGTTTGAACTAAGAAGCGAGAAGTCGAATTCACTTACTTGTAATTACTTAACAGTGTACATATGTAACATCATCTGTATACTATTCTTTTGTTGTGACCTGTACTAAACCCAGTGGGTATATGTGTACAATAAAGGTCCTCATTCATTCATTCATTCATTCAACTTCTCACCTTTTAGTTATAGTAAAAATAAAGGAGCACATAATATTATGTTTTGCCATGGGATATATAGAATTCTGTTGAGCCCGAAGCGTAAAGAAAGTTGAATGATTCAGAAATTCGCCAGTTAGGTACTGATTTTGACCGTGCATTTTTTAATTGAACAACATAAAACGTACAGGACACAGTGGTGGGCAACTCTACCTGATTGCTAATTATCTTAGCCCCAACACTGACAAAAACCTCTGCACTTTAAAAGCAAGAAGGGAATCACTCTGTCTTAAGTTTGCAAAATCTCTGATGAATTCACCAACGTTTCGACCCTGGCTACCCCTCATCCGCAATAAAGTTTACAATATGGACTTAAAGGGGGGGTTCCAGCTTAGCATACCTTTTATAAGATCTGACAGGTACAGGAACAGTGCCATTCCATACTTGTCAAAACTCCTGAACAGTGTTTTGTAGCTTATACCTATATTGTGTAATCACCCTACTGCTGTTTTTACATACTCTTGTTATTCAGTTTTGGTTAGGTTTGTAAATATTGATGATATTTTGTACAGTTGTATTCCCTGAAACTGCGTAATTCAGCCTTTTTACTTTGTATTATTAGGCTGCAATGTTGTTTTAGCTCTGTATGAATTTGCGAATAAACCATTTATATATAAAGAAGAGTACCATACAATGGTAAATCATAGTAACAAAACAGCAACAAGTAACAAAACAGCAAATGGGCGATATAAACGATAACAAGGTCGTTTTTCCCTTTGATAATTGTAATAGTGTCCTATCTTTGTTATCATTCAATCATTGGGTGGGAAATCGGACTTGCGCTTTTGTTTTGAATACCTTTAATTTGTACATATTTTCAAGTGTATGTCTATTTTCTTTTTGTATGTATGTATTTAGTGGTGGTGTCAAAATAAGTTCTCAACTTGAGTGTGCCACCACTAGGTCCTGTATTCTGTTTGTGTGTATGATTAATAAAAAAAAGATAACATATAAACGCCCGTGCATTTGCAGGAGCGAGTTCCTCCACAGACCTGCAGTTCGTTGAAGTGACCGACCTCTTCCTGTTCTTCACCTGGATGCCCCCCGATGCGGTGGTGACTGGGTACCGCATCATGTACGGACAGGAGGAGGCGACGGTGCAGCTCACCCCCTCCCCAGGGCCCGACGCTAGATCTGCAGTCATCACAGGACTCCAGCCTGACACGATGTACAAGGTGGCGATCCGAATAAAGAAACTCTTTCTATACAACCAAGTGTTTTATTCAGCCGACGTTTCGGTGACCGTCTGTCCCCTTCCTCAGGGCAATTCTGACTGGTTCACATTGCACTGCAGCTTAGGTGTCGCTGCTATAGGTGCGTTCCCAAACGTATTTACATATCTGACGGTGGAGGTGAGGAAGGTGACAGACGGTCACCGAAACGTCGGCTGAATAAAACACTTGGTTGTGTAGAAAGAGTTTCTTTATTCAGTGACTTACCAACCTGATGAAACTATTCACGGAAGGTGGCGATCCTCATTTTTATATCATACCCGGGCGGCGTAACAGTGCTCCCGGCCGTGTTGTATTCTCCCGTACGACCGGATGTATAAAACGGGCATCCATAGAACATTTGAACGCGCTTCGCTTGCGCCGCTACAAAAATTCGAACGCGTTTCGACCCAACCGTGCGCGCCGCTTTCAAAAATTCGAATACAGGATTCGGACGTTGGAATGGATGTTGAGCAGTTTTGTTTGTTTAGGGACACCAAATTTTCGCTCATTTCGCCTTGAAAGACGTGTTTTCTAAGGTGGGTATGATATAAATAGCATACAACACGGTGTATTCCGCATCACCCTCGGTCTCGGCCCTCCCGCGAGTCGGATCGCCCTCCGGCCGAACGCGGTCGGGCCGATACCTCGGGCAATACGGAATACACCGTGTTGTATGCTCTATTTACTTCAGTGCCCCATTTACACTCAACATCGTGTACGCCTCCTCGGCAGACTCTTAGATATTAACAACTTATCTGATAGTGCTACCGTGTATCTGTTACTAAATGGATCACCTCTACTTTCGTCTTGAGTCAACTCTCAAATACTCACTATTACACAGTTATACCTTTGTGAAACCAAGGGATTTAATGACTGATTTATAGTTCTGTATTAATTTATAATATCTTTGTAGCTTAACTCTGTTTTCCTGTTACCTGGACGTTACCCATGTTACATTGTTTTGTCTTGTGATGTAATTTTTAATTAATATATCTAGTGGTGACGTGATCTGAATATAAGCATATTGCTTGAGTGCGTGACCACTATGTATTGTATTTTTTTTGCACGGTGAAATAAAAAAAAGGTGGCGATCACTACAATCGGAGCTTACCAAGAGAGCCTGCCTCTAGTCGGACAGTACAGGACTGGTGAGTACAGGGAGTGGTCTTCAACCATTATAGAAGTTTGATAGAAGTTTATTGCAAGCACATGCCCGAGGGCTAATTGCAAGTACAAACAAGTGACAACAAACAACATGAAAAAAGAAGATACAATGGTATGAGAGACTACGTGATACTACATTCTACAACATACGTGGTACTAATTTGGTTGGGTTTGACTTCTTCTTTTCAGGCAGTGGGAGACGAATTTACCCACTTCGTCTATAATATGTGGGTTCTTTGATTTTAGTAGGAAAATTGTTTTCTTTCGTTGAGGAATAGTGGGAAAGTAAGGGTGCATTTTGGACACGATGGTAAATAATTGGTTCCTGATATCATTATAAAATGTACAATTAGACATGAAATGATATTCGTCTTCCACTGCGTTTGAGGAACAATACTTACAGATCCTCTCCAACACGGGTAGTTTCATATATCGCCCCTTATAAACAAGAATTCTCAAACCCCATACCTCCATGAAATATTAATAGGATTTGTAAATGCCTGTCTCATCATTGATTATGGACATAAGGTTGTACGTACCATAATCTATTCCAATTTATGGTTAAATTTCTAAACTCAAATTATATACACTGTATTTATACGTGAAAGTCCTATGTCCATTGGCAAGGTTTCATTTCAACTCGACAGTGTTAGTATAGCATGGCAACCTGACCAGGGAGTGGTCTTCAACTAATCTCCAAGCAGATCTTTCGGTGGCTGTAAGACAGTATCACTGGCAGGGCAGTATCTAACCCGAAGTTCGACTGGCAAAAAAAGGATAACGTTATCAGTACAAAAAAGCCCGATAAAAACGCATAAAACACGTCAAAAATAAAAAGTCAAAGTCAAAGTTCCTCCCCACACCTATATTTGGTGCATAGGGCGGCACCCATCTCCGTTCCTGTAGCTCTTGGGCCACACAGTTGTGCAATCACTACAGCAGGGGGCTAGTCTACTGGTAGTTGTGTGTGTTTAACTCACATATTCTTTCCGAAATGCTGAGTGCTAAGCAGAGAAAGCAGCATGTACCATTTTTAAAGTCTTTGGTATGACTCGGCCGGGGATCGAACTAACGACCTACCGAATGCAAGGCGAACAGTCAACTAAAATAAGCCAAGGCCTAAACTTCTTCTTGGAGAGTAGTCTCCAACCATTCAGTCACGACAACTGGTCTTGGGGCTAATAAATGCATTGAGTTCGCTACCCAGAGAATGATACGAACATAATGCTATGGTTTATCTGTGTCTATGATTTACGTGATTCTTATGTCTTCTTAAAACACATGTAAGCGGATTTACCAAATTTTTCAACTATACCGTAGTCAGATTAATAGATAATGACATTACATATGTGAACATGTCGCTCTTTGTTAGATGTGCATATCTCTGGTCTAGATGTATGTCACTAGCAAGAAAACATGGTAGTACTATTTAGGGTATACAGACATAGTGTAAGGCATTGAACGACTTAAGTTTACGTGTGCAATTTTAATTTTAATTTTAATTTTAATTTTAATTTTAATTTTAATTTTAATTTTAATTTTAATTTTAATTTTAATTTTAATTTTAATTTTAATTTTAATTTTAATTTTAATTTTAATTTTGATTTTGATTTTGATTTTGATTTTGATTTTGATTTTAATTTTAATTTTAATTTTAATTTTAATTTTAATTTTAATTTTAATGTTAATGTTAATGTTAATGTTAATGTTGATTTTGATTTTGATTTTGATTTTAATTTTAATTTTAATTTTAATTTTAATTTTAATTTTAATTTTAATTTTAATCTTAATCTTAATTTTAATTTTAATTTTAATTTTAGTTTTAGTTTTAGTTTTAATTTTAATTTTAATTTTAATTTTAATTTTAATTTTAATTTTAATTTTAATTTTAATTTTAACATTCTCACTCAATGAATTTTCCCCTACTAGCTCCTATCCCAACACCTGAACCTCCGACAACATCGACTCCTGCTACTACCACTAGGCGGACAAGTCGGATGACTACCATCTCTTCCACAAGCTCGTCCTCTTCAAGCACTCCAGCGAAGACGTGGGAGCCTGCAGGGGACCAGGAATCGTCTCTCGATGGTAGGTGGCCATCAGGGATGCCTTTAGAGTAAAAGTAGCGGCCCTTTTTGTGGCAAAGAGTCTGAGCATTACCTAGAGGCATTACGTAGAGTGTTTTATGTGTCAATATGTTCTCTCAGACAGTAGTGGCAAGATATTGCACATTGTAGAACACAGGGCATTTCAAAACCTACCAGAAAACATTGCACCCAAGGGAATTAACTCTTTTGCAACAAGTAGTGATTCAACCGGCCAAACATGAGATAACCAAAACTATGAGATATCAATTAGATATCAATTGTGATGTGAATTTGTGATATCTATTGATGCAAACCATCTAATGATACATGGTATTAGCTGTTGATTGCTTCAAGCAAAATCAACAACAGGGGTTAATTTTACATCGCCCTTGGGAACAAGTCTCCAGTACAAAATGTTTAACACCCGGTGTAAATTTCTTTATATATAGAGAGCTTACCTTGCATTGTAATGGGCTCTTAATTATCCCAAGAACCGATTTCTTGTCATATTTACTCTTCAGGAGACGACAGCGGCAGTGATTACTATTATGACTCGGAGCCAGGACCACCCATTCCTACAACAGAGACCAACAAAGCTGGTAAGTAGTGATTTGCTTCCAATGAACATGGAGTCCTTCCTGTTCAGGCCTATTTTACTGATATTAAAGACATGTGTTTATTTGACGAAGAATAAAACAAAACATAGGAAATACATAACGTTCATCTTTACATGGTCTAGCCCAGCAAACTACTGCTCTGTTTATTCCTACTTGAATACATTCATATGCAGGGTGATCAGCCCCTTCAACTCTGTCCTGCCACTTGCTACATAATATTATCCAACACCACAGGGTGTCTGCTACAGTACCAGTTACCATGGTTACAGCTGACGGGTCCAAGTCATTTTTATTTTTTCGGAGAAGAAGAAGAAACGGAGCAAAAAAAAAAATAAACATAATAACGTTCCTTCTTTTTGTTGTATACAGCAACAACGGGGACAAGCAGCAAATCACCCGATGACGTCAGGCAAACATCATCATATCAGGTTTTAAGTTTCCACGAACATTTACTAGTGCACCATGGGAGATATGAAAAAATAAAGTAGCTTTGCAAATTCAAGTGACGAATTTCGCTGAAGCCCCTGTCACACATTCACGACCTCCCCCCGAATCTGTTCCCGAACACCAGCCGACCAGGTTCAGTTGACGTTCGGGAGCACTCTGTCCAAATTTAGGCCACACCTACCTTTCTATACGAATCGAAACGAATTTGAGTTAAATAGGAGTCAAATTTGCCCCCCCCCCGAGCACGCCACGAATACTGCTGACTTACTCCAGGATGGTTGACTGGTGTTCTGCTGACTTGCGGTCGAAAACCAGCAAACTATGATCGATCCTCCCGAACGACTCACGAATGTTTTAAACATTCGGCTTGCGCAGCCTAATTCGACGAACGCCAGCCGACACAGCCGACTTTGGGCTGACCCACTCCTTACCATGGTCGATGGGCGTTCGGCTAGCGTTCGGGAGGCCAACTTCGTGAGTGTGTGACATGTGCAGAGGCTTTATATGGTAAAAAGACACAGTATTGAGATTTGCCCAAAACCAAAAAGGGCCTTAATAGTAACATCCTGAGTGTGTATAAAACTATATGCGTCTAAGACAAACCATGAAATTAGCTAGGTGACTCGGGGAGGATGCGAATACATCGATCTCAATCCCCTTTTAGTCCAGTAGTCCCTTGAAGACGGCATTGATGGCATTTGCGCAGCATGTGTTACTCAAATCCTTATGATATCCTTACAATGTTGTCTTGGTTAAGTTAGCTTTAGTGTCGTCACAGTTGTTTCATAAAGATTAGCTTCGATTTTTTTCCTTCCCCAAACATTTGTATTTAGCCGCCTTGATAACCAGCAAGTCCTTGCACGCAATCGCCTTTATATTGCTAACTGTGTACTAATATTTGTGGTTCAAATGAATTAAGCCTGTAGAGGTAAAGACAACAGCTGCTGAGGAAAAGACAGAGGTTGGTGGATATTATGTCTGTTATATTCAGTTGCCATTGAGTAATCATTATTATTTCTGTTTGATATTGATTATTTTGTTATCTTTGTTGATATTGATTCTTACATGTTCATTTGTCACTTTTTTGTCATATTTAGTTCTGTTTTTGATATTTCCTTTTGTCATGTTTCAGTTGATATTGATTAAGTACCCTTGTTTGGCATTGATTCTGTCATTATCAATTTTGTTTTGACATTGCTATTCTGTTATTTTTACACACCATTTGTTCTCTGCTTTTCTTTATGTTAGACATTACATACATTTACTTTTTAGTTAAGTTATTTTCCACCGTTATGTTATTATTTATGGATCCGTGCATTATGTCTTTATTCTTTCGTTAACTATGTTTTTTGTTCTGTATATGTTTTGTATCCTTTGTTGAAAGTAAGGTAAGCATAAAGCTCCTTAATTACAATTAAGGCGTAACAACTTTATCTATCGACAGTTTAGATACGCCTCATGCTTGATTATTTACAAATGTCAAATGCAGGTCAACGCACGTTTTGACATAGAGCAGCAGCAATCATACTCGCTATAGCCTGAAATTAAAACAAGCACCCAGTCTCAAAGCATTCGGCTCTGGAATCAGATCCTGTCTGAAATCAGTTATTACAACTGAAGGACTAGTCTGAAGATTCATAGATAATATAAAAATAAATAGAAATACAGCAAGGGAGAGAAGTCGTGTTGAAGAGTGGTTGGAGTAAATCCACATTTGCGCTTTATCCTCATCTAAATAACATTTGCCATGGCACGTTTGTAGCAAGATTTGTATCGGTGTAACAAAAGCGGACATTTATTCCCCGAAAGTGATCTCGAACCAGTTTTAGCTCACTGAAGAGCTAATCTCCCACTGGTCGTAACAGAGAAGAGAGACGCTATGTACAGTATTTACAAGTAAATTATACCGGGGAAATTCCCCTAGCTCTTTTCGACAAGCACAATGAACAGTGGACCACGGCTTAATGTCCCGTCCTAAGGACTGCGACCATTTCTAGTAGCGTGCATGTCGGGTGAGCGACAACAGCCCCGAAAAATGCTATCGTCATAATCATGTTTCTCCATCAGTACTCGGTTGTCTTGTTCACTACAACAGATTCCAACATAAATGAAATGTAGAAAAGATATTTTGATCCAGATAACAAACAGCAAACGTAGTAAGTTCATAAATAGGATCCAGTTCTCATGGTTGCAAAGTTTCGATAAGTTAGAATTTTGCAAATGATTCAGCTCAGTTCAGTTCAGCCAACTGGCATGGAATTGCTACATGAAATTTGTCGAAAGTTACAAAGATAGTATAAAATGCAGTAAAAGAACGAAGAGCTCTAGACATTAAGAATACGGTTAAAAGCAGAACATTATCACATTAAAACCAAGTTGAAAAAATACGAAACAATCGTGATCAACAAAATTCAGTTCTTATACACCTTAATCGCTCTAGGAAAGAACGACAGTTCATGCTTCTTAGTACGGCTTTGTGAAGTTATAGCATGACTATATGATGATACTATGGTGGTCCTAAACAGGAGGACAAGGCACTGGACATGCTCCAGTCCATCACAAGCACGCTGGATGAGGTCGACATGTCCGACCCGGCAACTTTGGAGTCTGTGGGAGGATGTAAGTACCGAATACACCTGACTTCTGAAGTCATAGTGGGAAGATATGAAACGAAACCTACAGTGGGTGTCACTGGACGACAGACGAAAAATGTCCAGACTTAGTTTTTGAACACCTCAATATTTGAAGGCATGGCTGTTTCTTGTACTTTTCTGGGCTGGTATTAGATACTTAGTGGTTGGTGCGTCCACCAGTTTATTAGTCATTTTGTACATCATGCATTATGAATTTATTCATGACTAATAAACTGGTGGACGCACCAACCACTAAGTATCTAATACCAGCCTAGAAAAGAACAAGAAACAGCCATGCCTTCAAATATTGAGGTGTTCAAAAACTCGTATTTTCCAACAACAACAAACTTACAGTGGAACTCGCTGCCACCAAGCACAGTTAGGGCATCATCACTAGAAAGCTTTAACTAAGTCCTGCAATTAAATGTGTAAAGATTGAGTGTAACAGGTCGTTCGATGTAATATAGCTAGCTGCCGCCGCGCCGCGTGCCTGCGAAGCTTGTGTGTTACGCCGAAGGGTGGTTATACTTGCTATACAGATACAGATACAGACAGATAGACGCCCGATAGCTGATACCTTTGAAAAGTCTAGAGATGTCATTCGAGCAAAGGGTGGATTCTAAACGTACAAAATGGAACAAAGAATGAACCCCAATGTAACTGAAAAATCCATTATAACACAGCTTATTAGTATTATAGTAATGTATACTATCAATCAAATCATGTATGGCCATAACATAATTTTGTTTGAACATGGTGTTAAGATAAGAAAGCTTTATTGGCATTTACAGACTCACGAAAAAATCTGAAATTATCGCTAATTTACAAATACAATATCAAAATTTTACGGAGGATTAAAAACCTAAGAGAAACATATAGTTACATTGACATCATTTACAAATTCGCAATTTGCCCGGATTCTTTCCTTTCACAGCTCTGTTGGAGTCTGTTGGCGCCCTGCTTGAACATCCAGCTGAGGAGGATGCGGAGGAGAAACCGGATGGTGGTGGGCTCGGCTCTGCCCCCGCGGTAGACGAGAGTCTCTCTCCAGCGGAGCGTCTTCAAAAGGCTGAAGAACAGAAACAAGAGAGTCAAGTTAAGGTATAGGAAACAGCCATTACGCTTTACGTTTTTTTATTCAAATATATTCAATGAGTATTAGGCAGAAAGCACAGTTGCTTATATGAAACAAGAGTGTCAGGTTAAGGTATAGGAATAAGCCATTACGCTTTACGTTTTTTTTTTATTCACATATATTCAATGAGTATTAGGCAGAAAGCACAGTTGCTTATATGAAACAACAGAATCAAGTTAAGGTATAGGAAACAGCCATTACGCTTTACGTTTTTTTATTCACATATATTCAATGAGTATTAGGCAGAAAGCACAGTTGCGTATATGAAACAAGAGTGTCAGGTTAAGGTATAGGAAACAGCCATTACGCTTTACGTTATCTTTTATTCACATATATTCAATGAGTATTAGGCAGAAAGCACAGTTGCTTATATGAAACAAGACAGTCAAGTTAAGGTATAAGAAACAGCCATTACGCTTTACGCTATTTTTTATTCACGTACATATATTCAATTAGTATTAGGCAGAAAGCACAGTTGCTTATATGACGCCTTCTACTTAAAAACACAAATATAAAACAAGAGTAAAAAACAATGGCAAAATATGCATAATTACAAAGTGGGTAAAAGAAAAATGAGTACAAACAAGAGAAGTTGGTGATCTATTAATTACGAGAATCTACGTGTACAGTAAATAAATGTTAGAACTATATGTCGAACTTTTACTTTGAGCTTAGCAGCCTCCTTCTTGTATCAACTTAAATGCGTGTTATAATAGTACATTACTTGAACTACTACCTATTGTATGGACTGCTGTGAAATTTACTGACCAACATGTCCCAATAGTATGCATATGAAAAAAAATGGTATCTTTGGCATGAGCTTAAGCTTTTCCCCATATTGTTACTATGCTACTTATACATGCTCAAATCTATTTCCTTTAGCCAACTGTTAACGATTGCATCTTCAGATTATGGGAACCACTGTTATAGGAACAAGAATTTATCATCATCATACTTACTTATCTTCTTTATCCCTTGCGAGACATAAGGCCCTGCCTTTTTTCTACCATCCGGGTCTGTCCTTAGTTACCTTCTTCACTGATCGCCAGGATAATCCCATAGATGCAAGCTCATCCGACACAGTTCTTCTCCAAGTAGTTTTGGGTTCTTCTCCAAGTGGTTTTGGGCCTACCTCTTTTCCTTTTACATGTACCGACAGGTCTCCAATTTAAGGATATTTTGGGTATTCTATAATTTATCAGCAAAGGTAGTAACTGTAATGGCTGCATCACTTTATACGCTGACATGCGGAAATCCCTTATTGGTTCCTTACAGCTAGAAAAGAAATTTACATACTTACCAAAAATAGAATTGTTCAAACATATTATGACATCCAAGGAATACGATGTTAACGAAAAACTATGTAAATTTGTTCATACATGTTTTAAAAAGAGAGAAGAGATCCTGTAGATAGACCCTGTAGATAGAGACGTAGCATAGAAATGTAACACTTGTTCCTTCTTTACCTTGTATACCCAAGTAAGTTATCTAACTCAGTGCATTTGGCCCATGTAGGGCGTGAATATGCAATAAAGTTCATTGTCATTGTCATATATTTCACCTACAGAGGCGTAGCATTGTCGAGAAAAGCCGCCGGGTCCTGGAGAAGATGGAAAATGCCATCACCAAGAACATGAAGCCTGGAGACCCGCCTGTGACCCTCCAGAAAGGCGGGGTCACCCTGAACGCTCAGAAGGTTTTGGGCTCCCAGTGTGGGGGCCAAATCGTAGAGACGGAGGAAGGAGGCTTCCAGATTCCGTCTCAAGAAGCACTCTTCTCGGAATTCGAACATTCACCGGACAGTGTCACCATTAAAGTAGGTGCCAGTGTCTTCCTCTGGTCATCAATGATCCTTTCTCTTCTCTTCCATGATTGGAGCAATGTTGGAATACCATAACATCTGCGGATGAAGTAAATCAACTAATGAATATTGAGTCTATCATGAAAGTTCATTTGTGTTGGTAGTTATACATGTTTAAAGTTCATTGAAGTGTGACGTCAACACTGGGTCAAAGGTATCTGGTAGACGATGTCACACTTCAATGAGCCACTGGGTCAGTCTACTGAGGAAGACCAGAGGTGCTGGTCGAAAGATCTAGGTGAGAAATTACCTTTTGTGTTAGATCAAAATTTTTAACTTTAAACAAGGAATATTGTAGTTGTAACTATTTTTCTTCAGATAACCTACTGTTAATGTCTTGGATGTGTTATTGACGTCTTTTGTTTTGTTTATTTGTTAATTGTTTATTGTCAGTTCGTTTCCACTTGAAAAAAACCCAGTATGTAATGAATTATGTAGAACGAATGTACGGGAGAACCCAGAAACCTAGAGGTTTATCGAGGGGGTTCCCCTTGAGAAGAGAAGAGAAGAGAATGGTTTATTCAGTAATAAAAACCTTTGCAGCACCAGGGCTGAATTGCGGTTTCTTCACACAATACATAGTCCAAATCTTAGCAGAGCTTGACCGCATCATACATAACAAATAAGACTTAAAACAAATAACACTTCTGTTAAATAGAATTGATTTTATGATTAATTACTTTTTACACACATATATTGTAATAGCACACATGTATTGTAATAGCACACATGTATTGTAATAGCACACATGTATTGTAATAGCACACATGTATTATTTGACAAAATGACTATGCCTAACGGTTTTGACTATTTGTTTTGGTTGTTCCGTTGTGTTGGTATGATTGATTATTTGTACCTTCTGTCTATATTATTTATTGTCATTTGCTATGTTTGATTATTTGATTAGTTTGTTTAACTTTGTTTAACTTTCATTGAATTCCATGTTGTCCTATGTGTATGTCTTGTTGGGCTACCTTGGAAATCAGTCTATCAGAGACTGAAGGTACCACCCAACCGTTTTTAGGATTAATAGATAAATAAATAAATAAATAAAGGAGAAACAAAAGTTACAAATGTAAATCAAAATAGATACACAAGAATATGGTTCAATGATTATGATTGCAGTGCCAGTCTTGTCAATCATGTGTTTACGACAATTAACTTTAATTATTGCATATTCATGCCCAACATGGTCCAATTTATCAGGATCTCTTGTTTTGTTTTCTTTAGGCCATAGCAAGTAAATTTTATGGATGACATCCTCCGGAGACTCCAAAATTAATGCGAGAGGGCGAAAAAAAAACAAGGCAGGCCAAAAAAACAAGATTCCTACATTTTCAGATTTTGAGATCGTAAACCTCGTTGAACAAGAATTTAGGCGGTAAAACATGATATCATACCCAACAGGTCTTCTGTCGCTGTATTCAACAGTATTACCTGTCCTTGCAGATGTGTCTTTAGAACAAAAATAAGAGCTTGCTGTACCATCTTCAAGGTAGATACTACACTGGGTATTCATTTGTAATGGAACACCCTGGACTGTCAACACTTGCCATCAAACACGAGGAATTGCGCCTCAAGTTTGCTGGATCCCTGGAGGTCTCTGAGTTTAGAGACTGCCTACCAGGCAGAACACAGGGCTCAATCACTGACAGAGTGACTCATAAACCGAACTGTCTGGAAGCCATACTTTACCTATATTGTGCCAACTGTTACAACACCGATTTGTCTCTGAAACAACTTTGAAAAAAGAAGTGTCACTAAATAAAATTTTCAATTATTGTACAAATGGTTTTGATTCAGTGGCAACATCACATAAAATGAATAAAATACAACATTGTATCAAAGTAAAAATAAAAGAATAAATCAGAGCCTTGTCTTGCAGATGGACGTTCATGACATATTTGCCCTTTTTTGGCATGTTGACCACCGTCGCAGGGCAACAAAATTTCTTGTTTTTTTTTCTGAAATCAGGCGAAAATTAATGAGCGCGAGGATGTCATCCATAAAATTTACTTGCTGTGGCCTTACTATTATCATAATTATCTTTCTTATTATTATAATTACCTTTATTATTATTATAATTTTCTTATTATCTCTCTACGTATGTATCATCATAAATTTCACAACTGAGTTATCCTACTTTATTTCGAATGTATAGTAAACTAGTTTATAAGTTTCCTATCCTTTTGTATTTTCATTACCTGTTTAATTCAACGTTGTTGTAACAGCATTATATTTATATTTTGTTTAGGGTAGGCCCTAGATAAGCCTTTTAGGTTTCAGGCCTCCCCTGCATGTTTGTTATTGTTACTATTTTATTGTTATTATGTTATTTATCTATGTGCGAATAACAAGTAAACAAATAAACAACAAGACTGGCAATGAAAATATACATTGCCATGGCGACGGTGGTTGCTGTTAGGGTTATTGTTTGCAGAGCACTGCGGTCCTGCCATCATTTCATGATTTTGAGGAAGACTTGGTACCTATACAGATACAGTGCACTCCTCCCCTGAATGTATAGTGAACGAGTCCCGGGGTCACAGAAAGTAGGGCATCAGGGGAAGAGAGGTCTTCCCCAAGGTTTCCAGGAATGTGGGCATAGATTTAGGTCAGAGACATGCCTGAGACATGCTTGTGGACATTCCATACCTGTGGACAAAATGCCTGTACGATTCCTAGAATTCTTGCGAATTGCACACAATACTGTACCATTTGGCTCCTCCCTGAGACGTCGCCAAAAAACATTTCTTGTCTTCCAGATGAAGGAGTTTGAACAAAACCCGTTCACCTGGGGCGCCGGGGAACACCAGGTCCGGTCAAGGGTCATGGAGCTATCCCTTCAACAGGGCGACAACGAAGAGATGACCTTCAACAACCTGACCGAGGACTTCGTCATCAAAATTCCGGGCAATCCCAACAACAAACCGGCCACAAAGATCATCACCATCCCTTCGCGCGGAAATAGAAGCGCCAGGTATCATTTCAAAATCATAAATCAAAGTTTATTTTCACGCAACTTGACACCCTCCCCTGCTTGCATCTGCGGGTGCCAATGCGAAACCGTTGTGCATTTTCTTCTATACTGCCCTTTATATAGCCACCAAAGACTGTCCCTACTCAGCAATCTTCAACACCGTGTAGGCCCCATTCTTGACTTGCAAAATCTGTCTGAACAAGCTTGTACCTACTTATTACTTAAGGGCTCACCTCTCGTGAGCCCAGAAACCAACAGACATATTTTGACCTTAACCCAAACTTACATTGTTCATACAAAACGGTTCTGCCTACGGTAAACTCTTCATTCTTAAGCCTTTACGATCGTTTTTTATATCTTATCGTTATATTGCCCTTTTGCTGTCTTGTTATTTGCTGTTATGTCACTTGTTGCTGTTCTGTTATTATGATTTGCCATTATATATGTATTTACCTTTTCTGTCAGTGGTGGGGCTGATATTAGCAGCCAGCTAGAGTTGCCCACTACTGTGTCCTTTATGTTCTTTTTATGTTGTTCAATAAAAAAAAGGTATCATTTCTACAACCTCACCGACACGGCAGAGGGATTCCTGGTCACCATCATACCGTTAAACGGGAGCGTAGTGTACCGCGTGTCCGGTAGGCGCGGCGGTCTCCCTAACGACCAGAACTACAACGTCTCCATGGAAACGTACCTCCTTCCCGAGCAGTGTTCCCTGACGAAAAGTCTGAGTGGCGATGAAGACGCGGACAAGTCAAAGGCAGCGATGTTCATCCAAGGGGAGGAGGAACCTGGACCATACTACGTCAAAGTTCAGGTCCTAGGTCAGCGTTTTGCCATGCCATTTCTGTATCTGTATCTGTATAGCCGGTATGTCTGTATTCGGCGTAACACATCAGCTTCTGTATCTGTAACTGTATAGCTGGTATAACCGCCCTTCGGCATTTTTTACGGTAAAACACCGGCGTAACACCAGCTTCGCAGGCACGCGACGCGGCGGCAGCTGGCTACATTACACCGAACGACCTGTTACACCTAATCTTTGCACATCTAACTGCAGGAGTTGTTTAAAGCTATCTAGTGATGATGCCCCAGCTGTATTTGGTGGCAGCGAGTTCCATTCATTGGTATTTTGTAATCCCCTTATTTTGTCAACAGGTGCCACTGGAAATATAGCAGTCGCTTTTGTAATCACACGTCTAATTCTGTGAATTCACACAATTCGGCTGCTACATGTAGGCGACTGTGAGTCTTTTCCAGTCTGTTCTGTTTCTAGCAAGGTCAGTAATCTGCCTTGGTAGAAGGTAGGTGTTGCAGTCTCCGAGGAGCTGTTTTGTACCGCTTTGTGCCACTCACTGATGTTGTTTGTTCCGTTTTCAGGTCCTGTGACCGAGTGTGACGTCGACAAAAGGACTGCCCTGGGGGAGCCAAATGCCGACGAGTTCTTCGCCTACGAGATCCAGTGGGCCCGTCTGCGCTGTCTCTACTGGAACGAGACCCTGGACGAATGGAGGGCAGACGGTTGTTCGGTACGTCAAGCCCCTGTCACACATTCACGACCTTCCCCCGAATCTTATTTTATTTCATTTCATTTCATTTTAATTTATTTCATTTCATTTCATTTCAGTTCAGTTCATTTTATTTTATTTTATTTTATTTTATTTTATTTTATTTTATTTTATTTTATTTTATTTTATTTTATTTTATTTTATTTATTTTATTTTATTTCATTTTATTTCATTTTATTTCATTTCATTTTCTCGCAGGCACGCCCCGCGGCGGCAGCTAGCTATATTACGCCGAACGACCTGTTACACCCAATCTTTGCACTTTTGATTGCAGGATTTTTTAAAAAGCTTTCTAGTGATTACTGTTACCCGCTCTCCACAGATAACCAACGAGTCTAGTATCAACACCACCGTCTGCCGCTGCAACCATCTAACAGCGTTCGGGACTGACTTCGCCACGCCACCCAACGCAATGGGCTTTGGGGAGTTGGAGTTCAGCGATCTGGAAAGCAACGGCGTGGTTTTGACAACCATTTGCGTGATGCTCTGTCTCTTCGTGATCACTCTGGTCTTTGGAGCGCCACAAGAGGAAACTGCAATGCGCGACAAGAATGGGGAGAGGAAGAAACCACGGGGAGAGGAAAGGAAAATAAAGGGTGGGTAAAATCAGGATTGTAAAATCATCTGAGAGGTTCAATTCCTTGAAAACACGAATTTGAGAGGTCACACTGTTTTAGATAACTGCCTGCGCTGAGCTTCTAGCAATTTGTAGAAAAGTTTAATGACGTTACTTTGAGCGCCATTTTATAATGGAGTGTTCACTGTACAATGATAAGCGCCTATTGCTGTTCACTTTTCTGTCCGATTGTTCAACTGATTTCAATTCAATACATTAGATCCTATAGATTAATTCAAATACATTGTTAAGAGGAGATAATCCATACAGTGTGCAAATAGGGAAATACATTAAAGAATGTTTAAGAATGTTTAAATCCTAGAGACTGCATGTTACAGAATAGTTAAACTTCTAAAGTTGCTACTGGCATATATTCTGTACGTAAGTAGGGAGACTTTAGTCATACATGTATTTACCTTTGTTCGATCTAAGTTATAGTAGACCATACGAAAGTCCCTGTACTTTTGTCGAGTCAATAAAGAATCTATTAAACCATGTATAAGTGCTGAAGTAAGTTTTGGCCTCGTCCAGGTGATGTTTTCCTATCCATTTCCAGTTGTTAGTATCGAAATATGATTTTTAGGACTCCTTTCATATTGTGAAGTCAAGAAACAATCAAATTGGACAACCTGCTGTGTCTAGTTCGTCATTCATTGTTTTAAGATGAAGTTATTTGTATTAGGGTGTTACACGGGGACACACCTGATTCCTTTTCGGTGCCCTGGATGTCACAGATGCACGTTGTAAACAGTTATCAAAATACTTGTATGTAAAATCGTTCTTTATTCATTAGAACAAGAAATGTACACAAATCTCCAGGTCATGTCGGTCAATAATGGCCGAACATGCAGGCCAACATTTACAGTGACAATAACAACAGTAATGGCATAGACAAATGGCATTTAGTTAATTATAAATTAACAACAAGGGGTTTAAAATCTGGGCTTAATTGTGTACTCTATGAACATTATCTAAAAAAGAATATCTAAATTGCTGTAGTTATTTCTTTTATATATAAAATGATACACATTGCAAAGAATGCATTAAATTACCTGTGTATATATAATGATAATGACATCCTCTGAAACTGTTGTACAACAAAAAGTGTTTGAGTTTGTATTTATGTACCTGTTTGAAGAAAGGAAGAAACATGTAAACGATAGACTTAATGATAGCATAGCCTTATATGTTTGACTGTTCGTAAAGGATATAAAGGAGATACTACCATTATATATGCGCGTTATAAATATACTATATATATATATATATATATATATATATATACCGTATATATGGAGAGAGATAATGGAGATATATGGATATATGGATATATGGATATATATATATATTGACTGTTTGTAAAGGAGATAAAGGAGATACTACCATTATATATGCAAGTTAACGTTATAAATATATCTATATCTATACAGTATATATATATATATATATATATATATATATATACTATATTTACTATCATTGTTGACAGGAACGTGCTATCAATAACAGGCAAGTTTGGACTATTGACAGGATGATATATATATAAATATATATATATATATATACATATATTATATATACATTTGTATATTTACGAGTTACCTTTTTAGTGCTAGTTATGTAATAATATTACAATTCTTTCTATTTCTTTAGGTAAATCTTCTGCTTGTACTAGCCTTCGCGCAAAACCTTGCAATAAAATTCACTGTGTGCATGTGACAGCCATGTGTCTTAACTCCTGTGTGCATGTGACAGCCATGTGTCTTAACTCCTGTGTGCATGTGACAGCCATGTGTCTTAACTCCTGTGTGCATGTGACAGCCATGTGTCTTAACTCCTGTGTGCATGTGACAGCCATGTGTCTTAACTCCTGTGTGCATGTGACAGCCATGTGTCTTAACTCCTGTGTGCATGTGACAGCCATGTGTCTTTACTCTGTATTTCACGTGTCGAACACGCAGCCGAGGGCATTTCTATATTCATATTCAGCACACCATAGCCCGCTCGAACTCCCAGACAAATAGACTTTGCCACGTGTTGATATTATTAGTAGGTTCTGTTGCTCAGCACGTCGGCAGAATGTACTGTGCCTGTGCGTTCAAACCCGGATTTTTCACGGTTTTCGTTGGATGTTTGGTTTAACGTTGCATCAGAATTTTGCACGTTGTATTGCAGACGATATCTTTTCCGACACATTTGAAAACTATAAACGGGATGTCACCTTTAATTAAATGCGCGAAATTTTGCTCTTAAAATAAGTGTTTAACTTGAGTGCAGCCCCACTCTGTCCTTGTCTTTGTATTGTTTCTTCAATAAAAAAAATTGTGAATACGTACCCTAAACGAGAGGTTCTGCCGAAGTGCTATGCACAATACAGTACGGGTTTCGCGCAGGTGCAGTACGTTCTGCCGATGTGCTTTGTTGTGCGTGGTTCGCCGACAACAGACATTCCCACGTTTTTTTTTTTTTGCCGCCAGCGAGACAAATTAATATAAGTCATGGCGAATACTACAAACACAGAGTACTTGGTCGGCCCCATAGTGTAGTGGTGAACACGTTGGACTTTGAATCCAAAGACCTGAGTTCGAATCTCGGTGGGACCTCAAGAGGTTTTTTTTTTTCTCCAAAACAAAAATAAATGAAAAATGTTGAAAAATACCAGCGACTTAATTAAGAGCAAAATATCGCATGAATTGATGTTAATCTGTCATTTCGTGCCAATACTTGAAAAGACACACAGTCAGCGAACATAGCCACAACCGTAGCTCTCAATAGGCTAAGGTGGTTAGGGCACATTGTAAGAATGCCTGAAGAGCGGCTGCCCAGGTATTTACTGGATTGGAAACCGAATCATGGGCGACGCTCAAGGGGAAGGCCTAGGAAATCATGGATTAACTGTGTCCTCGAAGATGCTACGCTAATTACTGGGATCCGGAGGCCTAGTACCAGTCTAGAAGAGCTAAAGGAATTAGCAAGAGATAGGAAGAAGTGGAGGGAACTGTTGAGGAAGAGACGAGTTCTGTGCGCAGGCCACTCGAACGACTGACTCGAGGAGACCTCAACAAGTACAAGTACAAGTAAGTACTTGAAAAGACTCTTTATTGTGAAACTTATGTGGTCATGAGTAATAAACTGGTGGATGTACCAACTACCTAATACCAGCTCAGAAAAGAACAAGAAATAGTCATGCCTTCAAGTACCAGAGATATAAACCATGGATTGAGGTGGTCAAAAACTCATTTCATACTCGTACAGTGGAACTCGCTGCCACCAAGTACAGTAGATAGCTTTTAAACAATGTTAAACTTTTAGAGTTAGCCGTTCAAAGAGTTTGGTGTAACAAGTCGTTTGGTGTAATGTTGCCAGCTGCCGCCGTGCCGCGTGCCTGCGAAGCAGCTTAGCTGGTGTGTTACGCCGAAGGGCAGTTATACCAGCTATACAGATACAGAAGCTTGTGTGTTACACCGAAGGGCAGTTATACCGGCTATACAGATACAGATACAGAAGCTTGTGTGTTACGCCGTAGGGCAATTATACCGGCTATACAGATACAGATACAGAAGGTGGTGTGTTACGCCGAAGGGTGGTTATACCGGCTATACAGATACAGATACAGATACAGATCATATCTTAGGGGAGGTGGATAGCTTTAGGGACTCAGGAAGAAGAGTATTTGTACAAGAAATGTTAGCTGTTCACAAGAAACACACAATTTTTCAGGAGCCTCAGACTGTTTTATTCCAAAATGTTGACATTATTGTTAAATATGTTCTAAAATTCGGTGACACCCAATCTCGTTAGAACACAATGCACATGTCAACGTTCCAACAGACAAGTCGCAGACCACAAAAATGCTTGCGTCACAGGGGAACACAAGTCAGATGCGTCATCATTCGAACACATTCTAATTTACATGCGGTACGGTACATGCACAACTAAATTCGAATGCATGTCGAACACATTAGAACGCGTTCGAATTTGACGGATATGACGTATGCTGCCCCTGTGACGCAGGCAGTCCGGTGGCCTTTGAACCTCTGATGACCACTTCCGGCCTGGGCTTCCTTGGACGGACACTAAGGTGCGTCGTCGGCTTCGTTGTCGATATTCTGTGAAAAAAAAAAAGGATTGAAAAAAATTTAAAAATTCAGGTATGTATTTGTATTTAACGGTCCATTATCAGTTGTTCTATAATATCCGAGCTGCTAAGAAAACAACAAATGAACCAATCAACAACTGACTAAGCAAGCAAGCGACCAACCAACCAACCAACTACGTGAACAACCAACCAACCAACCAACCAACCAACTAACAAACAAACAAACAAACAAGCAAACAAGCCAGCCAGCCAACCAACAAAGCGACTACACGAACAGGCAAACAACCAACCAAACAACCAAACAACCAACCAACCAACCACCAATATACATACATACATACATACATACATACATACATACATACATACATACATACATAAAACATTACAAGATATACGTGACCTCATCATCAGACCTTAGGCCTGTATTTCTCACGAATATCGATGTTTTACTCCTTAGATCATTACTAAGATAAGGTGTTGTTAAGGACATGTCTTACCTCCTCCATCCTCTTAAAGAGGCCCCTGGCCCGCTTGAACCACTCGTCCTTAGAGATCTTACCGTCCTCTGTAAGATAAGAACATACAAGATGTCTTCATTGGTTTGTCGCAGTTTAAAAAACTGAATTAAAAACTAATGTATAAAGTTTGTGCCTGACCATCATCGCGCAAATTATCTTATAGATATAATTGAAAAACCATACAGATATACAAATAGTCGACAATATTATTTCACGAAATAAGTTGTTTAAATTCACATCTATGGCACAGAATACTGTCTAGTAACCATACCGGTTTAGCAAACGTGTCAGATATGGTATCGGACAGTGGCTACATGTATGTATATCTCTGTGTGTTTGCCTTCGGAATGTTCAGAACAGGAACAAAAAGTAAAATGGCAAGACTTGCAGTTGAAGTTCACATGTATAAGGCCAACGTTTCAAGGAACATACCGAACTATAAAGTTAACATTTGCAAAGCAAATGCAAAATGTTTAATTACCTTCATGGTCTAGCCTAACAAACTACTGCTCTGTTTATTACCACTCTTGAAAACACATTCATATATAGTGACCAGCCTGTCCAAATTTTTTCTACACAATGTAACCCAACACCACAGGGTGTCTGCTACCAGTCACCATGGTGACAGCCGTCTGGTGCAGGTCATTGACCTTATTTGTTTGGAACGGAAGAAGAAACGGAGCAAAAAAACATATGTTTCCTTCTGCGAAGGTAAACATAATAAAAACATGTACCGCTATATAACGGATGAAATGTCGAAAAACAGCAAATCTACCGCAGTTGATGGGCTTTAAAAAGCAGCAAAGGTGGTATCTACCGTCTTTGTCCACCTTGTCGAAAAAACTGTTGAACTGCTTTTCTCCAATCCCAACTTCGTCTCCTTCTCCAACCAACTTTAAAACAAAACAAAACAAAACAAAACAAACAAAAACAAAACATGATCGTTAGTAAGGGTGTAGAGAAACATTCTCAATGAGAAAAAAGACAGACAACAAGAAATCTGAGATCCCGAACACCATAAAAGTATACAATATTCACAACGACTGCTGACAATTTCAGACGTGAATATGACCAGTAACGCAACATAACTTTAAAAAATGACAAGCTACAGTCTGTAGTCGTTGCGTTTTTCTCTTTCAGTTTAGTTTATCTCCGTATATGGTAGGCCCTTTTCACTAGACTGGTCGCCTCACACTGACAGGTGTTATACTCCAAGCAGAGGTTTAGACTTCGGCTTGTTTTTGACGTGTTTTTAAGCGTTTTTATCAAGCTTTCTTTTTAGTAATGGTATCTTTTATTGGCTGGTGACAGAAAAGAAGCCCGATAAAAACGCCCCAAAACATATAAAAAATAAACCGAAGTCTAAATCTCTGCTTGCAGAGTACACCGACGTGTCTTAAGACTTCCTTGTATTGGCCAAGGAACCAATTCAAACTTCTTGAAGCAGGAAGGAACAGATTCTTAGCTATAGGGCAGGCATGGCGCCTTCTCCGGTCTCAGAGGAGTTCATGACGTCACTTACCACGAGGTTGATGGCCTCGTAGAACTCCTCCTTCTCCAGAAAGCCGCTTCCGTCCGTGTCCAGCTGCGCCCAGGCCTGGTCAATAGCCGTCTTCATGTCATCCTGACAACAAACAAACAAACAAACAAACAAACAAACAGATAAATAAACAACAACAGACAAGAATTCAAAGTTAGCATTAAAGTAATCTTCAAGCAGATCCTACGGTGGCAAAAAACAGTATCCAATTGGCCAGAGGAGATTTATACCCAGAGTGGTGTCATTCAGCCACCAAAGAATATTGAATAGAACTGCTCCTCCCTGTTTGAGTGCTCGCATATCTTCGGTGGCTAAATGACACCACTCTGGGTATAGATCTCCTCTGGCCAATTGGATACTGTTTTTGCCACTGTAGGATCTGCTTGGAGATTAGCTTGAAAGTTCATCTGAGTTGGTGAATTACATGGTGAAAATTAAGCTGTTCTAGAACTCAAAAAGAAATCTGACCCAAGTGCTGTAGACAGCTGTAGATAGCTGATGAAGACCGAGAAATTCCGTCTAAAATTCCCGTGAGTTTTTTCTTTCTTTCTTTTTTGAGTTGGAGAACAGTACGTTTAATTTACACTAAGAATTCGATGTTTTTACACCTCGGTATTGAGAACCCTCGTTTAAGGCCGTATTCGCGTATTTAAGTATGACATCCCGTCTGTAGTTTTCAACTGTTGTGTCGGAAAAGATATCGTCTGCAACTGGCAAAATTTCGATGCAACATTGTCCGAACATCCAACCAAAATCTGGGTTTCGCGCAGGCGCAGTACATTCTGTCGCGCTGGTTTAACCTTTCAACATGGCGGACATTGCTGACGTCGAGCACGTCGGCAGAACGTACTGCGCCTGCGCTAAACCTGGATTTTCGCTGGATTTTTGGTAAACGTTGCATCAGAATTTTGTCTGTTGCAGACCATGTCTTTTTCTACACAACATTTGAAAACTACAGACTGGATGTCACCCTTATATACGCGAATTCGACCTTATATGAGACGTTCTGCCGAAGTGCTATGCACAATACATTACGGGTTTTGCGCTGGCGCAGTGCGTTCTGCCGACGTGCTCTGACGTCATGGTCACGTGGGTGCAAAACGATCTTACCTCTCCCCTCATGAGACCCTGCAGGGCGAGTTTTATCTTTGATGTAGGGACAGTCCTGGTCCTCTTCTTTTCTTCTCCTGACATCTTGGAGTCTTTGTCTTTTTTCCAGTCGCTTCTGTGGGGCGAATATGGGAATGTTTTGAATATTATTCATAGTGTCTCCAACGTCATTTTTATCATCTCTGTCAATGCATAGCGTTTAAGCTAAATTAGTTGAATCGCATTTTAAACTTTGTATATCATGTGCACAATCAGTGTACTTTATGTATTAAACGGCTCCCCGATGTAAATGTTGGGGCACTTCGTGTGCAAATTCATTTGATACACCAAGCCAATATAAATAAAGCTGAATGAATGAATGAATGAATGAATGAATGATTGATTGATTGATTGATTGAAAGAATGAACTAAGCATTTCTAGGTCTTATGAATACCTACCCACCTACCAAGTTTCATGACAATCCATCCAAAGCTTCTTGACTTATCGTGCTAAACCACATACATACACACACTCACTCACCCACACACTCACTCACTAACCCACACACACCCACACCCCCCCCACACACACCGTGACACACACACACACACACACACACACACACACACACACACACACACACACACACACACACACATACACACACATACAAACACACACACACACACAAACGCTATCATAAAACATAGCCTTCTTGGCCTTCTTAACAAATGAATTGATGAGTCAATGGATAAATGAATGAACACCATCAATAGTATGGAATATCAGAAGTCTCTCGGCGAGACAGATACAGCCTGGAGTCCAAACCTATTTTAGCTGCCGAGTCTCTTACGTCCTCTCTGCAAAGGTTAGGACACCAGGCTAGGACCTTTTAACCTCCTTGCTAGGACTCGGCGGCTAAAATAGGTTTGGACTCCAGGCTAGGACAGGTACATGTAGCTTAATTAATGGCTGATAGGGAAACGGTACCCGTGACTTATTTTTCGGTCATCTGTTTTTGAAGTCGAAATAACGGCTAGGACAGGTACATGTAGCTTAATTAATGGCTGACAGGGAAACGGTACCCGTGACTTATTTTTCAGCCACCTGTTTTTGTAGTTGAAATAACGGCAGAAAAGTACAAACATGAAGTCTGATTCATCCACATGTTGTGTACAGAAAGTTGTTGTAAGATTCATCTTCATTTGAAATGAACTATACATAGCAGATGTTTTGGTACTCAAACTAGGTAAACATCTGTGTTGCTTAACCAGTATAACAACTCTTTTGTGTAATAACATACAGGCTTTCATGCGTACCTGCATTGCCGCAGGTGAAATCACATCGGACCATCTAACTTTTGCATAATAACTCAAAGCGTTGTCTACAGCGTACTTGCGAAAAATGAGCTCACCTGGTATTATTTTAATGTTTTTTTTCTGAGCTGCTCCTTGGTTACACATGCTGAAGTCAAGATAACTATATTTTCTAATCCTGCAAGATTGTAATGTATAAATCTCGCACGAAAATCCAGTAGGCATGTCCTTTAACAGCACGATTAGCCCCTTGCCTTGGGCATAGTTTTGCGAGGGACGCTGTATTGTCTTTGATCATACATGCAGTGCCCTCTGCATACTATTACTCTCTAAGCAGAAGTTTAGGCTTTGGCTTATTTTTGGCGTGTTTGTAGCCGTTTTTATCGGACTCTCTTTATGTTCAGGTATCTTTATTTACACCAGCCTTCGGGTGGCAAATGGTAACTGCATGGCAAATGGATACTGTCTTGCCAATTTGATACTGTCTTTGCAGCCACCGAAAGTTCTGCTTCAATGGAGATTAACATCTGCACAGCCTAATGGGGTGTTCCAAGAAGCCAGCCAGGCTGTACGACCTTCTACAGTTCTACCTCCAACTACGGTAAAGTGGGGGAGTTTTGGCACTATCACCCCTAAAATCCACTGCATAATCATCGTCACTGTCCGTCGCACAGATATTCACAATCATTTAAAGTGAAATAAACAATATTTTTGATAAAGCCCAGATTCCTACGAAAAATATACGCCAGACCCCAACAGTAACCAAGTTATGCAAAGACATGGACAGCTAGGGCCCGAAAATTACCACGATAGTCGCTGCTACAAGTAAAACACATATAAAAAAAATGAAGAAAAAGAAAAAAAGCAACTCCCCACCTGTAGTCTTCGGAAGGCTCCCTGCTACTGTGGGGGCAACAGGTAGCTCACTGCAATTTACACGTCTCAACTACCAATCAGATGACCCCATGTCATCGACGTCACACACCAATTGTAAGCCCCCGTTTATGCAAAACATGACTAGCCCCTATCAGGCCAGTGAGGAGGCTGGAAAGAGTTGAAATTGGCCAAATAGACAGACAACATGTCCGACTGTACTCCTTTAGCGAACTAACTCCCCTGGAGTATAAGGTGAGTCCATGGTCGGCTATGTGTGACAGGGGTTCAACTCCCAATCATGGTCTGGAGAAGGTCGGGAGGCCATGGTCGGCTATGTGTGACAGGGACTTAACTCCCAACCATTGTCTGGAGAAGGTTGGGAGGCCATGGTCGGCTATGTGTGACGGGGGCTTAACTCCCAACCATGGTCTGGAGAAGGTCGGGAGGCCATGGTCGGCTATGTGTGACGGGGACTTAACTCCCAACCATTGTCTGGAGAAGGTTGGGAGGCCATGGTCGGCTATGTGTGACGGGGGCTTAACTCCCAACCATGGTCTGGAGAAGGCCATGGTCGGCTATGTGTGACGGGGGCTTAACTCCGAACCATGGTCTGGAGAAGGTCGGGAGGCCATGGTCGGCTATGTGTGACGGGGACTTAACTCCCAACCATTGTCTGGAGAAGGTTGGGAGGCCATGGTCGGCTATGTGTGACAGGGACTTAACTCCCAACCATTGTCTGGAGAAGGTTGGGAGGCCATGGTCGGCTATGTGTGACAGGGGCTTAACTCCCAACCGTGGTCTGGAGAGGGTCGGGAGGCCATGGTCGGCTATGTGTGACGGGCTTAACTCCGAACCATGGTCTGGAGAAGGTTGGGAGGCCATGGTCGGCTATGTGTGACAGGGACTTAACTCCCAACCATGGTCTGGAGAAGGTCGGGAGGCCATGGTCGGCTATGTGTGACGGGGGCTTAACTCCCAACTACATGTATGGTCTGGAGAAGGTTGGGGGGCCATGGTCGGCTATGTGTGACGGGGACTTTATTGAATGCCTTGAAAATACAAAATATTCTACTCCTTTTTCTTACCAAAATACATCTTATTTTAAAGAATAACATTAGTACCAAATTCAGCAAGGTTGTTACATAAGTCTGCTTTATTTCACTTTCTCACTTATCTTACAAAGTACAGGAGACATTGTTGGTAAAGATTTTAGATCAAAGTTTCAGACCAAAAGTCTTACAAAAATTAGAGTGAAAAACCACTGTGTGTACTAAAATATACAAAAGGAACTTCATGAGCTTAATCCTATTCAGTTCTACCCAGTACCTGAGTCTTTACTCTGAAATAAACCTAAACCTTGACTTGATGCTATGGATAACATCTATTGGACACTGAGAGCTAACAAATTTGTTCATTACCCTCAAATACTAGTATAAAGTTAAAGGTCAGTTTTCTTATAGTGTATGGAAATGTTGGCAGATTGGCCTAAACCCATGGTATATACAAAATTGCATGTTGTCAACATTGCAATGTTGTCTGGGCGAAACTGTGGCCACATAACATGGAGGCCAACACTTGACAATGCCCGATGGCAATGTTTTCTTCATTTTGCAGCACAGATTTTGCGATCTATGGAAGGTATTATCAGTGGTTCAAAACGAAAAGGGGTATGTGACATGTTTTTTTTTTTCCAACCAAGTCCGGAACTGGTTCCCGCCATTCAGTTTTTTCTGGACTTGAACCTAAACGTTTTTACAAGTCCGGAACTGAGTCCAGCGAACCGGTACAGAGCACTACTGTAACAGTACTATTATGTTCACTGTTACGTTCTCCCATATGATGATATGTTGAATGTGGTGTCCTGTCTAGAGTGCCTGGCTGCCTTTTGTAGTGCCGTCTGCACCATGTCCTGGGAGACCCTCTCCACATTACGATGGTATACCTCCAACTTGTCAGACAGCTCCATGTGTAGCTGAAAAGCAGTCAAAACTACAGAGTTAACATTTGCATTTTAGCAAATGCATGATGTCTAGCCCAACAAACTACTGCTCTACGTGACTACGCACTGGGTCAGTCTACCAAGGAAGACCAGAGGAACTGGTCCAAAGCTCTAGATGAGAAAAGCTACCCTGTGTTGGATCAAAAGTTTTAACTTTAAACAAACTACTGCTCCGTTTATTCTTAAACACATTCATATATATGGTGACACCAGTGCCTCTAACTCTGGCTGCCACTTGCTACATACATGTAATGTAACCCAACACTACAGGGTGTCTGCTACAGCATCGGTTACCATGGTGACAGACGTCTGGTCCAGGTCATTGACTTAATGTGTTTGGAGAAGAAGAAAGAGGGCAAATATAGACGAGACTAGGTCGAGATTTGTGTAGTGTACATTTGTAGCTCTTCAGGCCTCCCCCGCCTCCTTGCAAGACTAGGTCACTCCGTGATCAAGGCGTACAGTGGACATAAAAATTTGGAGGTATACCAGTTCTACCTTTTCAAATCATCACTGTTTGAGGGATATCCTACTAACTGTGAATTACACATGACGGATGAACCTCTTCAATTGTAACTAAGTAAGCACGTCGGCAGAACGTACTGCACCTGCGCAAAACCCGTAATGTATTGTGCATAACCACTTTGGCAGAACGTCTCATATAAGGTTGCATTAGAGCATATAAGGTTGACAGCCTGTCTGTAGTTTTCAGATGTTGTATAGGAAAAGATATCGTCTGCAACAGGGAAAATTTTGATGCAACGTTGACCAAACATCCAACGAAAAACGTGAAAAATCAGGGTTTTGCGCAGGCGCAGTACGTTCTGCCAACGTGCTAACTACATGTAAGTACATGTAGGTAATAAAATCTTATCTGAGCTGTACCTTGGCATACATGGAGTTTCCCTGGGCTGTTCTGAGTGTGTAGAGGAGGTGGTCAATGGCTGTGTAGGGTAACCACACACTGGGGGACGTGGCATGGAGGGCACTCTGGAACAGCAGTAGAGAAGATATGTATGTTAAAAGTCAAAAAGTCAAAGTTCCTTCCCGCACCTATATATGGTGCATAGGGCGGTGCCCATCTCCGTTCCTATAGCCCTTGGGCCACACAGTTGTGCAATCACTACAGCAGGGGGCTAGTCCACTGGTAGTCGTGTGTGTTTAACTCCCATACTCTTTCCCAGTGGAGAAGATATGTATTAGGGCTGCGTACGGTGCGTACCCAAACGTAACATCAGGTACAGGTACCGGTACAGAGGTTTACAATGTAGGTACAGGTCCGAACCTGTACCTGTACCTGAACAAGTTGGCAAATTAACATGTTCTACTCCCAACCAATACACAGCCTGTAAACTTCTCCTTTTTGATTCCTAGATGTCTGTCGGTAACGAAAATATGGAAAAATATTGTAGCGAAATAAGAGAGACGGAAACTAAGGTAAATCTCTTTGTTTTAACGCTGGATGTTCATTTTCCTGGCAGGCCTCCTTGTGTGTAGTGATCATCAGTAGTAACAAGTATGGATTTTTGTTCCGGTCCCAAAAAACGGTCCACTAACATTTCGTTTTTTTTTGGACCGGATCCGGTCCGTACCCCTAATATATATGTTAACAAAATGTTAAAGGCTCCTATCCACACTTCATGGAGAACATTGAGCGACCGAAATTGGATTTGTAAGACCTATCCCTTTATAAACTCAATATGATCCATGATGTAATAGTATGATTCTAAAGATAACAATGCAATGAAGTTTGTTTGCACAACTAGGGAGATTTTGGGGCATTCAAAGGGTTTGAATGGAGGGCACGCTGAAACATCAGCAAGGAAGGCAAACAAATGTTTAACCTTCAGCATCCAAAGGTAGCTGTTGGCACCAAATTCGCATTGGTTATGGGGTACCGTAAGGCAGCAGGGAAAAGGTTTGTAACACTCACTACATCACTGAATTAGTTTAAATGACATTATTCACAATAGAAGAATTCACAATGATAAAATGTGGCTGAACGATATTCTTAATTACCAGTAGTACCCTATTCTATGTATGGGTCAGAGTTCACAGTTCTTGACCCCTCACCTTTAACCCAAAGTATTCCGTGCCCTTCCCTAACACTGCGTCGATGTACTCCCCCACCAGGTGACACGCCTCCTCCAGTAGGTCAAAGTTCAAGTACAGTCTCAGGAGCTCCGAGGCGTTCTTTTCCTAGAAAGTTTGAGTAAACGTATGAGTCCAACAAAAAAAAAAAAATTGAAGATGTTCCTCAGAGGAATATTTCTTAATATTTATGCTTGTACCAGCCAAGTACCTAGTACCAGCTCAGAAAAGAACAAGAAATAGTCATGCCTTCAAGTACCAGAGCTATCAACCAAGGACTGAGGTGTTCAAAAACTCATTTTTTCCTAGAACTAGTGTAGAGTGGAACTCGCTGCCATCAAGTACAGTAGGGGCATCATCACTAGATAGTTTTTAACAATGTCAATGAGTTAGACGTTCAAAGGTTAGGTGTAACAGGTTGTTCGGTGTAATGTAGCCAGCTGTCGCCGCGCCGCGTGCCTGCGAAGCTAGTGTGTTACGCCGAAGGGCGGTTATGCCGGCTATACAGATACAGATGCTTGTTTACTTAAAGCTTTGAAGGTTAAACTTGAAGGTCACAGAAGTACAGATGTTCCACAATTGTAATTCTGAAGGTCACAAAGGGTTATTCAGGTACTAAGTAGTAAAGTGCTACTAAGAGTAAAGGTAATAGAAGTTTACAGATTATGTCTTGACCTTGTTGAGTTAGAAATGTCAAGGTTAAATGTCACAAAACGTTCCAGGAGTACTGACCTTGTACGCCCTGACCAGCCAGGTGGGGAGGGGGGCGCCCAAGGACAGCAGTTTGTTGGCCACACTCTTGTGGTAACCTTTGACCCCCGTGATGTCAAACCTTTCCAGGTAGGCCTGAAGTAGCTGCCAGGCCTGGTCAGCAGCGCTAGAGGGAAGGCACAACAGGTTTGTTTGTTTGTTGTTTGTTTGCTATCAGTACATTGAATATGTTCTTCAGAGTGCTGGCCAGTCACGAACCCCAAGTCATTCATAATTCACTTGTTCCTATTCAGTTGACCCACAAGTATTTAACCAGATTCTCAGCTTCCAACAGTTTCAGGCTTCCAAAACCAAAAACAAACAGTAAAAAGAGAACATTTCAGTACCGGGTAATCTACCTTTGGAACACATCAAAACACTTCCAGTACACTAAGAAAGCCATCTGCCAACTGTTCATACAATGTTAGTTCTGTGATTAGTTTGTAGATTATGTTCCTTCATTTGTATATTATGTAAATTTCTTTTTGTGCCATATGTGTTTGTTTTTTACCATGTTATCTGTTCTATGTATGTTTTTATTTTTGTATGAACCCTGGAAGACTAGCCAGTTTGGGCTAAAGGGTATGGAAATAGATACAATAACGACAATGCATATTCAGTGTCGCTCCAGTGAAGTTGTGACACACTATAGTATAGTACAGTAAGCTGCATAGTGCTAGGGTCACATTTCCAACCCAGGGCCAAGCCAGGAAGTTTGCGGGAACAAAAAGTATGATATAAAATTCACAAAATGATCAAAAATTTATCACAAGCATAATTTGTGTATTTTCTTGAACATGTATACTTAATCTAAGATCAAAACATTAAAGTGAGGGCTTACGTGATTGGCTTAGATGTGTGTGTGAAGGGGATGTCGTTCGCTCCCAGCCAATCAAAGCCTTCCTTCTTTCCACCAACTTTAGGGATATCTGGACCACTCAGAGTCAGTCGAACACACCTGAAAATGAAGAAATATTGGTTAGATGTCTAGATTTCTTTCATAGAGTCTTTTTACAATTACAAATGTAACATGTAACACAACAGTGATTTGAAAGTGGCAACGATACTTTATACAAAGATTCTCAGTCTCTTTGGACCCAGAAACACCTAAAAACTGTTTTAAGAAGAAGTTGAAAGATGAATGACACCAAATCTCCACAAAACAGACAGGCAATTGTTTTAAGTTTTTCATTACCAAAAGAGTGACTAAAAGGTATCAAAATACACTTCACATAAAGTAATCTTGTGACGAACAAATGCCAGCAACATCTTACTAAACCTCCGTTGCATGACTGAAGTTTGAGAGCAGACTTACTTGGAGGCGAGTCCCTCGAACACAGGGACCAGGGACAGGCTGAAGGCCTGGGACAGCGACACAGCGTTGTCAAACAGCCCAGCCTGGACCAGCAGGGCGACGGTCTCCTCCGCAGACAGGGGCGGACCTGCACGACAGATAAACAACACGTTAATAAGCTGCACTTTTAAAGACCAAGACACAGCTTTATACACAAGTTAGGCCATACTGACTTAATTTTATGGATTACATCCTCGGAAGATCCCGAAACTAGTGCGCACTGCAAGGGACAAATTTTTCGAGCTGATCGACCTTTCTAGCTCCATGAGCTTACACCTGAGTGATGAAACGTTGTACAATCTGTTTTCCAATATTGGCATTGAAAATAAAAGTGTCCTCATGCTATCTTTACTTTCAAGTTGTTCACTAGATATCGCCAAAGTCTAAAAATTTTATAAAGAAAACAGAAAAAAAAGATAATATCCCTACCTACCAACCCTAATTTTTTCAGGACTGAAACAGGAAACACAACATTTTCTCTCATGGCCTTATTCACATTGAGCAAGGCAATCAAAATCTAACAAATTCCTCATCAAATTTAACGGTCTAACCTGTCGCATGAGCAGGATCAGGGTCCTTCTGTATCAGGTGTAGTCTGGCCAGCACCACCATGTACTCCTTCTCCAGTTCTGACAACTCCAGGATCTCTACCTGCTTCTTCTCTGGAAAAAAAAGGTACACAAAATGTATTACAATGTCATGATACTCTTGCTTATCTCAATAGGTGTGAAGTGCTTTCTTCACCTGTCTAACTTGCTCAACTGTACAGATTACTGTTGAAGTGCTTGTGCCACCAATGACAATAGAATAGAACAGTTCCTGACTACATTCAACTATGCTAAGTACTCTTCAATGAACATAGATGTTTGTGCAAAATATACACCTAACCTTACATGTTATACGGCAAGTTCTTGATTTCTGCTCCAGGAAATCAAATTATGCTCCATCAATGATGTCACAGTGAATACAGCAGCCCGTTCAGAACCTGGCACTGTGGCTTTCAAAAATGTTCTTTTGAGAAACAAACATAGCAAACATTATAAAAACTTGCAACTGTATGTACATGTAATCAGGATGATTATACACTGTTTGCTGTTCAAAAGAACTTTTTTTTTGCAAGCTATGGTGCCAGGTTTTGAAAGACATCCTTGTGCAAGTGACATCCTTGTAGTAAGTTGTACAAGTTGATCTGTCTTCACACAATACTAGTTAGAAAGCACACAACCCAGTATCAGCCCCTTACTGTCAGGCAGTCTGCGGTCTCCACTGTAGTCTCTCTTCGGAGACACACGCCCCTCCTCCTAGAAGAGAAGAAAAGGAAAAGAAAGAAAACAAACAAACATTTAATAACAGAGATTCTTTAGGATTGTAAATTTGTCATGAATTTGTGTTGGTGACAGGACTACCAGGGAGAGGTTAAAAAAATTCACTGATAGTAAACGGACCTTCGCCAATACGTTGTATTACTTATTTAGATCTGTGTCATACACAAACACATTAGCCTATGCTTAAAGACAACAAAAATGCATAAAAGAGTTCAAAGAATGAAATAGGGGAGCTATTTTACTGTCAGGAACATATGATGTGAAGTTTTATCATTATGAAAGGAAATGCTCAAAATCTTTGACAGTGGCAACCGAGTATTTTTGAACTAATGCTGCAGTCACATTTGTCGTAGGCCGTCGTGAGATTTTGATGTCATAGACTTTTCAAGCAGACTGTGACAAAACCAACCTCTGACAAGGATATAAGACAGTTGAATTCTGAAGAACTATCCCAAGAATGTCCTCAGATTGCGATTGTACGACAATTGTACCACAATGTGACCAGGTCCTTACCGTAGCGGTCTCTACCCTGACTGGTTTGACGATCCAGGCATATTTGGGGTCCACCAGTCTGAGTGTGTTGATGGCAGCCAGGTAACACTTGGCTTGCTTCTGTAGACTCTTTACACCGGGAAGTTCTCTTCCTAGTCTCAGGCCGTACTCGTACATCGTACTGCCAGCTGTGAAGTAAACAAACAAACAAACAAGGTTATATCAAAACAAGGCTTGTTTGTGTAGACTCTTCACTGCAAACTTAGTTTAAAAGATAGAACCACAACAACTTGATTTTTATAGACAACATCCACACAGGGCTCGATGCTTTTTCCTGCATACTTGCATCGGTGCAGGTAACATTGAAATTACCTGCACCAGACAAATTTTACATGCACTGCTCAGAACTTACTATCATACTAAAAACTATTCAGAAACCATTTCTTTATACTTCATAGCTGGTAACAGTCAATACAGCAAATAAAAATCCACATATAATTCATACCTATATGTATATATAAATCCTGTACATGGATCAGTGCAGGTTAGGTGCAGGCAGACATCAGAAATACCTGCACAGCTTCAATTTTACCTGCACTAAGGTGCATAAATTATGCTGGTGGGATTTCCAGCCCTGACACACCCATTTCTATAAGCTTCCAGACCCCAAAAAAACTTGTTTTGAAAGATGGACAACAGTGTAAACAATGCCTGCACTAGTAAAAGCCACAGCTAGAGAAGTCCCCCTGACCCGTACCTTTTCTGTAGCTGCCCCTGTAGATGTGGAAGGCATACAGCAGGTCGTAGTAGTTGTGAGCTGTCAGGTCCACTGAGCGCGCTCGGGACTCGATAATATATACAACCTGGCAGGAGGAAAAGAAAGTTACAGAAATCTACTCTCTTATCTCTCTCTTATCCAGTTTTAAAGTCTTTTTCCCCGAAACGGGGGTTAGACGTGCTTGCATCAAGTGCAAGTCTTTTTATGAAGCAATATTTTTTACGGCTGGATGCCCTTCCTAACGCCAACCCAAACTTTAGTAGGGCCCAGGATCCCTCTAACTGAGGGGGGAAATAAGTGCCTTTCCCAAGGGCACAACGTCTGGGTGCATGTCCGGACATGTCTGGGTCCAACCCTGGGGATTGAACCTGGGTCTCCTTGCTTGACAGTCGGATGCTCTACCACTACACCACACAGACTTCTTCTTCTTCTTCTATCCAGTTTAACGTCTTTTTTCCCCGAACCGGGGGTTAGACGTGCTTGCATCAAGTGCAAGTCTTTTTTTTTTAAGCTGGATTTTTTACGGCTGGATGCCCTTCCTAACGCCAACCCAAACCCTAGTAGGGCCCAGGATCCCTCTAACTGAGGGGGGGAAATACGTGTTAAGTGCCTTTCCCAAGGGCCACTTTATTTACTGGTAAATGTTACAATACATTACACTCACTTTTGGACTTTTTCCAAAGTCAACAAATGACAACTATAGTGACAAAATACAAAGTTATATTCACATTGAGTTGGTTTTCCTTGTTTTGTGTCGCTGTACCATATTTGTTGATGTTGATATTCTTTGTTTTCAAACATTAGGGGTCCTTCCCGGTGTGACAGGTTCAAACCTTACAGTCCGGTCTTACCGTACAAAACTGGTGTGTTACGTCTAAAGGCAGTTTACCGGCTATGCGAAACAAACAAAGCAGAATTCATACAAGGTAACACAACTGTAGATAAACTCACCTCATCGTGTAACCCGACGTAGGGGAACTCCACCAGTGTCTGTAGCTGCGACCGCTCACACAGGATCACAATGAACTGTCTCAGGCAGTCTTTTCTCCTGTATGAAAAACACATAATGTATGACATGACTTCATTTTCAGTGATGTTTCTTTCAGGCTGAAAAATAGTGCCAGACTGCCACCTCAACAAGATGAAAAGAGAAGAATTTGCAAATATTGATGTACATTGTATTACCAACAAGGTGTGCTTGAATTCAACTAATTTTTGATGGATACGTTGCAATTTACTTCTTCAACACATTTTGAATGAACACACAGTAAAAAAGGGAAGAATTTTCTATTATTTAAGTGCCCTTGCAGTGCCCTTCCCTGTAATTATAATAAGATTATGTCTTCAATCGGCCTTGCACCTGATGTACATAAAGAGACACACAAACATGTACATGTATGACCTTTTATTTTTTTTGCTATTTCACCCTACTTGTCCTTACCTTACATGTAGCTGCGTTAGTTAACCATATCATCTGTTAGCCCAGTACAGTCAACAGTTCCATTCCGCAATGTATAACTAGTTTGCTGCACGACCGTACATATGTCAGGTTCGCAAGTTTGAATAAAAAGCAGCATGTGTACCTTGTGTGATCAGGGTTGGCCGTCATTGCTGCATAAGCCTCATTGTTGTGCCCCAGCTCTAAGTGGTACTTAAACACCTTCGACCACAGCATTGGCTGCAACAAAACAAACAAAATTATACAAGGGAGTTAGAGATAAACAGGACTGGTACAACAGTAGAAGGGGTTGTGCACAGATTGGAAAAAAATCTGCTAAGAGAGAGGGATACAAGGATACCTAGTGATGGTTTAGGGAAGGCCATGAGTGACAGGACCTTCAGAGTGGCTGAGGAGAGTTCACACAGTCAAGTCAAGAATGGAGTTGTTCTTCTTATCCTTATCCAGTTTTAACGTCTTTTTCCCCGAAACAGGGGTTAGACGTGCTTGCATCAAGTGCAAGTCTTCTTTGAAGCAGGATTTTTATGGCTGGATGCCCTTCCTAACGCCAACCCAAACCCTAGTAGGGCCCAGGATCCCTCTAACTTAGGGGGGAAATACATGTTAAGTGCCTTTCCCAAGGGCACAACGTCTGGGTGCATGTCCGGACATGTCTGGGTCCAACCCTGGGGATTGAACCTGGGTCTCCTTGCTTGACAGTCGGATGCTCTACCTCTACACCACACAGACGCCACTTGTTGTACTTACAATGTTAGGGTCCTCCGGCTGAGCCATGCCGATGGCAGAGTTGGCCAGAGAGATGACCAGTTCTGGAACCTCAAACTGTTCCAGTAATCTCAGCACCTGCCGAGAGGACAACAGAAAATTCATCATGTTCAACAAAGTCTACAAGTGTCAGGACAGCACATTTGTAAAAAAAAAATTATGCATTAAAAGATCTACAACATGACAAGATACAATTTTAACTTGTAGACACTTGAAATACATCTAGACTGTGATGTACATTTACATTGGTGTTAATAGACACAGTCACACACTATTGTTTGAGTGCTTCCCCACAGTTATACAGTCAAACCTGTTCTAGTGACCACCTCTACATACATGTAAGGACCACCTGGCCATTGGTATACAGTCAAACCTGTTCTAGTGACCACCTCTACATTAGGACCACCTGACCAATGTAGCCACTTTTTGATGCTCCCTTAGATAATTTTTCCAACTGAAACAAGAATTAAGCATTAGTGACTTCCTGTTAACATAGAATTGGAAGTGTTTGGGAGGCAGTTTTGACTGTACAGTTGTACTTGTATGTAGCCCGGTGGAGAAATGTATATGGAGGTTAGCCCCTGACCTTGACCAGGTAGAGTACAGGTAGATGTTCTAGTTCCTGGTCTGTCGGTTGCAGGAGTTTGTTCAACAGGAAGTCTTCATTCCCCACACCGTGGACTCCCTATGGGGAAAAAACATGTTCTCATTAACAACAGAATCTGATACAATCCAGTCTCAGTCTTAAACACAATAATACAATCTTATACACAATACATGGTGACAAACATAGGGACACCGCATGATAGGATAGCACTTCCTATACTTCACAGAAGTAGTGTAAAATATTAACCAATTACCATGACTCTGTTAGTTTGAAATTATAATGATTTTTACTTCGCATTTCTTATGATACAGATTCTGCTGACAGTAGCCCCTGAATCCTAAATACAATGTAGTATTTATCTAACACCTACAACTTTACCAAAGTAACAGTTACTGGATAAATATAAACAACAGTTACTACCATATTTGCTACACACAAGCCTGTATTTGTCGTTTTCAAAATCGATCCAGTTGCTTCAGTAACTGTTACTTTTAAATTGGTATCTTATTACCTGGATGTCTAACCTTCATCGAAGCATCTGTAATTTTATTCCTGACTTTTTAAAACCCTTCCTGTACCTGTAAGAAGCAGTCCACTGCCTTGTGAGGCTCCCCACAGTTCAGGTGAGCCGCTCCCAGGAAAAACCTCCGACTAGAGGTGTTCCACACACACCAGCTGTCCAGCAGACGCACATACTCCTGGAGAGAGTAGGGATCAGGGGTTAGGGGTTCTAGTCCCATGATGTAAATTTTCAACAACAACACCCAGGTGTGTTCCACACACACGCTCTGTCAAGCAGATGCACATACTCCTGGGGAGGGAGGGATCGGGGGTTAGGGGTTCTAGTCTCATTACGTATGTACTCAACAACATGTGTTAAATGTAAGAGGAACTGTCTGAAGAAGATGTTCCACACACACCAGCTGTCCAGCAGATGCAAAATGTACTCCTGCGTGAGGAGGGAGGGATCGGGGGTTAGGGGTTCTAGTCTCACTGTGTCAAACTATACATGTACTCAACAACATGTGTACAGAATGTAAGAGGAACTGTCTGCTGGAAGTGTTCCACACACACCAGCTGTCCAGCAGACGCACATACTCCTGCATGGGGGGGAGGGATCGGCAGTTAGGGGTTCTAGTCTCATTATGTACATGTATGTACTCAACAACATGTGTGCAGAATGTAAGAGGAACTGTCTGCTGGAAGTGTTCCACACACACACCAGCTGTCTAAGAGATGGGACCAGGGGATACGGGACCAGGGGATACGGGTTTTAGTCCCATTCTGAATCCAATATTAATAGTCTCTGGATGGGTGTAATGTGACAAAATCTGCAAATCTGCTGTACAAGACTTAGATGTCTTAGAGCCTTGTTGTTTCTGTCACAGCCTGCTTGAAAATTTGACAACTTCAAAATCATACAACAGCCTAAGATGAATGTAACTGCACCATAACGTGGGGAACGTGGAGAACGTGGGCTCGTGTGGCACAGCGGTAGTGCATTCGGCTCAGGCCCAAGAGGTCCCGGGTTCGATCCCTACCCATGTCACCGATTTTGTGCCCTTGGGAAAGGCACTTTACATGACTTTCCTCACTCCACTCAGGTGTAAATGAGTACCTCACCAGGACTCCAGGAAGAATAGTGTGAATTGACACACTAATGGAGATCCTTACAAAAACCAAACCAAACCAAACAACTTTTGTACCTGTAGCTGCAGATACTGGCACTTGGTCATGAGGAATTCTGGGAAGAGACTGCTGGGGCTCATGGGATAGCTGAACACACAAAGTTAAGGATGTGTAATAGTCATCAACAAGAACATTTCTTCATTTTCATGAGTTGCAGTTGTTCTATACCCACAAAATTGAACTGATTTTCATAGTGATAAAGAATCCTGAGCTCCTATTGGTAGTTCTGGGAATGGTTCATTCAAATTTGAGGTGTATGTGAGGTGTATGCATATCGTCCGCACATGTACAATGTATGTATTTTACTAGTCTTTATTGCTATGTCAGCTTTTATCGTATTTTAACCAGTAGTACCAGCAGCGTATTTTACATATACAGTTAAGTAATATAGAACGCTGAGATACCTGTGTAAATGACAGGACAATTCAGTGTCTGATTCAGGGCACTGCGAGTCTGTACATGCGCTACGATGAACTAAATAAACCATTATCATTACACATGTATATGTCCACAAGCTCTCAGGGAAGAAGCACAGTCAGCGGATGGCAGCAAGAGATTTTGAATAAAGAGACTCTTTCTACACAACCAAGTGTTTTATTCAGCCGACGTTTCGGTGACCGTCTGTCACCTTCCTCAGGGCAATTCTGACTGGTTCACATTGCACTGCAGCATAGGGGTCGCTGTAGATGCGTTCCCAAACGTATTTACATATTTACAAGTACACATGCACTGTTTAGGGAACTGTATTTACAATGCGGTCCCAAACGTACAGAAGTTGGATATATACAAAGTACAGGTACGAATAACAAACATATAGGAAAAGTGTTTTGTACACGAGTTATTTACTCCTGCTTCTTAAGTATGCGGTCCCAAACGTGACGTTGTGTAGAAAGAGTCTCTTTATTCAGTGACTTACCAACCTGATGAAACTATTCACGGAGCAAGAGATTTTGTAACACAGGCTAGTAAAGGATACAGCAGCTGAAGTATGTAGAGTACGGCTGTCTGCAGCACGCCGGACCAGAGAGGACATGGATCCTGGTCAAGGTCCTCGTTTCCCGCCAAAAGGTTCCCCAGCTGCTGACCTCCGACCCCGTGGAGGAACAGGGCCAGCAGGGTGCCTTCTGTCATCACTATGGAAACAACGACAGGTGTCAATCATTAAGTGAATGTTGTATCTGTGAAACGTGACGTCACAGAAGGGGTGGATTGCTTATTCCTTGACAAAGACTGGAGTTTACAGTAAAAAAAAATTGGGTAATCTGATGTCTTGTGTATGAAATTACTTCGATTCAGAATGACTTCTACCAACACAGATGAACTTTCATGCTAAGGTGTCAATCAAGTATGAATCTAGGAATAATGTTCAATTTTTTGGCCAGAGACTATTATTGCGAAACTTTTGAAATGTTTGTGTACGTTAACTAAAAATTAAGCTAATATTTTTTCTCTTCTTATCTTTAAAATCAGATTTTAAAGTAGGTTTTTCAAGGATATCACTGATAAAATGAAGTTACTATGTCCTATACTACAAAAAATATTTCCATGCAAATACAACCTTAAATGGAGGTCCCATGTTTGGGGGAAACCCACCACACCTTTCAAAAAAGAGTAGGGGCATGCCCCGGTGTGCAATGATCCATATACTACTGTATGGAGTTGGTGATTCACTTCAAATCACTGGACAAAGTCCTGGCAAACCCCTGTTTCGTATCAGCCACATGGTGATTATTTACATGGTAATTAACCCAGACGGAGGCCTGGCGCACTCCGTCTTGTATCAGCCAACGAAAGGGTAGGTTACTCTGTATTAAAGGGTCAGTAACCCCGACCAATACGGTCGACCGATGATGATGATGATTGCAAGCAAACAGAGAATATTGACTTACAGTATCTGGGCAGGCCTGTGCCCAGGTCGGAGATGTCCATGGTCTGCAACTGCCTCAGATTCATGTCTCTGTGGGACAACATCATCAGTGTTTAACACAAAGAGATTCTAAAATCCCTTAACTTTTGGAGTAGTTCTTACAAAATGTATATCAAAGAATGTTTAATAATTGTTGTCATACATTGTACCATGTACAATTGTTGTGCAATAAGTTCTTCTATCAAAGTTAAACTCAACCACTTGTGATAGATTTAAAGGCATACTGCATACTCTTTCAACAGTGCTTTGAGATTTCAAATATAATCTGTATCCGTATAGTCCGCATAGCTGCCCCTTGGCGTAACATACCAGCTTCGCAGGCATGTGGCACAGCATCAGCTGGTTATATTACACTGTAAGGCCTGTTACAACTAAATTTCGCACATCTAACTGCAAGCGTTGTTTAAAGCTATTGTATCTAATGAGGCTGCCCAAACTGTGTCTTTCTGAACTCAACATCAGGTCAGGGTTTCCCGGTCCCAGACCCTCTCCCTCCAATCCGCTTTATCTATCATGGCACTTGCAAGGTATCCCTTAGCTATAGGTAGACCTACATCACCAGCCAGTTGGTCTATGTATGTTGATACGTCGGTGAAGGTTAGACATCCAGGTGATAAGTAAAGATATGCCAAAAAACAGTTACTCAAGCAACTGGATATGATTTTGGAAACGGTCAGACGTTTCAGGTAGCATCCACTACCTTTCGTCAGTGACACTAAAGGACTGCAGGAGAATTGCAGGTTTATAAACACAAACTATTGATTAATATCCAAATAAGTGAAGACAAATTTTGCGAAAGTCCAAAAGGACTTTCGTATGTTGATCTCTTTCTTTATTATTATTATTGTTTATTTCAGACACAGTGGTCCATATAAAAAACACGCGACATAACACAAAGACATCTAAAAAATAAAGACATTGAGCTATGTACAGAATATATAAAGAAAGAGACTGCCGCAAGAAGGCCCCCTTACGGTGGGTGGGTCAATCTGCAGTAATGTATCCAGAACAGGCTGGACGAGAATGCCTCCGAGCGGAGCAATAGTTTTATAATAACATTTTCAGATCCTAACAACCGGGAGCTGAATGAACACAACAGCTTCCGGTGCCTGGCGTCGAATGTGTCCACCCGCGACTGCACGAATAGTTCGCTGTTACTCGTACTTCTCGGCTGAGACAGTAGGATTTTGAGGCCGTCATGGTAGGCAACTCGTAATCTATGCATGGTACCAGATCTGTAACTGGACCACAACTGTGCGCAATACATCGCACTACAGTGTGCTATGAAGAGAATGCGTTTTACCGCGTTTTCTGAACTCAAAGAGACCAATTTTACTTCAACTGCCGGTAATTTAGGGTTACTCACAGGCTGCTGCTGGGGACATGTGTGTAGGTTGCTGTGGAAACCCAGGCGATGACGTAATACACCTGCATCAGCTGGGCTGTCCTGGGAATGAGATCTGACTGCAGCTTGTTCAGACTGTCCTGGGACAGAGATGCCTGTCATACACACAAAAAAGAAAACAAGTCATACAAGGACATAAGTAAAAGCTGGCAAGTTTGTCATTTTATTTTCAATCTAAGCACTAAAATGTTTGTCATCAAATCTTGAAACACATAGATACATTAATGTCCTTTAAAAAACAGCTATCCACATGAAAATCTTTGCAATTTCTGTAAAAAAAAATAACTACATGTACTTTCTGTCAAACGACTCACCCTTTGACCCATCCTTCCCATGAGGCCTTGCAGCAGCAGCAGGTCGCGGCAGATGCCGAGCCGTGTCGTTGCGAGCTGCCTAGCGGAAGTCTCCAGTACTGCATGCCCCACCGCGCTGCCAAACACGTGGTTCAGACTCAGCTGTCTCAGAGGCTCTGCAGCTGGAAATGCATCCGTGAATAATTTCATCAGCCCTATGAAGAGACAGCACGTCGGCAGAATGTACTGCACCTGCGCAAAACCCTGATTTTTTTACGTTTTTCGTTGGATGTTTGGTCAACGTTGCATCAAAATTTTGCTTGTTGCAGATGATATTTTTTCTTATACAACATCTGAAAACTACAGACAGGCTGTCAACCTTATATGCTCTAATACATCCTTATACAAATGTATGAGACATTCTGCCAAAGTGCTATGCACAATGCATTACAGGTTTCGTGCAGGTGCAGTACGTTCTGCCGACGTGCTTCAAGAGACTGTTTAAGAAGGTTCTTCATTCAACAACCAGTGGTTTTGGTGACCGTCTTCAGGGCAACAATGACTGGTTCTGGTTCCCCCAAGCAAGTGACAGACAGTATCCAAAACGTTGGATGTGTAAACCCATTGTTGTTAAATAAAGAACCTTTTCTAAACAGCAGCTCTATGGTTAATGTTGTTTTCAAAAGGCAGAAAAGTTAAAAACAGAAATAACTTAAGGTAACTGTCCATAGCAACCACTCCAGGGACAGAACATACATTGTATGTAGGTGGCCACTACAGACAGGATTCTCAATACTTGGGTCAACTGAAAAGATAAATTAAGGCACCACCAGAAAGTGCCCGCAATGGCCAGGTGGTCATTATGTTAGGGTGATCACTAGTGTAGGGTTAACTACTTCAATCCGTTATTCCATTGTGGGGAAACTAGATTCAACTAATTAATAAACAAACAAACAAACAAACAAACCTAGATCAGGCACAGCAAGGTTCTCTGGGTCACCACCTGTAACATCCATGGCCTGCAGTACCGTGTCGATGGCCCTGGGGGCGTCGATGATCGTCTGTAGGCTGGACTCCAAAGCGCTGATGACCTCAGCCGAGGACTGGTCCACATCTCTGCAACAGGAGGGGGGGGACAGGGTTAGATTTTACTTAAAGCCTGGATATGGTTTCTTTTTGCTCTACATTGATGATTATGCTTTTAGCCCAGTTCAGAGGAGATAGTAATGGGGGGAGGGGACACATATAATGGCAACACTGCAACTTAGTACATCTTCTGTCTTGTATGTTTTTCTTCATCTTTTTCTTACGTTTTGGTGTCAAGGAAATCACAGAGAATCTGTAGCTAATTCAATGGCAACATAGCAACTTAGTATGAAACATCTTCTATCCATTCAGAAACAAAAAAGTGGGTGAGCGGCCAGGCTGGTGGACACAAGATCAAGAGGTCATGCCTGGGTTTGCAATCCTGGCTAGATGTTGTGTCCTTGGGAAAGCCACTTTACACAACTTTCCTCACTCCACCCAGGAGTAAAATGGGTACCTGACTTTGGTTGGGGAGGTACATGTTAAAATACATTTTATGTATTTCTTTTATGTGCAAATAAAATAAACAAACAAATAAACAATAAACATGTAAAAGGCAGTGGAAGGAGAGGGAAGGGCTCTGCCTTCCAATACCATGCTCTAGACACATGTGAATTAACAACTCACTGCCCCTATGTCCTCAAAAAAAGCTACCTTTACCTTTATCTTTTACATCTTCTCTCTTATATCTGTACTAAAACAAGAGCCCTCAGAAATAGGATATCCGTGCACAAGCGAGATTCCTCTCCGGTTGCACAATACATGCAGTTTTACAAACACCAACCAGGAAAGAAGGACAGAGAAAGCAGATGGTTTGGACATGGAGTTAAGGAAGCTGTGCACATCAGGTCCCGCTCCCTCGTCCAGTCACGTGACCTGGGTGACCCTTGACACCTAGGTCACGTGACCCCTCTTATAATTATGAGCTGAAGAAAGATGGCCGTTGCCAGCTGAAAGCTTCTCATAGCTTGAACATTTGTCGTGTGTATCAGTTTAACTCTTTCATTTAACAAAAAAAGAGAATTTACCCGGCCTCAGAGATGACGTTGTTGACCAGAGGTTCTAGGATGTTCTGCGGTGTCTCCAGGTGGTACAGGTCCTGCTCCACGGCCGACACCACGTCCGGCGTCAGCTGGTCCCGGATCAGCCGCAGACAGTCCCCCAGCAGAACTATGTCTCGACACAACTTGTCATCTGTGTAAGGGAAAAGGAGTAGATGTAAGCAAATAGCACAAGAGAAGTTTACCTTTCCAGGGCTATGTCACAATGACAGCACAGATTGTTATTCACTCACTCAGTCCTGTAGCATCTATGCCATAGGGGCAGTCTGTCAGTCCACGAAAGCTTTTCATCTTCCAGATTGTTATTGATGACAGCAAATTGGGAACATTCTAAGAACAGTACTGAATGTGTCATTCAAAAGCCGGCTGTTTTGTGACAGAAAGGTTTGTTGTAAATCCTTGTCCACAATTCTGTCCTAGCCTTCCTGAAAAACCCTTTACAAAAGAATCACACTGCCTTAATCAAGTAAAAGATACCTGTCCAAACTCTCTGTACTCTCTGTTTCCGGCAGACCACAAAGACAATTTCCCTACCTGCGATGTTGAAGGGAGCAGCGGACAGGTGCTGCGGCAGGCAGACCCCCTGCGGAGACAGGTACAGGTGTTCCACACCGTCACAAGGTCGTAGGAAGGACACAGCTCCCTGGGGAGGTAAAAAGACATCTTTTAGACAGGAAACTTACTTTAATCTGCGAACGACCTGAACCCTACTTTCATACTTAATTTTAAAGTAGTGTATGATTCTTACATTAAGATAAAACCTTTATTCTAAATTCTTTATTGGCAGTTATCACTGTCATATTTTAGAAATGAGCCACTAGTGCTGTTTCTTAGAAATACAGTTTTGATATATATGTAGTTTGCACATGTTCGTGTGAATTTTGTATATGTGGTCTGCATTTCAATGGGGCATCGACAATCATCCAATGCTGTCTGGTTGCCTCTGTAACATTTCATGTGACATACATGTATTACCAATAAAAAATAAAGAAGACCTTTCCCTTTTCCGAATACACAAATTATGATCATGCTATCTAAAAGCTGCTCTACAATCAACAATCATATTAGGGAAAAACAGATAATTGTCTTCGTCAGAAGTACTATGGAAATGGTTGGCCGTATTGTGGGTGACAGCGGATTTAGGGATAGCATGGAAGGCATGATTCAAAGTCCATGATATTTGGCAGGCAGGTTACCGTTATTAAGGCCGAAGTCAAGTGCAAGTTTGGGCTTTGTGGGGGGTCCGTACGTCACGTTAGTGCACCTTTTGTGTTTGTTGCTTGTTAACAAAATAACTCAAGTATATTTTAATAGATGGTCATGATTTTTGGTAGGGAGGTTACTATTGTTAAGAGCAAGGTTAAGTTCGTTAACGGGCTTCGTGGGGGGTTCGGTTGTTACTGCAGGGGGGCATTTTCATTTTTTTTGTTAGCAGGATAACTTGTGTATTTGTGGATGGAAGTTAATGAATTTTGGTAGGCATGTTACTGTGGTGAACACCAACATTAAGTTCAAAGATGAGAGTCGTGGGGGTCGATATGTCCCCGTAATAGACCTTTTGTGTTTGTTTCTTTGTTTGTTCGTAGTTGAGGTGCTGATTGGGCAGTTGTCTAGATTTTTGTATGGTGTATAGGTTTAGAAATATAGATATAGTGGTGTAAGTTTGAACTTAAATGGTTTATAGGAATGTGGAAAATAAGTTATTTCGTTATTTTTTGGTTACATTGTTTTTGTCCTATATGTAGGTCAACGACCTTTAGATCTTCCCCCACCAGAGACAGCTGGAGACCCCTGCTGGGTCTCATGGGTCTTATCATGGTCTGGGATCAGATAATGTTGCTTAGATTAATAGGGGACTGTTCTGTAATTTCAGCGGGAGGAGGAAAAGGTTGGTCAGGTCATTACTTATATATGGCCAGTGGCCACACCAAGTAAATTTTATGGATGACGTCCACTGGGTAAAAAAAAACAAGATGCCTACATGTAGATCTTGAATATACTAAATGCAGAAATACAAATGTTAGGACACAACTTAAATAAAAGAACACAGTGTAACAACAAACAAGCATAAAAATAATTCAACTAAACAGCAGTAGTCGCCCTGTTCTGATTCTTTCCTTTCATCACATCTTCTCTTGTTACATTTTGCAACACTGTTGTGACACTTTGATCATAATACAGTAAATTGTATTTCTTGTAACAGTAATTTTTTGACAGTAAAACAGTCCAAAATCAAATAGCTAACATGGATGACAGCGAGTCTGTAAATCTGTGGCGAACCATTTCACAGTGTTCTGTAGAATAAACAAAGGAGTACAGAGATTCTTTTGTACTCTAGACCAAATCGATTATTAAAAAGTAAAGAGTACACGTTTATTTCTCTAGAGCAATGTCCCTCTGACGAAGACTTGAGATCTCGGACCTCTAGTTCCGTCATAGTAAAACATTGGGGTTGATCGCAACTTTTTGACCAGACAGACCATGGAAGTGTCCTCATCACTATAGACACCCAGAGTCCTGGCTGCCACCTGGTGATACTGTGTGCAGCACATGTAGAACTTGTTCCTACACTACACTCTACAGTAAGACTTGTGTTCTATCCTACCTTTTTGACCAGACAGACCATGGCAGTGTCCTCATCACTATAGACACCCAGAGGCCTTGCTGCCACCTGGTGATACTGTGTGCAGCACATGTACATGTAGAACTTGTTCCTACACTACACTCTACAGTAAGACTTGTGTTCTAGCCTACATGTACCTTTTTGATCAGACAGACCATGGCAGTGTCCTCATCACTATAGACACCCAGAGGCCTGGCTGCCACCTGGTGGTACTGTGTGCAGCACATGTAGAACTTGTTCCAGCACTGTAGCTGCACCTGGTAGTACTCCTCCTGTTGTACCTCGTACTCTGTCACAGCGTTCTGGATCTGAACACGGAAAAACACACAACAGGTCTGATCAAACTGTTCACTAATTTGCTAACTTTAAAGGAAGTCAAGCTTCCTGCAGCCCTTCCACTGATCTCAGAGAGGAGGCCCAATCAGCCACTGACAGCAAAAGATTGTGTGACATACAAATGTACATGTAGGCCAGGACTTGTCCTAACTTTGCCTTTATAAAAAATACATATATCAGTGCATTTTCCATGTTTTGAACAAAATAAAGAAGCTTTTTGCATCGATTCATTCCATACACAGTAAGTTAAATGACCAGCAAAACCACAAGGACATATTTGAATAATGTGAAGTTAGTGCTTGATGTTGGCGGCCCAAAATTCAGTACCATTTTCTTGTGACTGATCATGCGAAAAACTTTCAACCAACTTTATATCATACCAACACTGATGAGTTCTCATTCTAAGATAACCTGATTGTTGATAGTACCATCCAGGAGATTGGAGGCGGCTTGAGATGAAGTGTAACTGTTACACAAAAAAGTACATCACAGACTTTCAGTTACCAGGCAACAGAGGTCGTGGTAGACCAAAGAAGACTTGGATGGAGTGCATCCAAAATGACATTAGAATGTGCGGACTGTCCAACATTGACCCACAGGACAGGGTCGCATGGAGACATGGAGTCCTGTCTAACCCACCCCTGAGTCAGGGAAGCCGACAGCAAAATAATCAAAGCCCAGATATGTATGTATGTATGTATGTATGACTGTATTGTTCTTGAAGTTAACATAACCAACTGCACATGACTTTTCTCACCTCTGCCTCCACCACCAGGGACACTTGTTCCTTCAAAACTGCTGCTGACAAGTCTGCTATCACATCCACAGCACGACGGTAGATCTACAACAACATCACACAGCAATCACAACATGTTCTTCCCACAGAAATGCAAAGCGATATCAAGTCAAGTAAAAAAATCTGTCTATATCTGTATAGGGCAAAGTAGCATAATAGTTTGTTCAGTACGCTTGTGAATATTAGTCATCCAGGTTGTTAATAACAGGAGAAGAAATGTTTAAACTTTACCACTGGATAATATTTATTTGTTCAGACGTTTCAGATGTCTTTCCAACATCCTTCATCAGTAAAAACTGTTTACAAAGTTTGTTCAGTAGATAGCCAGAACTCATGCCTTCCAGAAAAAATACTTTGAAGTTTTTACATATATGTACATGTACCTGTACAGTATATAGCTAACTTCAGGTTTTATCTTTCCCACATTAAGTTACTAGATTTCTAAAAACATCCATTCCCAAGAAAATTTTCATCAAACAGAAAATACCTGACAAGAATGGTCTTAACCAATATATGTAGCATATTATGGGTATTAAGAGTAGTTTACTCACATGTAAAGCCTTAGCAATGGTCTGCAAAGAGAACCTCCCTGGGTAGAAAATGTGCTCAAGATAGGCTTCCTGGAAACACATATCAACAATGGTTGGTGGAAAACAGCATAAAAAGTTGAAAGATATTTAAAAAATTCATTAACAAAATTGTCAGACAATCAGTGTTGAAAACTTACTACTAAATACACACATGTGCAAGTATCACTGGATTGCGTCTCTAGCAGGAACAAGATCTAGATTACTTTTTAAAAAGTTCAAATTCTAAAATGTCGAAAATTTAAAGGTATGTGTTTTCTACTTTTTTAAATCGTCACTGATTGAGGAATATTCTGCTAACTTCAAATTCCACGTTTAGAAAGATAACTGATGATGTCAGTACTCAGCACGTTGGCAGAACGTACTGCTCCTACGCAAAACCCTGATTTTTCACGTTTTTCGTTGGATGTTTGGTCAATTTGCATTAAAATTTTGCCTGTTGCAGACGATATCTTTTCCTATACAACATCTGAAAACTACAGACAGGCTGTCAACCTTATATGCTCTAATACAACCTTATATGATCATGAGATATTCTGCCCAAATGCTATGCACAATGCAATATATTACGGGTTTCGCGCAGGTGCAGTACGTTCTGCCGACGTGCTTCAGTACTCACACTTGGGTCCTGGTGGTTTGGCACGGTCACTTCTGGACTGACCGCCGGCTCCAGGATCACCTGACTCCAGCCTTGCTGACCAGCCTGGCCGCTGAAGGGGAAAAACAAGGATGGTCACCGTTTTACATCCAAACCTCTAAAGTTGTTCTTCTCCTTTTACCAGCAAAGGGCTGGCTCTGGATGGACTAAAGGGTCTAGAAGAACATGGTTGCAATAACTATACAGGTAGCCACTATAGACAGGATTTGCAATGCTTGAGTCTATGGAAAACTAATCTAAGGGACCACAAAAAAATGCCTATGACTTGGTGGTCCTTAAGCCGAGGTGGTGACTAATACAGGTTGGCATGAAAGTTCATCTGAGTCGGTAAAATTACAGATGTTTGATGAGAATTAAATCGTTCTCCTACTCAAGAAATTTGACTCAACAGAATTTTTTACTGACTACTACAGGTTTGATAAAATCTTTTCCCTAATATTGCACAGACACATGCACACAGAACAAGACGAAAACTACACACATTTCCCATTCAGTGTTAGAAAAAGAGTTTGCTGACCTTTCTATACTGCAGTACCTGGCCACTGTCTCATCATAACTGTTGGTCCAGACAGTCCACAGGGTAGAGGGGTCCAGATGGAGACTTATCAGCTTCTCCTGTGTTCACCATCAGCAAAAAGATTCTTATGTGAAAACAGCTATACTTAGGTAAAACATACATAGATTGCAGACAGTTTTATGTTTTACTAAAGTATTTTACTAAACTGTTACTAAAGTACACAATGATGCACCTGAATCCCGGCTGTTGTCGCTCACCCGACATGCATGCTACTGGAGAGGGTCGCAGTCCTTAGGACGGGACGTTAAGCCTTGGTCCACTGTTCATTGTACTTGTCGAAAAGAGCTAGGGGAATTTCCCCAGTACAATGAACCTGTAAATACTGTACATAGCGTCTGCCTTCTCTGTCACGACCAGTGGAAGAGTAGTCTTCAGTGAGCTAAAGTGGTTCGAGATCACTATCACTACACCAACACTATTTAACACATTGCCAGAAATTGAGATATAAGAAAAAAGCTTGCTCCCCTGACCTGAGGTGAACACAGAGTGGCCATGTGTAGGAAGTGGTACCGTCCATCCTCCAGGACAGGCTGTACAACTACAAACTGGGAAGGAAGAGGGATACAGTTAGATTCTACTACTGTAACAATGTCATGTTTCTTTGTCTATTGCTTATCTTTCTTCAAGTTTCAAGTTTTAAGTTTATTTATTTTACCAGGGCATACGTCAGATCTGTTGATCTGATTTTCAGGTATCCCTGGGTACACATATTAAAAACATACATTCATAAAAATTACAAGTAGGACACTACAATGTACAAATAATGTTACAGACATGTACATGTACAAAGCAGTCACAGTATAGGCACATTTAGTTCGTTCATTTTCCAGGTTCAGTCCTACAGTCTGTAGTCCTCTACAGTCTGTTTTGAAATGCTGATCAGTGTAGATGTTTGTTGTCGCTGATCAGCAGCAAAACTGTTCCACAGTACAGGCCCTTGTCTTACATTGTAAGTACATGTATGCACTTTTAAGCTAGTTACATGTGGAGAAAGGTAAGGATATTCATACAAGATTTGTATGAGGCAAGGGACTTTTCTGGTTGCTGCATTTAACTACTAGTATCTCTATCAATAAACTTATAACCAACATGGTATCTTACGAAAATTAGCAATGGACACGTTCAGTTTTGTCCTATCTTGATGATAATGATGTCCATTTCTGTCTAATGTACTATGCTATAAATCTAACAACAGTACTATTGCAAAACCTACATCTAGCTTCTATGTCTGAAATCTGTTGCCATGCTGAAACGAATGGTTGGGCCTTACCATAGACCTATCAGCGAAGGACAGGAAGGCCACCAGGTACAGGCTGTGGGTCTGACTGTCGTACGCCTTCTGGATCATGTGGCTCTGGCCTGGAGAAACAGATAGAAAACTTAAGAAAACTTTATTGCACGACAATTGTACACGGTACAAAGTATGGCAACAACTAAATATTGGACGAAGTATAAAAAAGGATAAAATAAAACCTAATATAGTGTAACAATTGAGTGTAGCTAATCACGGGTTTCGGTATTTTTTCTAATAACAAAGCAATCTTTTATATATTTGCCTATTTTTACATTGTAGGAGTTATTGCATGTAAAGATATATTCAAATCTGTCTCTAACATCGAGTCTTTTGAAATCTGTTGTACTTGATTCTAGAAATGTGAATAGCTTATTACGTAAAACATTATATCTAGTGCATTCTATAACAAAGTGAAATTCATCTTCAATTTGTTCTGGACAGAAAACATGTAACATGTTTGATATAGTACATGGGTCCATGTGAAGACCTCCTAACCACAGCAAAGAAACAAAAACTGAAGTGGTATGGCCACATGCCATACAGCTTAACAATCCTGTTGTGTTTCATACATTGTTGAACGGAATATGGCATCTGAAGTTGTACATGTATAAGACAGTTCTTTATTCAACAGTTTCAGTTTCAGTTTATTTAATAACCAGTGGGTTTTTATGTCCTAAGTTTCTGTCATCTTCTTCAGGGCAACAATGACTACAAATCAGAACCAGCAATTGTTGCCCTGAAGAAGGTGACAGTCACCAAAATGTTGTATGTAAAAACCCACTGGTTGTTGAATAAAGAACCTTCTTGCCAACCTGGTAAGATTATTCAAAGAGGCATTTGACCTAGTGTCAAGTGTAAAGAGTAAACACATGGCATTTGAGTGCAGTACCTGGAGCCGTCTGCTGGTCGATCTTGTCGGCCACAAAGTCCAAGAGGTCAGCTTCTGCTACACACTCCTGGTCCTGGGGGGGGACAAGAGAGGACATATGTTCAGGTCATTTACCAGGTCAGAGGTCACTGTTTGGAGAAGAGGAGGAAGAGGCAGAAACGTAGCAAAAACTTCGGTAAACATAAAGATACATACGTTAGTGGACCACATCCTGAGCTTGTGGTCCCGACACACGGCGAACACGAAGTTGTCGTGGCCTAGCGAGTCCTGACGGTGTACGCAGAGGTCAAGGGTCGCGTCCGAGCTCTCCTGGCCTCCCCTGCATGAACAACACAACTCATATCAGCGGCCTGCGCATTTGCAGAAAATTTCCCGCGATTTCAACAAACATTTTTTACAAGTTATAAAATCGCAGTTAATAGAAAAAAGGATTCTGGGTGCTGCACAGTGGAGCAACATCCCCTCCTATTCCTAATTGCAGGAAGAATTTCTGCAACTACACAAAACACAAGAAAGTATTTCCAGCCGTGAATTGTATTGGTCTACAAGGATCTAGTTGGAGTGTATCAGGAAGGACATTAGAGAGCGTGGCCTTGCTGGTGTAAACCTGCTGGATAGGGTGGCCTGGAGTGACAATGTAGCAATATCCCCTCCATACATACCTGATTACAGAGGGGACCCAGCCTGTCCACAGTCGCTGCATCATGGAGGCTTGTCTCAACTCATGTTCTGTCACAATACCTGCAACACAACACAACACTGTTAGTGTTACATACCGGCTAAACTAGAGGGGATGTTGAAAGGCATCAGTCGCAAGTTTGAAACCCTTGAACTTAACACAAATACAAACTGGAAAGAAAGGTGTTAAGTCATCTTCTACAACTACAGTCAAAACTGAATAAGAAGACCGCTTAGTGTACTGATAAAATCTGGTCTATGTGGACAGGTGGCCACACTATAGACTAAAGTCTTATTGCTTGAGCCTTGAATTCTTTACAGAACTTTACCATACTTCATATATATGTATTGTAAGCATGATCAACATCTTTCATCATTACACTTTGCCATGTCTTATATTCTAAATGTAGCTTGCTTTCCCATATATTCAAAGCTGTGGATGAAAATAGTGTTGCTTGTTCTACTAACCCTGAATACCATACTGAGGGATTTTGACCAATAGGATGCTTCCCCCGATGGTTGCCATGGCAAATAGAGCTTCCCCCTCATTGGTCAGCCAGGTGGCGCCCAGGTGTGGGTAGTTGGATGGTGATTGGTTGAGGAGGTGGAAGTTGGCCTCGTTGCGTAGCTCAGCCAATGAGAGATCGGCAAACACAGAGGGGATTCCAAAGTCTCCCCCATAGTCCTTTATGACAACAATGAAAGCATGATTCACCTTTAAATGCTTAATCCAGTTGGCTAGAAAATGAGATCCATAACCAAACCTTCTATCTTACAAAGGTTGTAGTGATATCAAAATCTTAAAGACAGGTTCTCAATGTCATCTATGCTATTTTTGTCATCATAAATCAAAAATCATAAAAGAAATTGCCTTATGGTGTATGTGCTGCTTTCAGTGATGTAGCACTAGTTGCAGTTGCGGCAGAAAAACTACCTGGATCTTGACACTTTGTCTATGCTCTTTATCAACCTACATTTCTCAGAGCCTACTTTTCTCCTCAACTTCATTTTGTTTTAAATGGAAAAATGAAAATGAAATAAAAAAAGGGCCAATTGATGCGTCATCATGGCATAAATAAGAAACTCTGTACCATCCTGGCTATCCTGCTGGGGTGGGGCAGGACGATCCTGTGTATGCTGCCGACCGTGGCAAACAGGACCACCACGTGCGCGTGGGTCTCGTGGATCCCGACGCACGGAACCACCACGGAGTCCGGAAACCTGATCCTCACGGCGTTCCCCTCCAGGTTAGCATTCCCGGAGAGTTCCACCAGCTCCAGCGTGTCTCCATAGGTCCTCCTGTTAGTATTAAAGCAATAAACTTTATTGCAATACAGTTGTAGAAGGTACAATGTATGGCATCTACTGCTATATAATAAACATACATGACTGTACAACATAAATATGGTGAATTACACATATCGAAATATTTGGGACATACAACCAAAAAGTGATATTCTATTGGTATTATAGACATTCAACAGCAAAATACCACCTGCGTAAGTTAGTGCAGGTACATGTAACAGTGTACGAAATACTTTTTTGAGCCAGGTTGCTCAGTGGCAACCTAGGATGAAAGCTAGGTTGCCCATCAAAATTCCAGGTTGCCAAAAATGTATACTCTTCTACATTATGATTAACTTTGTTAGAATGCAATGTGCATTTATACATTTCTGACACTTGTTTCCCCTTACCTGAAGTGATGAGCTCTTCCATGGGAACTTCTCAATAAACAGTTCCCAATGGAAAAAAGGGGCATCCTTACCACAAAATCTAGGTAGTGCACTGAGCTACCTGGGTGTAAAAATAGGTTGCACCAAGCAAAATATGGTTGCAAGGTGCAACTGGGCAACCTTGTATTTCACACGCTGAAGGTTCAAAATACTTTGCTTTATATGTCTATTTTCTGAAATATTGACCATGATACTGTTCGGCCCATACTATTAATTGATAGTTTGAAAATCCTGTATTAATACTATCATTTCTTGATGATGATTTAGAAGATACTCAACAGCGTACGAAATACTAGGTTGCCCAGTTGCGCTCAGAAATGTTTAAATGCACATTGCATTCTAACAAAGACAGTTAGTTAATCATATTGTAGAAGAGTTTAAATTTTGGGCAACCTGGAATTTTGACGGGCAACCTAGCTTTCATCCTAGTTTGCCACTGGGCAACCTGGCTCAAAAAAGTATTTCGTACACTGCTCAAGTTGAAACTGACCAGTAGATGAGTCTGTTACAAGCCGCCCCTGCTCCAACCCTCCCTCCGTCCCGGTAGCTGAACCCTCCACCGCGCTCCGGTAGCTTTATGTCCTGACTCCCAACTCCTTCTGTAAACAACAACAACAACAACAAACAAAGGTTATTTTTCCTGGTGATTGTCTAGGCGATATCGTGCAGATAGGGGACAACGAACCTTGTTCTCCATGTTCAAAAAACATTCCTTTGGGCATGGATACAATCCCACCACATATATACAGACACATGTCGATAACAGTTGGAGTGTGCTCTGAGTCTGACCAAACTTGATATATGCTTGTGAAGTTTCTTGTGTCGCTGTTAACCCTTAAGCTGCGGGTCCCGGATATATCCGGGATGCAGGAACTCTCCCTGTGTGCGGGTCCCGGATATTTTCGGGATAGGGTACTCCCCAGATAAAAATGTGATAGCCCCGCGTGTAGCGTGCCAACCCGGAAGTACGTTGCAGGCGGGTAGTGAGGCGAGGTCAGAGGTCAACATTACGTAATGTAACACTGATGACGTAATCCCACAACCCCTTGCGGCGGTAATATATTCAAGATGGCGACGTCGTCTGTAGATTCTTTTGTTTTGCTATTTGTTTGAGATTTCAGCGCGGAATTCGTAGTGTTATCGTCGAAATTGCGACGTATACGGTTGAACAAGTGTTGGAAGAGGTTGCAACTGCCGATTCAGGCAGTGAGTACCCCACGTCAGACGAGGATTCTGCAGAGAACAGTGCAAATGACAGCGATTTGGAGGAACAACAGAATCGTGGCGGTAGACACTCACAGGGCTTGACCTAGTGTTGAGCCTGAACTTGACATCGGCCGGGGAACTGCAAATGGTGTGTTTGCACTCGGGGGAGAGGCCGGGGTCGCAGCCGAGGGCAAGGCCGTGGGGGCCGAGGCCGTGGTGGCTGCTTGGGTCTAGCAGCAAGGGGACGTGGCAGGCAACGTGGCGCGGGGCGTGCTCAGGGGGATTTAAATCCCAAAGCTACCGGGCCAGCAGCTGCAACTTATCCACGTCTTGATGTGTAGTTCTTTTTCACATATATGTAGTCCTGATGTTGTCTGGATGTCTCAGGAAGTGTATTACCATAGTGCTAGTGGTTCTTTGGGTGCTAAACTAAATGGTAGTACAACATTGTGGAATATTTCTATTTTATTACCTTTAATGTGTTTATTGCTCTTGTATTTCATATTTTCTTGTTGGTATACATTTCTAAACAAAGTTCAGGTTGTAAGCTTTCACCTGATATGTGGAAAGTGTAGTTATATTCATTCATGATGGCACAGGAAGTTTGTTGTAGGGAATATGCTGTTTAGCTGAACAGTAAGTTCAGTACCCAGGACAATACCTAGCCATTAACTCACCAGTAGTGATACCTGTGTACCTCCTTTTTACATGTATGTAGTCCTGATGTTGACAGCATGTCTCAGGAAGTGTATTACCATAGTTCTAGTGGTTCTCTGGGTGCTAAACTAGATTGTAGGATAACAGTGTGGAATATTTCTATTTTATTACCTTTAATGTGTTTATTACTCTTGTATTTCATATTTTCTTGTTGGTATACATTTCTAAACAAAGTTCAGGTTGTAAGCTTTCACCTGATATGTGGAAAGTGCAGTTATATTCATTCATGATGGCACAGGAAGGATTGTAGTTTGTTGTAGGGAATATGCTGTTTAGCTGAACAGTAAGTTCAGTACCCAGGACAATACCTAGCCATTAACTCACCTGTAGTGATACCTGTGTACCTCCTTTTTACATGTATGTAGTCCTGGTGTTGTCGGGATGTCTCAGGAATGTTGTAGGTTAGGTACCACTATTATTTTCTATGTTTTAGACTCTATAATACAAAAAGTTACTGAAAAAAACTTGTTTTATTGCATTATTACCCCAAAATATCATAAATACTGATAGAAGGCCAGAAAGGAAAAACATTTTCTAAAGGTACAGACTGTAAGCTTTCCAATGATGTATAACATGATAGGTTTTGTTGATTGGAAAGTAACCAAAAAATACTAAAATAAAACTAGTACCCCCTATTCCAAGAGGGCCTGGAAACGCCAGCACTGAGATCACGTACTGGTCAGAAACTCCAGCAGCTTAAGGGTTAAACCTTGTCTGTGTGTCAGGTAACATAAACATAAATAATCATAAATATAAAATAGCTACTCTCTGTCTGTGAGGTAGCTTTCGCTTGGTATGGTTTCGGTCTGAGTCACTCAAAATGTCAAACTAAAGAAAATGATTAAAAATTCAATTTTTTTGCAGAATAATTCTTTGCAAATTTTGCAAGAGAATTTTCAAGAAATCCCTATCTTCAAGACATTGGTTTAAAAGGACGGGCAATTCAATGAAAATTTGAGTAGACTTTTGAGCAAATACGATCATATTTTCCTTCAGTTCCTGGTCAAACTCACGAGAAACTTCAAAACATATTCATATTATTTTTGTGAAAGTGGGGAGGGGGGCAAAACGGGCCCATGTGAGTCGAGGTTTAGGTGATGATTTCACGAGCCCAACGCTACACAAAGCTTCTTATGGTGACTCTTAGACATTCTTGTACGTTCCTTTTTTCATTAGACTTACCTAAGTTGAGTGTGAGCTCCTTCCATCGCTGCTGAGCGCCCAAGTTCAGCGGAACCTCGCAAAAACTCAGCGCACGTCCCGCCATATTCATTTCCCGCGAACCGTACGACGGGAAGGGAACCCTCCACACGGCGGGGCGACACCTAGCGGTGGTTCATACTACTGCAGTACAACAAGCTCAGAGGGTGCCACTAATATTGCTACAAAATGTCAGCTAATCAAAATTGGAATAAAACCTCAAACTTGTACGGCAAAAATAACAATATGTTAGGCTACGAAGTCAAAGCCTTTTTATAGCCAAACTTTGTTCCCTTGTTACCTGGACGATCCCCATGTTGTGTGATATTGTAATTTTAATTTCATGTCTAGTGGTGACGTGAATATAAGCATGTTGCTTGAGTGCGTCACCACTACGTATTGTTTTTTGTTTTTTTTTGCATGTTGAAATAAAAAAAAAAGCCTTTCTCCCTTATTTTCTACAGGGCCATTATGAAGATCCGATGTTCCTTTCACTTAATTTCTGTAACCCCACTCACCAAGGAGGTTCCTTTTTGAACCTCCTTGCACTCACTAAATGAAATTCCTATCCTGAATTTACCTATAGTATTCTGTCAACAAAAGATAACAAAGACAAAGTTGTAACTTGGGAAGAGTTTTTTTTTTCTTTATTAAATCACAGAGATCTGCAAACATGCATGGTAACTCCTTTTATTATATTATGTCTTAATCTGTATGTGGGTAAGTACTTACTCGATATTGGCACGAAATAATGCTTCATTTATGTGTGCAGTGTAACACATATGAGATAGCTGTTTGTAGTAGTACTACCTGGTACTAAGTTTTATTAATAATATGGCAGAGACTTATGTGAACAATACAATTTTTATGGTAAAATTGTATACACATTGAAATACAAAATGTACTTTAATACATTGTTTTTGCTCTAATGTCATGGGGGAGGGGGAGGGGGTAACAATACGACAAACATAAAAGAAAAAAAGACAAGACATTCCAGGAACGCCATGCCGTCAGATGTTATGTCACGGGGAGACCCCTAGCCCTGCAGCCGGACTGCGCCCCAGTGCAATGCAGTCCGGCTGCTGGGGTCTCCCAGGCATGGGTCCTGGAGGGAGGGGGGGGAACAACAGGACAAACATATTTTAAAGAAAAATAATTTGGCCCAAAGAAAAAAAAGACAAGACATTCCAGGAACACCATGCCGTCAGATGTTATGACGGGGAGACCCTTAGCCCTGCAGCCGGACTGCGCCCCAGTGCAATGCAGTCCGGCTGCTGGGGTCTCCCAGGCATGGATCCTGGAGGGAGGGGGGGGGGGGGGAACAACAGGACAAACATATTTTAAAGAAAAATTATTTGGCCCAAAGAAAAAAAAGACAAGACAATCCAGGAACACCATGCCGTCAGATGTAATGACGGGGAGACCCCTAGCCCTGCAACCGGACTGCGCCCCAGTGCAATGCAGTCCGGCTGCTGGGGTCTCCTGGCATGGGCCCTGGACGGGGGGGGGGGAGGGGGTAACAATACGACAAACATAAAAGAAAAAAAAGACAAGACATTCCAGGAACACCATGCCGTCAGATGTTATGATGGGGAGACCCCTAGCCCACAGCAGCCGGACTGCGCCCCAGTGCAATGCAGTCCGACTGCTGGGGTCTCCCAGGCATGGGTCCTGGAGGGGAGGGGGGAAGGGGAGAGAAAGTCAACACAAAATGTAGATTTTAACAAAAACCAAACTGCCCCCCCCCCAAAAGAAAATACAAATATATACAAAAATGTGGGTAGTGGGTACGTTCTGTGTGGGTACGTTCAAAGAAACGGTGTTTACTTTAAAGAAGTTTTAACCAATATTACTAAAAAATATATATATATATATATATACAATGATTTCTTTTTTTTCCTTCCCAAGTTTTTTTTTTCCCCAGGCGTTCTTCACATTTCACTTATGTACCCATCATTTGAAAAGCTAAGCCAGTAGTGCTTCCGACGATTGTTGATCTTCGTCTCGGACATCTTACTGGCATTTTCCTCTTTTGGCGATGGTGTTGCCTTCTGTTTCTTCAGACCATTGAAGTACTACAAAGGCAGTGAACAGAAATCTGTCTCAGTTCTAATAATGGTCAAATTCTATTTGAATCATGTTCTCCAAGGATTCAGGTAAATAACATATTGTATATGGACAGTTGCTGGCTTCTGTCAAATTTATGTATGTATGTATGAGTATCTTTATGTATGTATGAGTTCTAGTCATGAAAATAAGGAAAATGTGACTCACTAAATTCAGTGCCTCTGCACAAAGAGCAGCGCTGGTCGTCCACATCGCGCCCTCTATCAACTTATGCTTCGTGGTTGAAGTCAGAGCTGGAAGGAAAGCACAACTTAATGACTGGCCTGAAACCCCAGTATGTTTCAGTGGAAGTGCAGCACATATAAAGAACATTCTGGAAGTTTCTTTGTCTACTATGAAGACCTTCAGGGTTTGGGTTCAATGTTCAGGTAATGTAAGAAAGTATCAAAATCATGTAATTCAAACTTTAGCTCCTGAAAATTACTGCCTCAACTTGACAGACTTGTTTTGACATAGGAGAAAAGATCTAGAACAAGTTCAGAATTTGAGCACTATTCCCCATGGCTGATATAACTTATAAGATCTAGCAGTGTTTTATAACCACAGAAAACAAACAAACAAACAAACAAACAAACAAACAAACCACAGAAAACCTGGAGAAGGAGAGACCAACTTACTGGGCATGGTGAAGGTGGAGAACGCCTGGGCAGGGGGGATTCCCATCAGGCCTCGTAAGGCCGCCCTGCCCAGGCCGAACATTGGGTCTCTCCTGTGGAAGAAAGAAACAGATTTCTTAACACTCACTACACAGTAGTTCAAAACATGAAGAAATAGTTGTAACACATTGTATGAAAAAGCCATCTTCCTACGCCTAAACAAGCAAACCTCTTGGCTGTAGGTTATATGCCTACTATTGGTAGTAGTTATTATGCCGTAAGAAAAAGTTTGGCGAAGTATTAAAGATAAGCTTTTTTTCAATTTTTAACGTAAGTAGCGACCACCCCCCTCCCTACTACCACAGCGAGTCCAGCTAGTCAATCGGGTTGTCTGCCTTTGTAGATGTGTTGACTGTGCAGTTAGTTTACTCACTGGCCTCCTTAGCGTTTCTATACTTTGTGACAAAGTTTACTCTGCCAACAAACAAGAGAGTACTTCTTTATGAATTATTATGAGGTACAGAAAAATTATGAAATCAATTGTTTCAGGGGAAGAGAAAATCCTGGCCCTCCCCCAAAACCCTCCTGGAAAAGACTCGGATTTGATGTGAATTTTCACCAAAACGCACAACAAAACACATGTAGTTACAACAAGAAATGTCTGTGAATGGTCTAGAAACAGCGTTATATCTGTAAAACTTACAGAAGAAGGGTTTTTGTAGTCACAAGTAGAGAAAGTTGCTCGTCGCTTAGTAGCGGTGTTGCCTTCTTGGTGTCCAGACGGCAAATGGTGAGGAACCCGCCTGATTCGTTGCTAAGTGCGTTGCGCCGAGTCCACTTATTGTTGGGCGGGGGTAACTGTAGCAATTAGCAAATATTATTTACCACATACCGATAGTTCTGAATTTTTAAAATCACAATCTATGTTACATATGATTTATTGAAGTCTACAGTGTCTTCGTGTTATACCACGATTGCGTTACTGCCTAAATGTTGCAGTAATCTGTTAGTGTAAGTAACCTACTGAAATGAATGGTACGTTCTAAAATTTGCATATCCGGCGATTACCTAGCAACGGCGCAGCGGCAAGTAGAAAATGTAAACAAAAGACCCAAGTGTGGGAGGGGGGCGAAAATTTATGATATATTTTAAGAATTTTATGTAACTTTCACCACATATTACAGCTAAGAAAACGGAGTGAAATAAAAGATAGAGTCGAAAGATGAAAGCTTTGTGATATGGAGTAATGTGAAACAACATCTTTATTCACGTCAAGCCATGATAATACAAGATAAATTCGTGTATTTCACTTAATTGTATTTTTTCTAGTTTCGCTTTACAGTACTTTCTTCAGCGCGCGGTGTCGGTGTTGTCTATTTTATCTTATTTTAGTTTACTTCCCTTTTTGTTCCGAGATCTCAGCTGCATAATCATACGTAATGAACGATAATAATGGTTAAAACCATAGCATGAATTCTGAAACATTAACGTTAACGTTAACGTTTACATGAACAAAAACAAAGGCAGACTTTCAGTGTTAGAGTGGTCAGTGACTCGAGTGCCCTGCCACAGTCTGTGGTAGACTCAACGACAGTTAAAGAGTTTAAAACACGACTGGATAAACATTGGGAGTAGCCTCCACCAGGCCTTCCTACGGGGGTACAAATCGTAGAATTCGGCAAAAGAAGGGAATAGCTGGCCAGTAGAGTCGGTCCGCGGGAGGGTTAGTTTCCCCCCTCCGAAGCGCGGCCAGTCAACCTCAAGGCGGCCAGACTTCCCTAGCAAATATCTCCCTATTATAGCCCGCGCAGTTACTAGTAGTCTGGTAGAGACTACATTGGGAGAGCCTTAAAGGTACTGCACGTGAGTAACGTCCGTGACCGGGATTACCACAGGCAGCCCGAAGATGGTATAGTGGTAATATAGTGGTAATATGATCATCCGTACCATTCACAACAATATAGTGTAAGACGTAACTTAGACATTTATCTGTCTATTGTGGGGACGTCAAAATTGAGTTCCTGCAAGAGTTTGGTCCTCTTTTCGATTTTCCAGTGTCTCCAAACTGTGACCACACTTATGGTCATTGAGCCTGCAAAAACTAGAGCTCCGCCGACAAGTTTCAGTGTACTAGGAACCTTTGATAGAACGAAGTAGTCCAGAACGATGGTGATGGGTACAGTCATCACTCTAATAGCAGTGGACACGCCTACATCTTCTAAATAGATGCCACAGTACCAAAACACTAGAGAAAACACATACGAGACGTTGAGGCCAACGAGGTAGCCCGCAGTCTGCCACGACATTTGCCAAACAGACTTTTCTAAGGAGTACGACAGTGCGGGTAGGTAGAGAGTTCCTGTCGAGGAGGTACCGAGTAAAAGAACGAGAATGTGAACATCTTGCTGGCCAAACAGAAACTTGTCGAACACATTTAAAGGTGACCCTACGGCGGCCGCCAGTATCGGGAGAAGAAACGTCAAAACGTTCAAACTGATTCGCTTTTTCCCAAACATGAGATCGAATCCGACAGTAGCGACGCCGATAAAGTTCAGGAATATTCCGAAGAAATCCAACGGCCCAAGAACTTCTCCAAGAAGAAGAAAGCTGATGACGACTGTAAGGATTGTTTCAGTTCCCTGACGTATGGTGTAGGTCATCCCAGGGAATGTGTAGGTGAGTGAAAAGAACACAAGTCCAAGCTCCAGATTATGAGCTGCAGTGATGAGAAGGAACACTAGGATCTGTTTGCAGCTTAGTCCCGACAGTTTCGGTCGGAAGACTGGCCAAGCGAAGATGACCAGAATCAAGAGCGACAGTCTGTTGAGAAACATCATCTGAAGGCCAGGAATTCCCTCCTTGCTCGAGAGGGTGACAAATTCGTTGGACAGACTGTCCAATGTGGCAGACAGTAGCAGGAATAGCACGCCTGTCCACGATTTAGTGCTTTTTATGTTGTAACTTTCCATTCTTTTTTTCTTTTCATTTGCCGGTGTCTGTATGTTGCTATGATCAACCCTGGAAAAGAAGGGAAGAAGGCAATATAGCGTGGGAGTTGTAGCATCACCCCAACTTTTTACTAAATACATGTATAATGAGTTATCTATTCTACCCTCTAAAATATAGCCCAACTTTCCTAAACTTACAGACAAAGAAAGAAAACACTTTTCTTTTAACCACCCAAAACCCACACATTATGGAAAAATTTTTCCACGGCTTACTCAGTAGAAGTCAAACCCCGCAGACATAGTCTTGGACGATTTGCCTCCTAGAATGTAGATTAGCCGATTTTATAATTCTTTGTACGTTAACGTTGGTTCATTGTCCTCGTTAACCTGCAGTCAGCCCTAGGGTATGAAGTTGCAATAAATTTTACTAACTTGCAACTAACTTTTATATTCGGAATCATGTCAACAAACAATACATTTTGAGAAAAGGTGTCACCATTAACGCGACTTTTGCCTTACCTTAGGGCACTTTTGCATGCGCAGCAAATAGAGATCTGTTAGCAAAATGCCGGAGTGGTACACCGTTGTAAATACGCCGGTCTGTGGTTTCTCGTCTGTAGAGGTATCTTAAGCTTGGTCAAGGATGATGTCACTGGATGATGCCACGATGAAGATCAATCAATCAATCAATCGGTCGCGGGCACCAGGAACTGATACATGGCGACTGCAGACATGCACAGGTCCCGCCAGGTTGATCTACTGCCGACGCAGACCCTCCAGTTAGTTCTGGTGACCCCCAGCCCCTGAAATATGTCGAAGACCTGGTCAGCCCACCTTCCTCTAAGGATTTCGATGCCAACGTTTAATGCCACAGCCACTTACTACATGTGGCTATCACACGTCTATCCGACATGTAAGTTACGTGTGATATATATATATAGCCACGTCATCAGTTACCACCTCCTTCTGCTCTGGACCTACGCTGCCAGATATCCGTCTGCATTTAAGGCCACGCCTCAAGCAAGTCAAATGGACCTTGCTTTTAAAAGGAATAAGATGTCGTACCGATGTAAAAGAAAGGCACATACCGTGAAATACCTAGTTTGAGTCTCTTATCTGAACAGATGGCGCTGAGTTGTGGTCTCTGCTCCTTACAGACTGACCTCTTCTACACTGGCGTGTTCAACCGGTTTCACCACATCATGGGAATTCAAAGGTCGTAATTAAAAAGGGGCGTTTCAGATGGATAAGGCGTCAAGAGTGATACTTTTCAGTCTTCGTGCTAAAAGTATGAGAAGAATCCACCATACCCACCATATATATATATATATATATATATATATATATATACATATATATATATATATACTTATCGAAAAAAGGAGGGGTCCTTCCCGGTGTGAGTGGTTCAAACCTTACCTTACTTATGGTCGCACCTGGGGTCACCTGAGTTAGCACCGAATGGCAGCTGCTCTTGAGACCCTTGCGATTAAGCCCATCATGATTGAGCCTTTCCGGATCGAACACGTCGAACCCACCTGTTCTATTTCGAACACCTCGGTCAAAATCAGCGCGGGAAACCTTAGAGCAGCAAAATTAGTTGATGTGTACTTGATAAATACTCATTGTTTTACCAGTGAAATTGAATGTGTGACATCGGGGGCAATTTCAAGTTAACCAAAGACGTTTTGTCATTCTTATATTTGTTTGTGAAGCCCTCATTATTGTTTATATCCATGTTTGCGTGCTTATGTTTCTACTTGTATCACAAAGCCCTTTATAAGTTGCGCCCTTCCTCGTCACGACGTGACCACCCGAGCTGGGTTTTTTTTCTCATTTCGTTTTTTTCCTGGCTTGTGTGTAGCTGCGATACATGCAGCAAATGCCTTGGAAAACCTGTCACAGATAAACATACTCTGCGTAACACCTGCATTGACTGTTTGTCAGCAACTGGGCACTCTTGTCAGCCTACCGTGTGATGTTATGCGGCGCATCCCGCGTCCGCATTGAGCGAAAACATTTTGCTCTCATTAAACTAACCCTGTCCCCTCCTCAAATAAGTTTTACTCTGTGGATGTGTACTTCAACGAAGATAGCGTAACCCTTTTTTGGGGCTGCTGAGAGAGTTTTTCACTGCCGAAAACTCGACCCTAAAGTTGAGCGGCAAAACCGACATTCTGGCGGCGGCGGCCTGCGCGGTCCTTCCCGCGCTGATTTTGACCGAGGTGTTCGAAATAGAACAGGGGGCGGGGCTTATAGTGTTCGATCCGGAAAGGCTCATTCAGCCCTTGGCTGCACTGGAGAGAGTAAGCCGGCCCACCCAATACATTAACGAAGAATGAGAGTATGGCGAGAGAACACCGCTCTGTTTCACGCATGTATATGTACATGTAGCTGTGGACTACCATAGTCTGTATTTCATCATTACGAGTGAGTGATTGATTGATTGATTGATTGATTGATTGATTGATTGATTGATTAATTGATTGATTGATTGATTGATTGATTGAGTGAGTGAGTGAGTGAGTGAGTGAGTGAGAGAGTGAGTGAGTGAGTGAGTGAGTGAGTGAGTGAGTGAGTGAGTGAGTGAGTGAGTGAGTGAGTGAGTGAGTGAGTGAGTGAGTGAGTGAGTGAGCGAGCGAACTTGTAGTAAGTATTGTCAAGGACTGGAGGGGTTCTATACACTTCCATTGTGTGCCCTTGCCTTATATAATCCTACCTGGGCGAAATTGATTGCCAAATTTAAGCACAAATGCATGGGAAACCAGATAATGGTTAATGAACTGAACTGTGAATTTGTGCGTGCTTATGAATATCTTAAATCAGTTGGGGAAAGAGTCGTATTCATGACAGAGGATTGAAACAGGTCAATATTAGCGTGATTTTATCACTTTGAACATACATGTACCTTAACCATTTTGATCCCCCTACAGACTGGCGCGCGATCGTTATCCCCAAACCCCCCTTTAGCGCCCCGCCTTCCCGACAGCCACTCGATTTCCAAAATGGCGCCAGCTAGGAAAAGTTCCCGCAAAACCGTGCAGACGGTGACGACTACCGTGGTCCAGGCGCCTTCCACACCCGTCACACGGCGTCTTCCCGCCGGGGACATCCCCGCCAGCCCCCTGGGGGCCACCCCGAGGGGTGCCCTGCCCCAGGTTTACTCCACCCCCCACAAAAACTACGATCTGTCGGAGGAGGACTTAAGCCGGATTGCGGAAGAGGCGCAGTCGACCCTTCGGAACAGGGCTTCCTTGTACACTGGTAACTCGATATAGGGTTTAAATCTAGCACGTTTTGCGCTATGAATCACCTTTTTACAATGAAATGTACCTCATGTTAATCTAACGATACTTTTGGAGGAGAAGCTATGTAACATAATTACGTAAATGAATTCGGGAAAAGGAATTGGGGGGGGGGGCAGTATACAAACAAAGGACGGGTGGTACGATTTTCCAAAATATTTGTCGTCATTTGAAAATACCTCGGCTGGAGAAATTTGTAACGCATTTGGTTTCTAATAATTAGTGACATGGTCAAGACAAGAAGAAGTAGGTTGGGAAATTTTTGTTGTTTTAGGTAATGCAGCGTCTTTTTATAAACACTAACGCTGTGCACGGTTTACTAAGATGGGCGTGGCATTAATTCATTTATAGTGTCTATGTCCATACTTAGTCAGTAACTTAGTGCTTGGAATTCTCTGAAAATATTTGACAACAACTTGATACAGCTAACCCTTGTCACCAGCTGCCACACACATTTTTATGGCATGCTTTTTGAAATAAACAATGACCCCAAGGGACCCGGTAGGGTCATGCCCTAGATTATAGGCTACAGTACTAGCTACTACAGAACAGTCAACTTCCAAATCACATTGCAGTACACAAGAACATGGTAACCTGAACATTGTGTGATACTATTACCAGTTGTTGCAAAACATTCACATATCAAACATATCATATCATTTTAAAAGACTGTCACAATAACAAAGAAGGTAGTGGAAAACAGTCAAAGTTAACCAAAATTTCAGTCTAAGAATAGAATAGAATAGAATTGAATAGATTTAGAATAGAATAGAATAGAATAGAATAGAATGTTTGACCAGTTACAGGTAGTAAGCTCCAGAACATAGGGACTTCTGTATTATTATTTTTTAAGGGATTAGAACCAATGACTCTTAGTATGAGCCCACATTGACTTTTGTAGCACTTACTTTAGTTGAATTTGAAAACATTTGGTGTGATGTTTGAGTATCGTTGTAGGTGTGTCTGTAATTGAATAGCCTGAAAGAAGCTAGGTGACAGTGCCCGAGGGAAAGGATGTGAATTATTCAGTTGATTAGGCACTTTGCTTGCGCACACCTGTAATTAAGAAGCGGGACCATTGTTGGTGTGCGAGGACCATGTATGCCTCCAGTCAGTTCTCATTAATTCACTACCTGTTGGGTGTTCACTACTGTCACTTTCAAACAGCACAAATATGTAAGGCACACTTAGGCCACACTAATTTAATTTGTTAGTTCTTGGATTTTTTTCAGAAAAGTATGAAGCGACAGTGAAAAAAATAAAAACAGGCCTAGGCAACCTATTTTTTTGCAAATCAGAAAAAATAAAGCAGGCGAATCCGAGAACTAACGAATTAAATTGGTGTGGCCTTAGTGCAAATGTACAAGAGGAAAACCTGGTTGAAAGCTGTCAGTATTATCTTCCTCTATGTCATATATACATTTGTACTAGCATTGTACAAGTTTTACATTTCCATCTTGACATCTGCTTGGACAATGGACATAAATGGACAGGTAGTTGACTTGCAGTTCATTCTTTGTCTCCAAGTAGATGGTGGGAGGCAAAGTAATTTTCATAGCTCCCTGTTTCTGTTAGGTGTCGCTGCTATAGATGCATTCCCAAACGTATTTACTATTTACATATCTACACGTACAATGCACTGTTCCAGGGGACTGTATTTACTAGTACAATGCGATGAAACTGATGAAACTATTCATGGATGTTAGGGAGGCTGTTTGATACAGGCAGCCAGGAAAATGTTGTGATTTTTTTAAATCTCACACCATCTGCTTGGAGATTGATCCGTTCTGTCTGCCGCCTAATCTGACCCATCTCTGTTGCCCCCAGCGGAGAAGAGCGTGAGTCGTCAGACGCGGAGGCTGGTCAACTTGGTGAAGCCGACCACGCAGGGCCGTGCGCGCCTGCTCTGGGCCATCGCCTTCGTTCTGCTGGCCTTGCTGGTGGCCGCAGCCGTGCTCTACTGGAGGGGCTTCATCGTAAGTTTACTCATCAACAACAACTTTATTGTAGAGATATGTAAGATAGAGATTATATAATTTATAGCAGTGTTCTAGCCAGCCTGAAATTATTTTCCGTCATGTCAATTATGTTTGATGTAACATCATGTCGAGTGCCGAATGCACAACAATCCTGGGAGGTCCAGGGTATGCTCCCCTGGGAAATTTCCGGCATTTTGAGCAAATTTTTCCGGTACACTAGGGTGAGGATAATCTGTATCTGTATAGCCGGTATAACTGCCCTTCGGCGTAACACACCAGCTTCGCAGGCATGCGGCGGCAGCTGGCTACATTACACCGAACGAGCTGTTACACCTAACCTTTGAACATCTAACTCTAGACATTGTTTAAAGCTATCTAGTGAGGATGCCCCTACTGTACTTGGTGGCAGCGAGTTCCACTCTACGATTGTTCTAGGAAAAAGAGTTTTTGAACACCTCAATCCTTGCTTGATGGCTCTGGTACTTGAAGGCATGACTATTTCTTGTTCTTTTCTGAGCTGGTATTAGGTACTTGGTAGTTGGTACATCCACCAGTTTATTAGTCATTTTGTACATCATGCATAGTCTGGACATTTTTCTCCTGTCACCCAGTGACGCCCACTGTAGGTTTGTTTTCATTTCCGTGACACTGGCAGCCCTTTCGTAGTTAACGACATCCCCTTCAATTTTTGTCTGTCAAAGATGACAGGTTGGGCAAAATTTTTGGCCACCATGTAATTTTTCCTTACTATGTCTTGTTTTATACCAGTTTAACACAGTTCAAGAAAACCCAGTGGGCCAAGAAACCAAACAGTGAAGACATGCAACTGTATTAAACTAAAAAGACATGCAGACATCTTGAGAAACAAGACCAAGGCAGCTCAACCGTCTTCAAGAGCATTCTAGTATGTTTATCTGCAGTCAGGACTTCTATACTGTATCTTAGCAGATCTCAGGATTCTCACTTGTACCATTCTTCTTCTCGTCAGAAAAATATTAGAGCTGCCCCATGAAAGGATGTAAGGAGGGGTTTAACTGGAAAATATGCAATCTGTCACCCATTCAGTGGCCTGTAGGAGATCTGATAGCTGTGCAATTTGCTTGTACATCGGGCATGGTTGGAATAGGGTTAATATAATGTTTATTCCTTGCCTCCAAATAGGTGACAATTTGCAAGTATATTGTACTAGTAACTTGATAAAATTAGGATCTAACTGTAGCACTGCAGTGATTGGCTTTCCACTTGATCCAATCGGCTAAAAATTATCACTTAAACTTATCCAAGAAATCTGGCTGGTATGGTTGGAATAGACAGACACTTTGTGAGAGGTGTAAAGGAGTCCGTCTACATCAGGGCACACCAAACTTCTCTCAACCATGACAGGGGGGGGGGGATGTATATTGACTTCCGATGAAACTTTGACCCAGTGCTGGCATGTGCTGATCACAGTGCTAAAAAAAGTATGTGTCTACAGCACATAGGTTCAGCTTATTTCTCATTATGTGCATGTAACTTATCACCTCAGATGAACTTCCCAGCAAAGACAATTTTGATACCAACCTATTTGGCCAGTACGACTGTATTTACAAACCTTTTCTATGATATCTGCATTCTTTGTGGATTTGTATCTTGTGAGCACTGTGTTTTTCAAAACATTATATTTTTACACATGTAACCTTGGAGTTGGATATTTACAACGGATCAACATTTTACCTACATTTATTTTGTATGATACTCAGAAAATCCTAGGTAATCTAACAAATCATGGTTTGGGAACAGGCTGTTTTGGGAATCTAGACAGTTTTTAACTATACTGACCAAAATACTCATGTATCACAGACTGTAATCATGAGATGTTACATTTGTTATACCAATAGTAAATAGATAGAAACATAGCTATAATCTCCAAGCAGATGTAGTTGGGAAACATTAAGTTTTCTGACTGCCCCCCCCCCCCACCTTTTCAGTACAAAACTCTGGCTGTCAAAACTGGGGCAAGTCAAAAGAAGGCTACGATCTTACTATCCTACATCTGCTTGGAGAGCAAGCTGTTGGGTCAATGACCTCAATACAGTATGTAGTTTGCATGTTCAGTAGATGTGTATGATGTTGTATGAACTGACCTGTACTCTATGCGGGCCTCAAAATTTTAGGCAGTCCTCATAGCTTTACCCTATCCCTGCTGCCTAACCCTGTAACTAGTACAAAGTGGTGCCATCAGAGGTTACCTCAGCATGAAGAAGGTTAGTTTGCAATGGGCCAGTCTGTGTCCTGACACTAGCAGTGTGTTACATGCTTGTTTTGTGTTGCCCTCAGAATCTAGGACTATCTGAATTTTTTTAGCGTAAAATCAACTAAAATTTCCAGAAATGACCCATGCAAGTAGTCTCTACCAGACTCCAATAGGTTGCTGGAAAATAGTAGTTATTGGCCAAATAGACTGAATGATGTAATCTCCAAGCAGATTCTGTGGGGCCAGGGGAGTCTATATTTGCCGCCTGTATCCATTGGCCGCCTGTAACCCACGTGGGGCAGCCAGCGGTTACACGTGGCCAATGGATACAGGCGGCAAATATAGACTCCCCTGGCCCCACAGAATCTGCTTGGAGATTATGAATGATGTACCAGAGGAGCAAGCTAGCCATAGGATCTTACTTTGCAACGTGTACACTTTGCAACTTTCCAACCCTTTGGAGTCCGGTAGAGACAACCCTGCAGGCATAAGACACTGGAATTTCACTGAAGTGATAAGAATATATTTGTCACAACATTTTACTGAGCATAGTATGTCCTTAAGCTTGCTGAATTGAAGGTTTTTGACCTGTATGTAATTTCAATTTTTGCTGCAAATTGTATGTTGCACGTAGGTATTTGGCACCCTACAATAGACTTGTATTGTATATAATAGTGTTCAGCCAACTCCATAAAAAGTGTCTCCACTAACCTATTATCTGTTCCATCATTTTGCCTTTAATAGCAACAGAGTGGACGTTAACATAACTAGTAGTACTAGTACTGTAGTTTCTTCAACGAAGATTGTCAACAATGTTTATTTCCAAGTAGATGTTTGGACGAAAAATCATTTTTATGGGATGATTGCATTTGCCCCATTTCTCTGACATCCAGCCACCCACAAAAACAGGGCACCAAGGAAACGTTACAATTTTCCATCCAAACATCTGCTTGGAAATCAAGCGACATGGAAAACGTCAGTATGGTTATACCCAAGTTGAGAGCGTAGCAATCTGAATGATGTTGTTTGACCATTCTGGCTGTTTGTCACTCTCACCATTTTAACATGTGCCAATAACGTTGTCACCTCATGTGTGTTGCCATTTTTAACCAAGAGCTGTGGAAATAAAGCGTCACCACCTTTTTCATTCTGAGTATATCTTGTTTGTTAGTAAGTTTGTTTGTGTGTCTGGAAAATCTAGTACCTGTGTGTTGAAGTGTGCATTAATCTCCAAGCAGATGTCTCAAGGATCCTTACATCTGCTCTTTACATCTGCTTGGAGATTAGGTGTGCACAGGCTTTTGTGTCAAATCAAGGTCACTGACCTTCAGTAGCGCTCTCTTTTGACTAGTGATGGTATACTTCAGCCAAGGGAAGACAATTTCACATACTTCTGGAGTTCGTGTCATCCTGTCATCCCAGTCCCTCCTCTTGTATGAGTCAAGTAACGGCCCTGGCCTGCCCTGCAATCCGTGCTTCTCCCTAAGCTGAGTTAGCATTGGTCAGCCGTCAGCCAATCAGATACTTCCCCTCCTGTTGTTGGAGGGAACGTTACCAACCAATGACGTTGCCTCGTGACCGTAGGCGGCGACGTGATTGGCTGGTGACGGCAGGCCAGCGAGAAGCATAGATCACAATCTGATACACCAGGGCCGTTGCTTGACATATACAGGCGATGGGTTTGGCATGAGAGAATGGTACGTTAAAGCTATTATGACCATTGACCATTACTTTGAGCAACTCGCCACGTTATGATCAGGTCTGTGTGATGTCTTGGTTTGAGGTAGTGAATAACGTAAGGAAGAATCACCGTCATATCTGGACTCCCAGAACATTTTGTTGATTCCGTTGCAGGCGTACACAAAACCAAACGTAAGGAGTAAAACATCGACGGTTCAAGCCTTTTGGGGCTGAAAAAAAATGAAATTGGCTAAGTGAATTAGATAATCGGCAAAGGCATGTACGGGTGACATGGCCGGCGAACTCCTATGACAGGTCATTCGTTCACTGTATTCGGCCAATTTCAACTCTCTTTTAGAAGTAGGATATTTTTCTTACGGTTGGAAGTCGCTTGGACGAACCATCATTTTGGACTTTTTCAAATAGCCTCTGTAGATGCCCTCAAAGGGGTTCCAATAGATACCGTATCCACTCCTTGAGCCACGATCGGAAGGGCGCAGGTACGGGCCATTCAGGGCAGACCAGGAGCAGGCCTTGTACCACCACCCACCTGTCGGACCCGCGCGATCGCCGGAGCAGGACCTGCCTTCTAGGGAGTCGTGGTCTACACCTCTAGCGCTAAATGCCTGGCCATTTAAGTAACCAGCGTCGGTTTGATTGAAAGACAAGTAAAACCCATCTCCAGCGGTCCCACTGAACCCATCCACATGAAGATGGTAAGGGTAACTTCCCAACGAGAATGAGTCATACTTGGCGTATTTGACCACATCTGACCAATCTTCTAGCTCTATGTACAGCTCGTACGCGTTCTGATTGGTCAAGTAGTACATGTACACTAACCCCAACCAATGCTCGCCATCAGCTGACCCAAACCCGTACACAAAGTCGTCATAAGGTCGGTTAAAGTCAATAAACCCGTCAAACCTCCTCTGTATGACGGTCCACCCTCCCCCATCTGTGGTCTGATCACAGTATACAGAGATCGGGCTGGTCATACCAACAGGTTTTATATCGTGTACGCCACTAGACACCGCACTGAACATCGCCAAAGCTGTGTGGAAGTCGGCACAGTCATGGAAGTAATTTGTGCGCCCGTCAGACACCAAAAGTGCCAGGTCGGGTTGAGGCGACTGTCCTCTCGCAAGGTTCGGTCGTCCTTCGTTGTTCACTTGTTTGTCTTCATACGGAAACAGTAGCGATTCTACAAAGAAACGGAAATGAAGGACAGCTTACACAAAGAAGAAAAAAAGACAAGAAATTTGAAATTTCAGACTTCCGAGAAGTATGCAATCGTCGGCTTCCTGAATTCCCCCATGTCGACCCAATTCCTGCTGGCTCCCCGGCCAGATTCTGACATTTGACTTCCTATTATTATGCCTGTCAATCGTCACCCACTCACGTGCTGTCAACCTACTCTTTCTGGACAAATAGATACACAAAATCACAACTCAGCCACCCAAAACAATACTTCCATAGCCGGAGGTGTTAATCTTACCGCAGTTTTTAGCGTCCCGTTCCCTCAACATGTCGGCCACGTCCTGACAAAACGGCTGCAGTCTCGAACTCCCATCTTCGTCGAGCTCTGCGACTTCAACTATAGTGATACAAATCATTGTTGTCACTTCCTTTAGTTAAGTTTTTTAGATAAGTTAAGTTATTAATGGAAATCATGATTGGCATGGACAATATGTTAGAGTCCCACGTCGGTCAATTTCTCCCATCCTCAACTTACACGTCAAGTTCCGGTCGGTGCGATCTGACATTTTTACATTAATGAATTGCTGTTTATTTCTATTATCAACAGCTGCATACATATGGTAGCTACCTCAATAATTGGCCAGGAGCTGCGGTAAGTATAACATTTCCCATATGGTAAGATGAAACCCTATGGTGGCCCCACTCCCCTATTTTTGCTAAATTTTACTGTTCGTCAGCCTGTATTCTTAACCGGCTGGTGGAGACTACATGAAACAGCGCCAAACCAGATCTGCGTTCATGTCATACAGAAAAACTCCTACATGGTCCGTATGGTTTACCTTTTACTCAGACTTCGCACAACATGTCGTGAGTGTTTTGTCTATATGGTACACGCCTTTTCACACAAAACTGTAGCTGGTACCTACCTGTTCTGGCACAATGATCCTCCCACAGCCTGCACAGCTGGTCCGTACAGCCTTCCCCTGTCACTAAAGACCACTGCAGCACTGCGGCCAACACCAACGCGTGGAGGAGCGACATCTTGTAGTGTTGACGTCTGTACGTGTGTCTGCTTCTTCGTGCATGAAATACGGACAGACGGCAAAGTTCTCATGCGTCATGTGTGGACATAAGCTATCGGTGCATATATTGTCATATGTGACCTTCGAGACCGCGAACTTAAATAGAAAACATGTCTGCGTCCTTTGATCTTTGTTGTTTGCTTTGTTTGCTTCGCATAACCGGTAAACCACCTTCAGGCGAAACACACGAGATTTATACACTAAGAGTACAAGCTGCGCAAGACTCGATTGTACGTACGGTTCAATGCAAATTAGTTGACTGTACTTCAGTAGTCATATTGCCATTGAATTCACATAATTGTAATTACGCATCTATATCATACAATTTTATTGATCCATAGAAAGACACAATCTCTGCATTTTCGCTCACAGCTTACAGGCACAGAAAGGCTTGGACTACTGAATAACTATGTTATGTATGTATGTTATGTATATTTGCTAAGCCTAAATGCTGTATCAGCCGAGGTTATAAACTGGGATACGATGTTACAACGACAACGGAAAACGTTATACAAGATAAACATCGTGTAAACAAGATACAGTTGAACCTGACCGGCCTACCAGTTCCAGCCATAAGCTAATCTCCAAGCAAATCTTTCGGTGGTTGCAAAGACAGTATCAAATTGGCAAGACTGTATCCATTTGCCAGACAGTTACCATTTGCCACCGATACTGTCTTTGCAGCCACCGAAAGATCTGATTGGAGATTAGTCATAAGCCACGTTAAAACGGTCTAATCCAAAGTTTACGTAGTTTTAAAAGACCCTCTAGATCTTGTCTGGAGCAATTACCTCCAGTCACCAACCATGTGTGGTTGCTGAACCACGTTTTACTACTGTATCTGACTGGAAAAATTGTAGAGCAACAACTTATAAAATATAAGAACCAATAAAAATAGGGACGTCTTTACACTAGATGTCCCGGCGATCTTTACGTTTCTTCTCCCTTCGTCTACCTGTTTTTCGAGAACTATATATCCACAGTGCAATTGGATGACCGGCATTCATATTTGACAAAGTAATCAACTACATGCATATGATAGTGTTCAACGTCATATCATTGAGCTATTGGTTTTAATCTCTTGATACAGAAACTTTCCAGATATATATATTTTCCGACATACAAATCTTACAGTTATAGCTTAAACAGAAAAACATCTTAGACAGAAAACATGTCAATGTCCTGATCCTTCCATATCCTGTTCTGCCCATTCTAGATTCTCTCTCCAAAACGAACACTCCTGGTCCTTGTAGTCTGCTCTCGGGGACACCACCGAGTCTGTACTCACTTCTGCCGCGCTGTCATTGGTCAGAACTCCTTCAGGAAAAGTGCCGGTTCGCGCAAACGCACCGAGCAGCTGGTACAGGGTCAACGACCTCGGGTTAGGGGGCGCCTCGTCAAAGAAGCTTGTCCAAAGACTGTCCTGTTGGCATTGGTGAGATAGAGAGATGTATCTGTTGGACACGAGGCGTTGTGTGTGGACTTCCAGGTACTCGGTCAGGTCGGTGAACGGGCAGGTGTATCGCAGGTCCGTTGCCATGGAAACGCAGACGTCGTTGGCGCACGTGCTGGTGTTGGCGTCGTCATGGCGACGGTACAGACTGACTGCCTCCTCGGCCTCTCCGTGCTCGCCGACGATGCCTGGTACGAACAATACAAATGTCACAAACTTCCAAGAAAAAAGAAAAGAAATTTAACTGAATATCGTTTCTGCATAAGTTTCTTTGCAGTTGCTTTGCAACCGAAATTTTCAATGGGATGTTTTCCTGAATCCGGATCATCAACGTTTCTTAATTTTCTACGTTCACGTCTAAATGCGCAAAAAGCAAAAGATGGCAAATCGAACACAGAAGAAATCAATGCATGATACATTTTTTCAACCAATTCTTAATTGATTGGTTGATTGATTGATTGATTGATTGATTGATTAATTTGGAATGTCCTGAAAAGAAAGAGTGTTGTAACCCAGTAGTTCTAAGCCATCAAAACCAAAACAGAAGTATACACAGCCAAACTAAACAGTCGGGGGTAGAAAACACAAGGAAAGACATGACTTCTGACTCCCGAAACTTCCTCACTTCGTAAGTGCTCGATCAGCATCGTGTCGTTCATCTCCACGTCCATCGTGACGTCACATCCTCCCGTCATGCCCAGCGCGACGGAGATGTTCCGGTCGGTGACGCTCTCGTCCAGCAGGTCGGCCCAGGGGGATGCCGGGAGAAGGTCCCCGTCTATGACCTGCTGCGCGGGTTTGGTCTTGGTCAGGGAACACTTCAGCTTCTCATCAGGCGGGAACCAGAAGTAGTGGTCTCGGCGTGGCACTGCCTGGAACATGGGAGGCATTAAAATAAAGGGGAATTGTTATACATTGTAATAAATTAATAGCCTCCACCAGGCCTTTCTAAGGGGCTATGGATCATAGTAGAATTCGAAAAAAATAGGGTGAATAATTGGCCAGGGGAGTGAGTCGCGGTACGGGTAACATTTTCTAACTCCCCTGGCAAGTTATTCCCCCTATAACCAGCGTAGTTAGTCTGGTAGACAATAATGTTAAAGTTAAACACACTTAAGATTGGCTTAAATTTACACATATAACGAAAACCTCTACCAAAGTTTCCTTGCTGTACTTCTATATCTAAACTATCAAATTTACACATCAATTTTAAACGCTAACCATCTAGCATAATATGACTGTCAACACTAAGCTTGAACATCCAGCATGACGACCAACGCTCTGACCAATCAGAACTTTCGAAGTTGTGAACATTGTACGTCCCTTTCACATCTCCCCTTTCAGCGTAAGTCCTGTCCTTGGTGCTGATGAATACCACCCTCACAAACTGTTGCTGTTGCCAAACCTACCAACAAGACCCTAACGCTGTTTTAAAGCCTGCGTAACGTAACTTAACGTTCTTAGTGGAGGTACAAAAACAGCCCACCTGCAGCAGCTGCCTGGCCGTGAGCTGTCTGAGACACGAGGCGTTCCGACAGCCCGTGGAGTTCAGCACACCAATGTTCTCCGCGGGGGAATGCAGGAGGGGTCTGTAGAGCCTGTGCTCGACGTCAGCCAACCAGACGGCCTGGAACAGCCCGTGCGTCAGCGGTGACGTCAGCAGGCACAGCACATGGGCGGCGGCTGGGGGAAGGGGTGGAGTTAGGAGGGCAATACAAATCGTAAAATCACAATAACAAGAAATCGGAGATTTAAGAATTCGGTGAAGTGTTGGAGGGTCCCTCTTACAATCCTCGGCTTCCCCGCTACTTTCCGCCCAAATGTTTTTCCTGTGTCTGACCTTTTAACCACAAATTGCTGTCATACATTTCACATAAGCAGATAAATATAGCATACAACACGGTGTATTCCGTATTGCCCGAGGTGTCGGCCCGACTCGCGGGAGGGCCGAGACCGAGGGCGATGCGGAATACACCGTGTTGTATGCTAGATGATATTATATTATATATCGTGTTGTATGCTAGATGATATTATATCACATATCATATATCTAGATGATATAATAAAAGATATATCAGGGTGTCTTTCACAGCTTCTTGATAGTAATGCTAGAATAGATAATATCTAAACAACAATATATCTGCGGCATTGACGATGTCTGAAAACGACGACAGACGGTAATGAACAGGACCATGTGTTGTGTGAGTTTCCTTCAGCACCAAGGACAGGGTTGGTGCAGGTAAGGACGTGGGGTGCAGATATATGGAAAGGCATTTCTGTGTAAGCAGCCAAGTAGCCAGACTGTTACCGCAGACTGCTACGGGTTCACTGGACATCTCACACTACAAACAAAGAAGTCAGGGAACGCATCCACACTATGCTAGGCCCACATGACAGTTTCCTGGCAACAGTTAAGAAGAAAAAACTACAGTGGTTCGGCCATGTGTCCAGGGCCAATGGCACACTCTCCCACACAGTTCTTCAGGGAAAGGCGGAAGGCGCACGGCCGCGGGGACGTCCCCGTCGGTCATGGATCACGGACCTAAAGGAGTGGACCGGCCAAACAGCCAACCAGATGGCTAGACTGGCGGAGAACCGTCAGCAGTGGAGAACCTTTGCCAAACATCATGCTGCCCCGACGGCTGAATAAGCTATGGGAGAGAGTGAGTGAGAGTGAGCCAGACTAAATCCAGAGAACACGTGAAGCACCCTCACCCTGCCCCTCCCCCAGCAGCGTGACGCGGCCCGGGTCTCCTCCGAAGTCTCGGATGTTCTCCTGAACCCACTGGAGAGCCACCAACTGGTCGTGCAGGCCGTAGTTACCTGGACAGAGAAGAAAAAGTAGACATGTACGGGTATCTCTAAGGACCAGATCACATTCTTGGTACGATCGCAAACTGAAGGCATTCTTGGATATAGCTGTGCATAGGTCGTACAATTTCAGCTGGCTTCAGCTGTCTTTTCGTCGGCCGTTGATTTGTCACAGCCTGTTTGAACATTCTACGAAGTGAAAACTGCACTGTGACCGTGCCGTTACTTTAACAGATACAGTGGGCTCACGGTTAAGGACAATGTATGTGCAGATGTACAAATGCCTACTGCTTAAGTGCCTATGTGAGCTGATTCATATCAAGATGTTGCTACATATGCTACAGCTGCTACAAAATATAACACACACACACACACACACACATACACACACACACACACACACACACACACACACACACACACACACATACACACACACACACACACACACACACACACACAGACACACACACACAGACACACACACACACACACACACACACACACACATACACACACACACACACACACACACACACACACAGACACACACACACACAGACACACACACACACACACACACACACAGACACACACACACACAGACACACACACACACACACACACACACACACACACACACACACACAGACACACACACACAGACACACACACACACACACAGACACACACACACACACAGACACACACACACACACACACAGACACACACAGACACACACAGACACACACAGACACACACACACACACACAGACACACACACACACAGACACACACACACACACAGACACACACACACACACACACACAGACACACACACACAGACACACACACACACACACACACACACACACACACACACACACAGACACACACACACAGACACACACACACACACACACACAGACACACGTGCATGCCAGCATGTCATCGCTGGAAGATAGAAGGAGGCTTGCACGGGTAGGCATATTGTACAAGATCCACCATGGGGTAGTGCAGTGTCCTACCATTGCTGCAAAGCTTATTCCACCCCCACCAAGACAGCGACGCTCCCATAACCAACAGTTCAAGCTCGTCAGTACTAGGACACAGTATAGGGGGGGGCTCGTTTCTACCTAGGTCAATCAGGGATTGGAATCACCTGCAGAAGGAGACCGTAGAGGCCGCGACAGTGGAGGCGTTTGTGTCGCGAGCGGCCGCAGAGCAGTCTTAGACCTACTTTTACAGCCTTCTTGGTGACGACTCGGCATGGACAATGGACGACGATTTATGGACAACCCCTAAATTCAGTATTACATGATTGCACAGACTCCTGCGCAAAACGCGCTCTCTCCAAAGAAGCCAAAATATTCGTCGTAACGAATGTGGGCTTACACCGGAAGAAGAAGAAGAAGACACACACACACACACAGACACACACACACACACACACACAGACACACACACACACACAGACACACACACACACACACACACACACACACACACACGCAATTTGGGAAAATGGAAGTCACAACAATTAACATAATTGACAAACTGACAAAAAACAACCAGGTATAAATCGGGCGTTATTTTCGTGAGTTTGAATATTGTGGTCTCTTGCATGAATTCAGAGATGCAGACATAAATATCACTTAGCATGTCATCCCAGTTTAGCCCGTCCTTCTCCTGTGTTACATAATCTCTCTCGCTATCAGGGGCTTCCTCCCTGGGAGGGCTGCTAGAAGCGTGACCGAGCCTACACGTCGGCAGAACGTACTGCGCCTTCGCAAACCCCTGATTTTTCACGTTTTTCGTTGGATGTTTGGTCAACGTTGCATCAAAATTTTGCCTGTTGCAGACGATATCTTTTCCTATACAACATCTGAAAACTACAGACAGGCTGTCAACCTTATATGCTCTGATACAACCTTATATGAGACGTTCTGCCAAAGTGCTATGCACAATACATTACGGGTTTAGCGCAGGTGCAGTACGTTCTGCCGACGTGCTCTGACCAAGCCCGTGCTCACCTGAGTACCGTTCCGCCGACTCGTCCGACAGAATGCCGAGCGCCAGGAAACCGAACACGTTCTGTCTGTAGGAGAAGGTCACGTGCACAGCGGTGTCGTTAGAGGTCACCAGGCTGTGGGACACCTAGAAAAGGTAAAAAATTATAATTACGCTATTGATACGCTTTTGACGCAAAAGAGCCCGGTTACATCTTTACCACACCTGGGTAGATGCTACCTGGGCGTGATGAGGGATTTGCCCAGTATCGATTGGATTGGATTGGATCGTTCGATCGTTTAGTTACAATATTTTAGAGGCATACGGAGTTGTGGGGGTGCTAGCCCTTCATGTCTAATGTACGCATGTTTTTTTTTTTAAATTTAGCACAACAGGGCAGACTCCTGCTCTATATTGACAAGTGTGATCGAATCTTTAATATCTTCGAAGCCCCTCCAAGTCTTCACGTCGCCTTTGGATCCGAAGGAGTACTGGAATCAATCTTTTCCATGGATTTCAATGGGTTTGCAATGTGGAAATACCTGATGCTAGATAATACATGCACTAGCCATCTTTTTCGAATTCGTCAGCCCCTTCGCAACTAATATTCTCAACCTTTACCTTAATCTGACCTCGTGCTGCCTTGAAAAACGCCTTGTGATGAGGGCCGCCTAGCGTATCGAGTCGGAACTGCAGCTGTTGCGGCAGGGAGGGACGCTCCAGTACCCAGACAATGACGGGTAGGGGGCGTTCGGGACGGAAGTCTGGCGTCCACACGTTCAGGTACAGGCAGTCCTCCTCTCCTGTGGGATGGTAAAGGCAGGAAGGAAGGAATGAACGAAAGAAAGAATTAATGAATATCAATATCAAACTTTATTGCGCGGCGCAATTGTGAAGGGTGCAATGTATGGAAAGTTGGTAAACAGCATGAATGAATGAATGAATAAATGGATGAATGAATGAATTAATTAATTAATTAATGAATTGATGATACACGGGAATGTAGGAAAAAGCTAAAAATCAAAAACAAGAAATTGTTCTTTTTGTTCTCTAGTAAATAGCATGATTTGAGCCTTATCATGTGAGAGGAACACCATCAAAAGGACAAAGGGACAACAAGCAGAAAAAGGAGAGAGAAATATGCTGGACCTACTTACCAACGACGTTTCCGTCTTGAATGGTAGGACACGACGCTTGGAAGGTGTCCGCGTACTTGGTCTCATTCCGACACGTTTCGTTGCTCTCTTCCTTCGTTACGGTTGGCTGCCATCTCAGCGGGCCCACCGGCGGCTCGCCATATGGAATACCTGCATCGATCGAAGATATTTATCATTATCAATTATTGATTTTTTGGCATTGCCTTTCTTTTGTCTTCCCTCTCACGATAAGGTGGAGATTGGGAGATTTCAGACTTCCGGGAAGTATGCAATCCTCGGCTTCCTGAATTCCCCCATGGCGACCACCATATTCCTGTTGGCTCTTGGCCAGAGACGTTCACGTTCACCCCATATCATGAGTCTGACTTTCTGACCTCCTTTTATTCTGCCACCGACGTGCTGTCAACCTACTCTGTCTGGCCAACATACAAACAAACCCCACAGCTCAGCCACCCAAAACATTTTACAAAGCAAATTCATTTTACCTTTAAAGACAAAGAGCCCGTCCTCCTCCACGCCCACAACTGTCCCACACGCCGTCTGGAGCTCCACGTGTGGGCGCGGCTTCCCGACGTTCTCATAAAACAGGAAGTACAACCGGAACTGCACTCCTAATATGGACAGGAGGATCAGCACGCCCAGCATCACTGCGCATGAGCGGGTCTTCAGGCATGCGCAGACGTCCTGGCGCTTCTGGTAGTCGACCTCTGACGTGCGCTGGACGTCCAGCAAGGTCACGCTCTCCAAGCCGTCTTCTTCGTCGTCTTCAGCTTCTTCACTGCCTTCTACAGGGAACATTGGAAGTCTGAGCAAATAAGAGACTGCCACTATGTAAAACTTTTGTTCTCACCTAGTGCTTTCGACCAGTTACTCTGGTCTTCTTCAGTCTGGTCTGTTTGTTTGTTTGTTTGTTTGTTTGTTTGTTTGTTTTTTCATAAAATGCTCAAATCAGCCTTCTGGCGTGAGGGAAGAGGTCAAGGTCGGACAAAAAATAACAAGGTACACGTTACACGATTGGAGTCTTTACAAATCCATGAACATAAGCTTGTATTTCACATGTTGTTTGTGTTTTCTTCAAAATTGACTTCCTATAACTTTCTACCTTTCCATTGTTGCTCTTTGTGTTAGGTTTATTTACTATGTACACATAAAGGCAAACTTCCCAAGTTACCATTAAACGCTTTGGTCTACGCTGCATATCTTCTATCGGGTGTTTATATATACAATGTACATGTAAGTGTTCCTGCACAGTATCTGTCCTTGGTGCTGAAGTATAACATACAGAGTTATTGAAGCTGTTGAAAAATGTAAATGTAAAGATTTCTAAGCTACCATTTCTAGTAGAAGAACGGAAGTGTTTAAATGCATCTCGTTTATTTGCGTTTTATCCCTGTATGCTTTGTTAGTAGAATATTCATCAATCGGTGACGATTTTTAAAAGGTAAATCGTAATCGTCACGGATTGAGGAATATTCTACTAACTGTGATATATATACGTGACGGATGAATCTTTTCAATGTATGCTTTGTGTTTTATGAAACATTTTCGATCAAAAGTAAATAATGCTCTGTAGTTGTTGTGTTTTCTAAGCCATGAATACATTTCCGTCTGATGACTTCATTTCTGTTTACGGATATGCGGCTGACATGCAAAGAACACCTGTTACGGATACGGAATTTGTTGAGGGAGGGGGGTAAAAACCTAATATTTATTTAACTAGCCTCCACCAGGCCTTTCTAAGGGGCTATGGATGGTACGATTCGGCCAAAATAGGGTCAATAATTGTCCAGAGGAGTGAGTCGTTGTAAGGGTAACATTTCGCGCGGCGCGAGCAAAAGAACTCTATGGTGGCCCCTGGACAATTATTCTCCTTATTTGGCTAAATTTTACGACTTTCAGCTTATCATAAAACCCGGCGAGGCAAAAAAAAAAAAAGGTCTTCATTCATCCATCCATTAAAACTGCTCTCACCTGGTGAAGGCGGTCTGTCCTTCTTCCCCAAGTCTCCTTCCACCGTGAAGTCATCGGAGGACGCCGGGCTCAGCAATTCCACTTCTTCCTCCTTCGTCTTCACCATGTTTAATTACGTCACTGTCTTGAAACTAAACTTGAGAAAACAAGTCACCTATCTTGTAGGCTGCAAGTCGTACCTTGTTATCCCATACGTATATAGGTGTAGGGAGCCTTAGAGTTTCACCACGCCGCCATAAGCAGTACTATTCTCTGTGCAGAATTGTCGTCTGACTGATAAGCGACGTGGACAATCGTCTGTGTCCGTCAATAGTGCCCGGATCTATCAACAGCGACTGGGCAGACACAATCCTGAAATGTCGATATCGCACCATAATAGACATCATTTTGCTTAGCCATAACTTTTAACAAATAAAGCCACTTTTCGTGACTAAGACCTTTGCTGCAATTTTCTTTATAATATCGTGTTATTTGAATAAACGAATACTTTACACGGAATTTCTAGTGCTGCTTGAGATAAAAAGTTTGTGGACGAATACAGCTCGTTTGGATGTAAAAAAAAGTGACGACACTGAACGATCCCGGCTGGAACAATACGTATACCGCCTAAGTCCAGCTGTTACAAACGTACAGCCGATTATCCTGTGCCAGACGTGTGCCTTTTTTCGACCCAGGGAGAAGCTGTAATGACTGTAGCAAAGTGTGGAGTAGCAGGCGGCGCCATGTGGTCTGGAGTTGAGGAATAAAACTGTTTTTACCTACGTGAAAAATGGAGGTTATGTTTTGTGCAGCGTTTGTCTGTGTGTGTGTGTGTGTGTTAGTCACCTTGCAAGATAACTCAAGAACGGTTGAATGGGTTGGTTTTATATTTGGTGTGTTGGTCGGTTGAGACAAAAACTGGAAATGTCTAGATTTAGGGTCCCCTGGTGAATTTCCTAGGTACTGTAGTGGAACTTGTCACCAGTATATAAAGCGTCAACTTCTACAAATCGCCCTTCCTCTTGACCTACATGTTTATACTGTATTATGATCCGTGTACTAATCTTGTTTTTTTGATCAATTTCCCTACAGAGGTTTTTTTTTTACAAAATATATAATCAATGGCTTAAATGTCAGACAACTTGTTACGATGTATTTTATATCACATGTCTCCCTGCCTTGGCTTCGTGCCAACACAAACTTGTGCTGTTGTTAGACAACAAGAACATACTAGTGTAACGATGACATTTTTTTTTGTACATTCATGCCTCAAAGGGCTAGGTACTTTTGAATAAATAACAAACAAATATAGGAAAGTGTAGACAACAATACACGCTTTATACATACATAGTACACATAAGTGCTGTACTACTAAGCTACATGTATAGCTATTTAAAACGAGTAGAGTCAACTTCTTCTCGAGATCTCTACTTTTTACAAGTGTAGATCTTGGAGCAGATAATATTTCTTAAACAAGGTTTGTCTAAACGCATCAAAAAAATAAATTTACCCGTTGCATTTATCTATGTGTGAGCAAGGATCGAGCATTAAACTGGTGTGAGTTATTTCCGAATGCCTTTGCATTCATTGTTCTAGATCCCCAACCCGGTTCAAAGTAAACACGCCTCTCTGTTTTACTGTGTTCACAATTCTAATAGAGATGATCGCGTCAGCTGTGTATGACATGTCATCGGTCCCGTGGTGTAATGGTTAGCACTCTGGACTTTGAATCCAGCGATCCGAGTTCAAATCTCGGCGGGACCTTGATGCCTAAAACACAGAGTATCTATATATCCTGCGTTTTGCAGAAAAAGCAAACGCCGTTGATTTTAGACGATCAGTGCTACGGGTATGTATTATTTTGTCTTGTAAGACAACGAACTAACTAGGCAACGACTGATGGAATGATATATATTTGTAAGACAACATCAAAACTTTTATAATTCGTGTTCACCCCAGACCCGTGCGGCAGAATAACCAGCCCAGCGCCCTTTGCCTTAATTCAGCACTACCCTCGGTCCGATGCCCTGGCTCGCTTTAGATCTCCAAGCAGATCTATTACAGGATCGGCATTGTTCTACGCTTGTTTTTTTTGTGTGTGCAACATTTAGCACATCTTTCAAATATTTCTCTCTCTTTTTGTTTGCTAAAGAATCGCCTCCTCCTAGTAAATGTTGCAAAAGCACACTTAAAACACTGAGAAGGATCCTTACACCTACTTGGACATTAGCCTTACTTTCCATTTGTAAATTTATGAACTTTTCCATCCTTTTAACACTAACAGACCAGAGTAGCCCTCTTTTATGTACATAAGAGCTGGGACAATTTAGCAACCAGATGTATTGTTTCATTTAATCAGTTAAAGAAAACAATACATCTTGTTGCCCTGTGAAAAAACAAAACGCGTTTACAAGACAACAAACACATCAGCTTGAAGACGAGCAGTTGTCAGATCGGTCCCGTGGTGTAATGGTTAGCACTCTGGACTTTGAATCCAGCGATCCGAGTTCAAATCTCGGCGGGACCTTGGGCCAACCAACAGACGGTTCAGGTAGTTTTTACATCCGCTTTTCAAGCGCAGACGTGAGGAATATTATGTCGAAAAATTGTTAGCATAAAAAAATTAAAGGAATTTCTACTTTCTTTGACTTACTTTGATTGCCAAAAAAAACAAAGTCACTTGCTTGAACAGACAAAACTTTTTTCTTGGAAAATCTTCCTACTATCACCCCTAAACAATTCTATTTGTCTTTAAAACTTTGTGTAGAAATTTCCCAATTGTCCGTGAGAACGTATAAACTTTTAGGGCTTCACGTTTACCAGATTCTTTGGGGATTGAATCATGACTGTAGAAGGGATGTGTCTTGTTAGGAATCTTAAAAAAAAAATGCTAATCATCTAGTTGGTCCCCCTTTGCCTACACACACACACTTTGTTAAAGTACAAGAATCACATAACATTCAGGAGACAGCAGTTACGAATGAAATATTTTCTTTATTTCTGGACATTACGAGATACACAGCTGCATCAAGCTCGTACTTGGTTACTCCCTGTGCAACTTCTACAAGTTCAAGTTCCTTCGCAGTCAATCTATCTGAAGCTACACCCAGCCAAGTGCCAAGGTCATGGTCACAGTCAGAAACATGATAAACACCATCTATAACTAAAACCAACTACATAGGGTAGACATACATATAGATGAGTGAATGTACACATATCAAGTGAATATGAAAAATAAAAGTAACATAACTTCAGGCACAAGATCTTCCTGACAAACAGATCATGGTGACACAAGGTGCATTTTCTTTTCTTTTTTCCCCCAAAGGGAAAAGTGCACAAGAAAAGGTGGTAGTCTTGGGTTCACCGCCAGCCCATAGCATTTCTACAAACACCTACGAAATATAGTACAAGAAAATCACAAGAATAAGACAAGGAAAGAACAGTAGTCTTTCAGGATTAAAGGTCTACAGAGAGATTCTACACCAGAAATCCCACAGAAAGAACAGGATTTGTTGCTGATCAAGCTTAGAACAATTTCAAAATTTGATTCATTTTTCTTACTTCTCACAATGTTCTGTCCCTGGTTAGTTTCAGTGTACATTACAATTCTCAATACTATTATCGAAGAAGGCATTTTTAAGGATCTACCACAGTTGCCTTGCCAACATGTGTACATTATGGCATGTACAATTCCAGCTAACCATAATATTACAGCCAGTTTTTTAAATCACAGCATACATTTCTAATTTACCGAAGCATGAAAAATTTTCTTGTCATTTTCTTTTTTGCCTAGTTGATAGCAAAGACTTATGGCATCTGAATTTTTGCACCGAGAGAGAAGCAATGGCTACTACATGTAGGAGAGATGCTGATATTTAGGAGTACAAGTACATATTGCACTGATAAACTGAAAAGTCACTGTAGCTGGGCAGGGGAAGGAAGATGCAAACATGGACGAAACAGCAACACACTGTAAAGGGATGTCAGAGAAACAAAATAAAGCTGGACAGGACTTCCGGGGTTACAAATAGACACACAACCGTTAACCTTCTCCCTGCTGCCTACCCCATAACCAGTACAAATTTGATGCCATACGGCTACCTTAGCTGGCTGAAGGTTAAGATATTGGAGATAGCCACATGCAGTGAAGAACTATGACTTTCTGACAGTTTTATTTTTACGAATACTTGACAGAGGACTTGGTGGTAACAATAAGCCAAATATCTTATTTTTCCAAAGATGTTTTGATGTTAACACTTAGAAGCATTTCTTAGTTGTTTTGTTGGTCAAATTGGCATTGCAACATGGGCATGGAATAGGCATTTCTTCAAGTTCATCATCTACATGTGCAGCAAATACAGCAGTGCAGTTATTCAGAATTCAATCGAACATGTATAAAAGGACAGGACACAAGAAGCAGTACATGAAGAAAACAGCTGTGTTTGCTTGGCAATCTTAATGGTTCTACCTTTTGAGAACAGCAAAGGGAGGGAGTATACTGATCATGTACATTTGTACATGTACTGTATGTTACCAACTTCACTGTGAACATACATGTACATAGCATAATGTTCAAGCAGTTACTTGATTGGTACTAGCTGTCAATTTAGCGAAGTTCATCCAGACATGGAAGGGGTGGACACACTGACAAAAAAATCTGTTTAGTCCACAATGTGATGATTTTGCGGTTGAGAGGTCACCATGAAAAACACGAACATTAATCCACCACGAATATTTCAAGAGTTACGGTAGTTAGCTTTTCCCTACACAAGTCTGCAAGGTTAGAAATATCCTACAACACCCCCTCTGCTTAATGGCATGATCCATCTATCACCATCGTTGGGTGAGTCTACTTGTAAAAGAAGGGGTGGTAAGCATTGCTGTGAAAAGATTAGTCCTAATAATAGTAATATACAGCTTCAGTCACACAATCATGCAAAACGCTAGTTAACAATTTAAAACTCATGCATGCACTCAGCCATTCTATCGGTCCAGTTGCATCATACCCAGTATCACTTACTGTGACAGCTTGCTTCACAAAAATTCTTTTATTTTTTTTCAGCTTTTGAAAAAGAAAATCAACTTTTTTTGTTCCTTTTTGCCACAAATTATAAATAACACAGACCTTGGACCAAAATTGCCCAAGCCATGATCATATAATGGTTGTATCGCCACTAGTACACAAATTCTACAATAACCCTTGACTACCAATGTTCAAAAGGTTTCTTTTCATTTCAGCAATTCACTTTTTCCTTTTTTTTGCTCAAACTTTTTTTTAAATGTTTCATCTGTACTTCTGATAAAAACGAATTCGGCATCCACATATGATCGCACAATTTTTCTTCATGGACACCTAAAAAATATAAGCCCGACTACATCACGTTTCTTGCAGTCCTTCTACTGGTCAGGCCTCTAGAAGCTTGATGGCCAACACCTCTAAGTCAGGAGAATTAGGAACATCTTAATCCTGTTGATTTATGCATATGCGCTAACATGGGCCAACTATTGTCAGATTGAGAACTGTCTGTTACCATAGCGTTAGAGGTAGCAGTGTGATGACTTGTTTCCACTGTGATAAAGAATCCTGAGCTCCTATTGGTAGTTCTGGGAATGGTTCTCCAGAGTTAGAGGTGTATGTCCACAAGCTTTCTGGGAGGAGGCAGCACGTCGGCAGAATGTACTGCGCCTGCGCAAAACCCAGATTTTTCACCTTTTTCGTTAAATGTTTGGTCAACGTTGCATCAAAATTTTTCCTGTTGCAGACGATATCTTTTTGTATGCAACATCTGAAAACTACAGACAGGCTGTTAACCTTATATGCTGCTCTAATACAACCTTATATGAGACGTTCTGCCGAAGTGCTATGCACAATACATTATGGGTTTCGCGCATGTGCAGTACGTTCTGCCGACGTGCTGGAGGAGGCCCAATCAGCCCGACAGCGAGAGACTGTGTAACGCAGGCTACGCCAAACGTAATCTATCGCAATACACGGCATATGCAACTGGACGGGACCCGTCGCTAGAGGTCTTCGTCTTCTTCTTCGTTGTGTACGCTACTATCGTGCCCCAGCTGCAGCGGTTGCGCCGTCGCGGCCGCCATGTTTGCTGGGAAGAGTTGTTGCCTGACTGAATTTGTCGGTTGAATCTGTGAAGAATGGGAGAAAGAAACCATGTTAAAACACTGAGGTGATCAGAGATGGCAGACTTTAATCCTTTATACAGGTCAGAAACACAAACACACAGAACAATGTTTCGTTCCCATGTGGGTGAAGTAATGATTTCCTGGCAGATTCAAACTACATTTTTGTGGCATGCACACAAAATATACATCACCCTGTTCTGTATCAAGATCTCCTTCAATCAGGCTGCAGGGAGGGGGAGGGGTAGTCTGGAAGCCATTCTGGTTGGGTTTACACTTACTAAGGAAAGGCTTCACCAGTCACTATGATAGTCAGTCCGAGACAGAAGCAACTAAGGAAGGAGATGCTAACATAATCAGGACTCCAGGATGGCATATAGGGTAGTTTTTGACCGAACACTGCCCAAAACCATTGAAACCTTAGTTACATATATATAGTTAGACTTAGAGCTGCCAGAGAGTGATTTCCAAGTGTTTTTTTTATTTAGACGAAGATGACTCCTGAAATATGGGAGAAAAAAACAACAATAGTTTGAATCAATCTTTTCCCTAAAAGGCTAAAACCACATGTGAATCAGAACTCTTCATTTTAGGCAAAGATGACCTCCAACTTACCTGAAATATAGGAACCGTGCCAACCCCTGTAGTTTGACTCGGTACGGGCGAACAGAACGTCTGCGCCGCTCCGTTCTGCATCCCGAAAGGCTCGTGGCTTTCCCCTGCGCCCTGATTGGTCGGACTAAAACCATTCACAGTCCTTTCCCCTAGCCTAACTGTCGAGCCCGCCGGGAACTCTGCTGGACTGCCGAACGCTAAATGTGACGGTTGCTGTGATTGGGTGCTAGGTACTACTGCATTCTGTGACACCACCTCTGATTGGTGGTTTTGAACCGGACTGCCGAAGTGTTGATGTGGTAGAGACTCGGGTTGGCCAGTCTTGACCGGGCTGTTGAAGGGGCTTTGATGAGACAAGGCTCCCGATTGGTGGGGACTGCCAAACAGAGTTTGTGACTGGTCGTTTGATTGGCTACCGGGAAGGGGTCTCCCGAAGGGGTTTTCAGCAGCCTGGAGCGGTGGAGATGTGGCGAGGTCAGCCCCCATGGTAGACATCTGTTGAGTAACGGCCAGGAGGCCATTTTCTTCCACCGTCAGGATCACCCAGATGATTTCTGCAAAGCATATACATAACAAAATAAGACTTATCGAACACGTGTACAATGAAAATTGAAACAAAATTTAAACATCAAGCCCTGGACAGCTAGGTTGGATTCTTTCAGCACGATGCAGAACGTACTGCACCTGCGCAAAACCCGTAATGTATTGTGCATAGCACTTTGGCAGAACGTCAGACAGAAGCAGAAGGTTGACAGCCTGTCTGTTGTTTTCAGATGTTGTATAGGAAAAGATACCGGTATAGTCTGTAACAAGCAAAATTTTAAATTTGATGCAACGTTGACCAAACATCCAACGAAAAACGTGAAAAATCAGGGTTTTGTGCAGGCGCAGTACGTTCTGCCGACGTGCTGATTCTTTCAACTTCTTAATCTGAAAAGATTCTACAAGTACAAGTTCTTCTCCATCTTCAATCATTGAAGACAGCACAGCTTTAACCCTTAAAAGAAGAAAACTGTCCGTTCCTGGAGCACTAATATTATAATAATAATAAATTTTATCTCTGGCATTTAATGTAGCACGTAATAGCATTCATGTTTGGCGACGCACATTCCAATTAAATAACTTAGAGCCTCTGGGCAGCATTTATATCTACCAGTATCGATGTCTATGTAATTTCTGCTTGTAATGTAAACACACAAGCAAAATTTTTCTCACAAGAGTTATATACAACCTATTTTTTGTTTGACTTTTGTTACTGAACATGCACTTTACAATTACCACTTCAATTTTCTTTGTTACATTTGCAATCAACACTTTAATCAAAACATGAGTCTAAAGCCAATGCCAAGTTGAAATAAAAATGAGCTTTGCAATTGAGATCAGCTCCAACTTGTAGTTGGTAATATACAATCATATACATTCCACAAGAATAGCTGAGCTCTGAATAGTAACTAATCCAGTTAGAATTACAACCTTGCAGAAAGTTACCTACAGCAGAAGGTGTTACTATGCTTGGTTGGGCATGTCTGATCATGTTTTATGGGTTTGATCATCCGGATAATGAAATGTATGTCAACATGTCCCAATCACGTAAATGACACTGATTGGAGTCTTTACATTTAACACAAACTTAACATTGAAATCACTAGTACTGCTACCTTTGAAAGTTCCTGAGCTTTATACTTATACATGCCTTGTCATGTTTTATGGAATTGATCATCCGGATAATGAAATGTATGTCAACATGTCCCAATCATGTAAATGCCACTGATTATGCTTTACTGTTTAACACAAACTTAACATTAAAATCACTGCTACCTTTGGAAGTTTGAGTTCCTAAGCTTTATACTTATAGAATAGAGAAAACAACACATACACAACTATATGTGATTTCTTCATAGCTTTTAAGAACACAAACCATTTTATTGCAATTGGCTTTTGGAGGTTGATAATGTGGTTGAATGGCCAAGTGACTAGATTAAGAGGTCATGGGTTCGAATCAGGGATTGGGAGTAAAACTAGTACCAAAAGGTAGGTGGTGGAATGAGAGGGATGGGAGCCTGCCTTCCAGTAGAATGCCCTAGACACAGTGGGCTAACAACCCACTGTCCATACGGCCTCAAAAAAGGCTGTGGGATCTTTAAGTTTTTACTACATGTATATGATGTTTCTTTGACTGTTACTTGGTAACTTATCATTTGCCATGCTAGTATTATTGTTGCTCTTACATATACCATATTTGATGCTACATTTCAAAAACCTGACCCACCTCCGAAGTACAGGTTCCCAGGTGTGCACATTCTCCACTGTCCGTGGTAGACACCTGCATGGGACGGACTCATCATGTTCACACTCACGTCTGTGATGCACTTGGCGTCTAAGGAGTCGACCAGGACTCTGTCGTTGGGACCAAGACGCTCCCCTGCAAGGAACCTCAGACAGGCACCCGCGGGCCAGGGCTCTTCACCTGTGGGGTGCATGAGATTGGGCGTAACATTTGCGTTCTGCATCTGTATGTATGACGATGATGCTCTGTGTTATGAAGCTCAGTGTAGTTGTTGAAACAGCCACTTACGTGACTAGCTGGAATCAGTTTTTTCTTGATTTTCTTCATAAGATGCAGATCATCTTCATCTTATATCTTTATGAGTCTGTGTAACTGCTATTAGGTGTTACACAGCAGTTTTGCAAGTACAAGGCAGCTGCTGCTTATATTACAACTAATGTTATGTCTAAGTCCTGTATTACATGTACAAGTAATATGTATTCTGACTTGAGTCATAACTTGAGTCAAAAAATGAAGACTGTTCCATATGTTGATGTGATACACTGTTGTATGGTAATTCACCCAAGATTTGAGTATGCTGCCGACTAGAGCTGTTTTCAAATAGCTTTGTAGATGCAGTACAATTATTTTATACAAAAAACAAAACATGAACTACTTGATGAGCTGAAAGGTAGACCTGATCAAAGTTATAAGAAATTATTACAATTTCTTACCTGAGTTCTGTATTCTCCATGTCTTGACAAACGGTGTGTCTGGCGGGACTGACTCCCCCTCCCCTATCGTGATGTCCGCCACGAACGACATGTTCGGGAGCGGCTGGCGTGGCGTCTCAAGGTCGTAGAACGCACCGACTGCTGCCTGGAGGTTCCTGGAGGTATTAAAGAAGTTTGTTACATTTTTATTTATTTATTCAGAAATTGTAACAAGACAATAGTGCACTAGGCAGCAAGTATGCTGATAGCGTGCACACCTGACACATACAGGCATACAGCACATATGACACAAGAACAACAATAAACAGATAAAACAAGATACATACCCGAGTAACATTATCTAATGAATCACACCTGCAATTTTGATAATTTATAACTGTACAACAAATAAATGTTTGACGTGGCTCAGCTGGAAGAAGCACAGAATCTTTTTGATTGGGCAATGAACGTGTGGAGTGCATCTGTAAGTTTTGTGTTTGTGTCAAGGTTGTGAGCTGGAGAACCCTGGAGCAGGACAGATGTGGTTAGATGTTGTTACATCTCAGGTGCGACCTAGAAGACTTCAAGAACAAAACACAGTGTACCAAAGAGAGATAATTTTGAGGTGATCCTGACTAGTTTTGCTATTTGTTAAGTACTCTTCACACATGAAGCTGTGGGGACCAAAATTTATTTGTCTTAAGGTTTCCAGATTCCTGCATCTTCTTTAACCTTTAACATCTATCTAATCTATACTATAATGATTAAGTTTCCTGGATATCAAGGCTCACAAGGCTCTTTGTCAAGTACTTTTAAAGGTATCGGAAAACAACATTATGGATCCGCAGTCACAGCAGCTTAAAGCTGTTTCATTCCTCCACATTATCATTTTGAGATGTTACCCCCCCCCCAAAAAAACGATTATTACCAAATCAATACTTTAAATGTAACTAATTTCACTCATTTGAGAGGGGTGGGGCCTTGCCTAAAACAAGAGGACTGTAATATGCAGCCACACCTTTTTTCTCAGTTTTACTAGTTTCAGTTTTGGTGAGCTGAACTGTTTAGGTGTCTTGTTACCATTGGTGACCAGTTGATTTCATCACGACACAACAGTCCCCCAAAAGAGGACAAAATCCCACCATGCCATCTGGAAGTTTTTTCTACCTTTCGGAACGTGTGACCTACAGTTATCTATTATGTTTCTATCTTCCCTCTTTAAATTTGTTTTTGTCCAAATTAAAGCCCCCCTCCCACTTCCCCATTTACCATCTAGCAAACTACAATTTCGCTGTGCATATAGATGGACTATAAATATGTTAATTACTCCCCGTGGACTTATTTGCCGTTAGAAAAACAAGGCAACAACTGTTTCCTTGGAGCACGTCGCCACATATTTCTGGTTCGGGAGGATTTCTGCCGATATTACACGTACCAGTTGTTCATATCGAGGAAAAATGCACAAGCAGACGGGTTGAGCTGGTAGTTGACCAGTTTCTGAAGCTCCGCGACCAAAACCTCTCTGTCCGTGGTGCCCATGGCGCTGAACTTCTGCATGAAATCAGCCTCCAGGTCCTGATCTACCTCCATTTTCGTCCGATTTATCCGCCGATGGGTGAAAAAGTGAGAAAATCGGGTTGAATCAACCCCGAATGGAACCAAAACATTGAGTCGGAGTCATTCTGTAACGCTCCGAGCTGTCATCATGACGTCAACACCGCGCCACTGCGCACGCGCCGCGTGGGGCATGGTGGGAAATATTACCCACAAGCCACTGGGTAATTTCACCTTTGACCTCCCCATGATATTTCTTATTTTCCAAAACATTCGCACGATATCGCCCTTTCTTCTAGGTTTTCGTCGGTTTTCTCATTCGTTTTGACGCTCAAGGGGTTTATTTGTGCTCACCGAAGTAAAACACACGCCAGAGAACGCGAAGGGCGACAGGAAAGCTGACAATGTCGTCGGATCGTGTCATAAACAGCCTGAGATTCAACCAAGACCATGGTGAGAAATTCTCATGATGTTATGATTTTCGCACTATTTACAGGATCATCTCCAGGTTAAGTTGATATAAGGGTTAGGGTTGACAGGATCATGAGGTGGTGTATTCACATTGCAAGATTACCAAAGGCTGTGAGAATGCATTTTTGGCTTCTGACTACTGGTTCCTAACAATTCCTGTCAATAGTGTAAAAAAAAATTCTTATTATTGACAAGAAGGTTAACCTCCTTGTTATTGATAGCGCCGTGGCTATATACACACCGGGTGTGTATATAAAAGACAAATAGATTTTATATACACACCGAAATACTAGCCTCCTTGGTAGGCCCAAAACCTGGGTTTTTGTGAGTGTTTGAGGATTCAGGGGCACCAAGTTTGAACCTCGGTCTTCAAGTTTATCTTAGTGGATGATGAAAATCAGAAAACAACACGGAAATCCAATTCGCCGCGGCGGACAATAAGACCCAAGCAAGCTACCATGTTTTCGATCACGTCCGCACCATCGCTACTTCACGCCGCCCTGACAAGATGTCGGGTTCATTTGCACGTCTAACGCAGACAAGGCAAGCCGGTATGTCCGCCCCAGCATCGTCCCCCAAGAAGGCTAGCAAGCCCAAGGCGGCGCCCAAGGCCCCCGCGGCTCACCCGCCAACTACCGCCATGATTACGGCGGCTGTGGAAGCACTCAAGGACCGCACCGGTTCTTCCGTACCGGCCATCAAGAAGTACATCGCCGCCAACTACAAGTTCGACGTGGAGAAGAAGGCACACTTCATCAAGCGCGCCCTGAAAGCCTTGGTGGAGAAGGGTACCCTCCTTCAGGTAAAAGGTACTGGGGCGTCGGGATCCTTCAAAATCAACGTGGCAGGCAAGAAAGCCGCAGAGAAGGCCGCCAAGAAAGCCACCAAGAAGTCGGTCAAGAAACCCGCGGCTAAAAAGGCCACAAAACCCAAGGCCACCAAGCCGAAAAAGCTCAAGGCCAAGAAGGCTACCACCCCCAAGAAGACCAAGAAGCCGGGCACCAAGAAGACCAAGAAATCTCCGGCCAAGAAACCTGCTGGCAAGAAACCCGCCAAGAAGACCCCGGCAAAGAAGACCGCCAAGAAGGCAGCGCCCGCTAAGAAGGCACCCAAGCCCAAGAAGAAGTGAAGACTTGGCCGTCGAATTTCCTCCAAACCCCGGCCCTTTTCAGGGCCACCCACATCCTTACGAAAGAACTATGTCTGACACCTCCAAGTTACCCATGCTCCACACGAATACGCACTATCCCCTGAAAGAAAAATGATACACGAACTAAGAAGAGAATGAATAAAAATGAATTAAAGAGGGAAGCCAAAGCGGGTGTGTATATAAAAGACAAATAGATTTTATATACACACCGGGTGTGTATATAAAAGACAAATAGATTTTATATACACACCGGGTGTGTATATAAAAGACAAATTGATTTTATATACACACCAGGTGTGTATATAAAAGACAAATAGATTTTATATACACACCGGGTGTGTATATAAAAGACAAATAGATTTTATATACACACCGGGTGTGTATATAGCCACGTTCTATTGATAGGAACATCAATAGTACAAGAAAAAGTCTTATCCTGTCAATAGTGCAAAAAATCTTATTGACAGGAACATCTTATCAATTACTTTAAGAAAGTGCCACATTTTATTCTTAAGCACAAGTTTGAATCTCCATGTCTGAGGCTTCATAAAAAGTGAAAGTGAAAGGTCTGAAACTTAGTGAAAGTCAAACCAGTCTAGCTCAGCGAACTCAATGGACAGTTGACCTACACTTCCACTGGTCGTGACACAGAAGACAGACACTATGTACAGTATTTACACAATTACAGGTTCACTGTACTGGGGAAATTCCCCTAGCTCTTCAGACAAGTACAATGAACAGTGGACCACGGCTTAACGTCCCGTCCTAAGGACTGCGACCCTCTCCAGTAGCGTGCATGTCGGGTGAGCAACAACAGCCGGGATTCGAACTCACAACCTCTTGGTCCAGAGGCAGGGTCACTAACCACTGGACTGAAATCCAAACCTAATCTAGCTGCCAAGTGTCTTTCTTCTTCGCAATTGCTAAGTTAGGTTTGGATACTAGGCTAATAACCACTGGATGATGCGCACTACATTATTATGCAACATAGAGCTAAGCTAACTTGTTTGTTGCCCCCTCAGGTTGTTTCACCTGTGCGATGGACGATGGGTTCAGACTGTACAACGTGGAGCCTCTGGTGGAGAAACTCAGTCTGGGTGAGCACAGATTCTCTACGTTGTACCATCCTAATATGTTATTGGTGTGTTATTTTCTGTTCAGTCCAACATTAGCGTTTAAGCTTTTCTCAGTGGTTTTAGTTTGCAGTAGGGGGGAAAGGGAGGTTTTCACGATTGAAACAATTCTGTAATACTGTACTAGTAGTCATACAAAGAGGACATATTCGTGGTGCCATGAATTCGAGGTGGGAAGGTTACTGCGAAAAAGAAAACCACAGCAAAAGTTTCAAGATTTACAGTAAGGAGAGGTGGTTGTCTCACACAGATGGTAGGATGGGCATGTTTGGCAGTATTAACACCCATTTTTTCCTTCATACTCGTTGTATCGCTTTATCTATTTGGTGTATAAAGCTTGTTATGTTGTTTTTGTTTTCCAGCCCATAACGAGGTTGGGAGTGTGTCCCAGGTAGAGATGCTGCACAGATGTAATGTAGTGGCTGTCGTCGGGGGAGGGAACAAACCCAAGTTTGCAGAAAATACAGGTGGGTTTGATGATTTCTCACTCAATCTCTCTGTCCTCTCTCTCTTTCTCTGATGATTTCTCTCTCAGTCTCTCTCAAGATTGCTCTTTTTCTCTCTCCCTTTCTTTCTCTCTCTCTCTCTCTCCCCCTCTCTCTCTCTCTCTCTCTCTAACTCTCTCTTGCTGTCTCTTACTTCCTGTTTCTTTTCTCTCTGTTTCTTTGTTGATAGAGCTTGAATTTCAAGTGTAAAATGTCTATGAGCTACTGTAGAATCTGTGTGTTGCAAAGTTAGATCCAATGGCCAGCTACTCCTCTGGCCAATTTCTACAATTTTCCAGCAACCCATTGATTTTGAAGTCTGGTAGAAACTAGCATTGAGCATAAGAATGATGAGAAGGCAAACTTTGTGATGACTATGATGTGTTTTTTCCTCAGTGCTGATCTGGGATGACAAGCAGAAGAAGTTTGTGATTGAGCTGACTTTCACCCAACCGGTCACTGCTGTCAGACTCAGGAGGAACAAGTCAGTCTTTATTCAATGATTTCATTAATGTTTGTTTGTTTGAGCACGTTGTTTATTTATGAAATACTTAAATCGGCCCACTAGCTGCTTTTCATTGAGGTCATGAGGGAAGAGGTCAGAGTCAAACAGAATGTATGACTTCAACTGGCCCAAAATGTTGAAGCAAAGATGGATTCTTGAAATGACCAATTGTGATTTCTCTTTCTACTATAGATCCTCATCAGCTATCTTGAAATGAAAATGATAAACTTGATCCGAGTATTACCCTGTATCCTTCAATCCATTGGCTTATGTGAGCGCCACATTCACTTTTGTTTTCAGTTTTGAAGGAAATTAGCTACCAACTGGTTGCAACCAAATTAATCATAATCCCTTCTGTGTTGTTTTCCCTCCAGGATTATAGTAGCAGTCCGCAGCCGGATCTTCGTGTTCCGTTACCCAGACAACACCAGTAAGCTGTTTGAGTTTGACACCAGGGACAATCCCAGAGGTGAGCAGGAATGCAAGGGTTCTACTCTTTTATTCTCTAATACCTAAGAACTCTCAGCTGTCACTTTTTTACTAACTTAAAAGGCATCCTAGATGTCTGACGGTCTAAATGTTGTGAGTATTGTTGCAGATGTTGTCATCTATATGTAGCTGTCCTTGGTAGTCCTTCGCAGTCAAAGATGACTGTCAGTGTCCTCATTCACGAGGAGTGTGACCTCATGTAGCTGACCATACAAGAGTTAAAGTTGATGTCCTTCTGTATTGAGTGTATAAGTGCTAACAGCCTGGTGATTACTTGACCTGATCTTATGTAAGACTCAAAGAAATGAATCTTTTGCTGTCAAATTGATCATTTTTGATACACCCCCCAGGTCTAGTGGAAGTGTCCCCCAGTACAGACCATCAGATCATGGTGTTCCCTGCACACAAGTGTGGCAGTCTGCAGATTGTGGTCAGTGAAATATTTTTTAAATTCAATTTATCATTTCCTGGCAAAGGTCCATCCACCAAGACATCACACATTGAAACAACTGTGATAGTTATGTGCCTTCTTACTTAGGCATATTGTCCATCCTTGGGAAATGTTCATGGACTAGTTCCCTTCGTCTCATGCTGTAACAGTAACAGTAACAGTTACAGTAACTGTAAAATGGAAACATTAGGAAAAGGAGCTTTCGTGTTCCAAGTTATACAGTTTTGATGTAAATGTGTACCATCTATCCCAGCTATTATAATGCTCACCTGTATGAAACCCTTTTTTAGCATGAAAGTTCATCTGTGTTGGTACAAGTCATTATGAAATAGAGACTAAGCTTTAACTGCCAACACTAACTACAAAGAATTGGGACTTACCCCAAATTTTCGGTTGACTCCATCAAACTTTTTTGTTCATTTCTTCCTTCATTCCTCCCCAGGACATTGCCACGACAGATGAGAACATCTCCAGCTCCCCCGTCACCCTGACAGCGCACCAGTCGGAGATCGCCTGCATAGCTGTCAATCAACAGGGCACCAAACTGGCCTCCGCCTCCAGAAAGGTCAGCTGGGGTCATGACTTGTCATTGCTGTGTTGGTAGATTGACAGTATGGAATGTTGTCATTGACTAAATGGGTCAGGACAGGTCACTCAGAATTTTGAAGGTTGATTAGAAATATTTAGTTGATGTTAGATATCTAGGGTGACCAAGTTTAATTTCTTTTAATAGAATGTAAGTGTAGCTTTATCATATACACACTGACTTGGTTTGTTTATTATGTTAAAAGGCATTGACACTGGCTAATTTCTACTCAACATATACATGTATATCATACATGTACATATATACCACCCTGCAACAGAATATAATTTTTTGTTGAACTCAGGGCACCTTAATACGGATCTGGGATGCGCAGACGAAGAAGATGCTACATGAGTTGAGGAGAGGCTCAGACCCTGCCACACTGTACTGGTGAGCCCTCTAGTCATTGTACATTTCTGATGTCATAGGTTACACTGTGTAGTGCTCCTTTGTATTGTTGTATGGAATTGAGGAAGTTGGTGAAGTTCACGTTTCAGACAGACTGTATTGATGATATGATAAAACTTTCCATCCAACACATAACTTTCGAAATCCAATTTTTGGGACTTGAAAGTTGAAGCAACCCCCTTGTTCCCTGCCTACAGTATCACCTTCAGCCATGACAGCTCCTACCTGTGTGCTTCCAGTGACAAGGGAACCATCCACATCTTTGCCATCAAGGACACATCACTCAACAAGAGATCAACGTATGGAATAAATTATCACTGTTCTTTCATAAAACCACACTTGATTTTATAGACTCTGTATCTGCTAGAGTGAAGATAAACGTTTAAAAGTTTGCAGTGTGCAACTTTAAGTTTGCAGTGTGCAACTTTTTTATTGAAGAGTTTTTCAGCAACTGTTTTGCAGTACTATAACGTATAAGTAACCAACAATCTGCACTGCACTGATATTTCTTTCCATCAAGATTGAGTTTAATTCACTATTTAAGAATGTTCAGTTTCTCTTAAGCATCAGCACTAATGAAAACATGTTGCCATATCAACAATTTTGCAAATACGGTGCATAGTTGCATCCTAATAAGGGAAGTTTAATTTCAGTCTTTACTGTTTTCTCCTGTAGCCTGCGTAAGGTTGGTTTCCTGGGCCAGTATGTGGAGTCCCAGTGGGGCCTGGCTAACTTCACCGTGCCACCGGAGTGTGCGTGTATCTGTGCATTTGGACCCAACTCTTCAGTTATAGGTCAGTACAGAACACAATTGCTGTTGCCAAAACGTTACTAGTATTTGTTTGTTCATTTGTTTGTGAGCATGCAGGACAATTTCATACATTGTACGTTATTGAGGTATTACTGTGTTTTCTTTTTTCATGACAATGTGCCTTGCTTGGCCTAAGCAAATTGTGGTCAAATTTCAGAAAAAAACTCTATCTAAGTTCAAAAACAGTGGGATCATTAAGTACAGAACACAAGCATGGCATTGACTGTTGTCATCTTGTTCTCTTAGCCAAGCTTCATGTCTGCAAACACAAGAACCAAGGCAGTGAAATGGTTTGCCCTTGTTCGCACTCACATGTTTTGAACAGCTCTATCTAGGCTGCTTGAATGTTTATAAGAGTTAACTTTTGTACTGTTTCCTTCCTGCAGCCATCTGTGTGGACGGCACCTTCCATAAGTACGTCTTCACGCCAGAGGGAAACTGCAACAGGGAGGCTTACGATGTCTTCTTAGACGTGGGGGATGATACCCACTTCTAGACACTAATATAGCATATATAAACATAAACATTATCAACCAGGTTACATACATTGTATATCTGCCACATTGAAAAATAAGTGTGTTTGAGAGATCTCTAGTACAACACCCCCAGCCATGCACAGTTTAGATATGCAGGAGTGCATTATATATACCGGTGAACATTGCATTAATGGAGATCTTTTCAGAGTAGACTCATCTTTTCAGGGTGGCAGATACATGTATATGTGACCTGGTGGAATTATGTTTAGTAGATGAACACTAAACCTTGTATATAGACAAAAATAAGTGCTTGCTAAGTGCAAAGACTGAATATCTATTATTTATTTGCCATATTGTAAAGTTTTATCTGATTCAGGAACTTTGTTATTTGATTTTTAAGGTAACATTTATGTCTTTTTTGTAACATGTAAAATGAGCCATCTAACTTAATCAATCAGGGTCTTTTGCTTTCTTGAACCTACATGACTTAAAGATAAAGTATTTTAACTGGCAATATTGGTCCATTTAGGGTCCTGGTTCATTCATCCTGACTATGTACTGCTGCAATACATCACTTACTATCCAGGATTTACATATAAAAGACAATTGAATATTTTACAACTGACCAGTCTTTACTGTCTGTAATCGTACACAATAATGTATTAACCAGTACTGCATGATTGTATTGCAACAAGAACCATGTTACTGCACAACTGTACCTAGTATAGACAGAATTTCCCATATAAATATGTTCAACATAGATTCAATCAACATTACACGAACTATACATTTTAAATCACCTTAAACTGAAATATAATTTACCATAAATATACTCTGTAAAGCAGCCATTAAATTTTGCAACAAATATCTACATCTCTGTCTGGCCTTAATATACATTATATCAGCTCACCTAAGTCGTAACATTGCCAATCATACAGCAATATGGCAATTTACAGATAAAATCTAATATTCCTGACTAACACCAAAACATAATCTCATGTTTTTCAAGGGGATATCAAACAGATGTGTTGGGTTGGCTAAAGGTTGAAGGTCAGCCCAGCAGGAACAGGTGTCTGTAGTGTCGGGTCTCATGTTAAAGGTTGAAGGTCAACCCAGCAGGTGCCTGTAGTGTGGGGTTAAAGGCTGAAGGTCAGCCCAGCAGGTGCCTGTAGTGTGGGGTTAAAGGCTGAAGGTCAGCCCAGCAGGTGCCTGTAGTGTGGGTTCAAAGTTTGAAGGTCAGCCCAGCAGGTGCCTGTAGTGTGGGTTCACATCCAAGCTACAGGTCTGACATGGGAACTCTTTGGTGAGGAATGGCTCATACCTACAAAAAACGGAAACAGAAGGGAGATGTAGTGCATATGGCAATTCACATTTTTCTGGTCATTATAAATGTGCTGGCATGTTCCAAAGCTGTCAACAGAGTGCTACACAAGGACATATCAGGATCCAGTGTTTGATCTCAGGCTAGCAGAAGAAACAACACAGATAAAACAGTATATATTTCAGATAGTAAAAACTTCACTCACCAGAAGTTGATAGCAAGATTCCTGTGCTGGGTTGAGCTGGGGTAGGACTGGACCTCGTGCCACCAGTGTGCCGGCATGAACAGAACCTCTCCTTCTTCTATAGTACAGTTAACAGGCAGGGCAGCAGCAAACTGGGGGAACCTCTGGGTAAGGTACAAACACAACAGTGTTATACAGACTGTACTTGTGCCACCAGTGAGCCAGCATGTATAAAACCTCCCCTTCCTCTATAGTACAGTTCACAGGCAGGGCTTCAGCAAACTGGGGGAACCTCTGGGTAACAACAGTGAGATAAGGCTTATAGATAACACTTCTTAAGTTCTGGTGGTTCTGGGAATACTTACAACTTACAACCCTTATGAAGACTGGAAACCTTATACTGTCACTGATACAAAAAGGCAGAGTTTGCATCTTACTAAATGTCTTACACCATTGTAGTGTACTTTTTCTATGTTTCTTGGCATAAAAATGAAACAAAGCATCCAATGCTCTCAAAGGATGCCAAATTCTGCTCAGTCACTTAGTAGACTAAGTGAAAGTGGAATAACTATCTGAAATGTCTGACACTTCAGAGACTTTTCTTACCTTGAAGTTGGGCTTGAGTATGTCCACAGGAGACATGACCATAGATGTGCTGTCCAGCAGGGTTTTCCTACGGAACTTCCCGCTCCTGTTGTTGTACCCCAGTATGGCCTCAGGGATGTGGGCCTCGTACAGCTTTGTGTTGTCATGGGGCTCAAAGAGGATCACTTCCTTCTTACCACTTATCTGGGGAAAATATAATGTGTTATGAGTTATGTGTTAAAACATGCAATGGTTCATGTAGCTGAGACTTAAAACTGTAAGGGTCTTAAAATGTATTGTGGTAGGTGCAAATATGGAATCAATCCTATCAATGCATCCCTTCTGTAATACATGTATCAACCTTCATGCTGCATACTAAAACTGCTACATAAAAAGACGGTGAACTCTAAAGCAGCATCAGTAATCCCTGAGGTCTGCACACTTCAGATCAGATACCCAGGTGTTCGAGACATTCTGCAGAAGGCCTATATAACATTGTTTTCAATTATGTATTCTTAGGGTACCCTGCAATCTTAAAAAGCTGATGCTAGATTCCAAGATGAAGACTGCATTTATGTGTATGGGGGCTTGGGGAAATATATACACTACCAGATATATACACATAGTACATAGATACTACATGTACATAGTTTTTGTGAAAATCCAGAAAAAATTGGGCATGCTTTTTCATATCTGAAAACAGACCTCTACACACTTCTGCAGCAAGTTGAGCACCATCAGGAAAGTCAAAGTATCGTAGAACAGAGGCCTGGTGCTTGTTTACTGTGCAGATAGGAGTAAAAACAAAGAAAGTCCACCGACAAACAAATAAACATAAAGATGAAGTGTCACCATCTCTGTGCTTCTCATTGGTCATTCTGTCACGATTTGGCCAATCAAACGACACCCTTTCCTCTTATTTTAAAATTGTTTATAATTTTCCAAGCAGTACATTTCTTTAATTATGGTTGTCATTTCTTTAATTATGGTTGTATTTTATAAGTATTTTACCTGATGCTTGCATATTGAGAATTCAGTCTGTGTTTGTATTGATCATTAACTTTTTACAACAGGCTTGTCAAGGAAGGCTGAAACAGTAAATTTTTGACATTATTGTTTTCTGATTGAGTAAATTCTGATTCACATTTTCAATAGACTGAAGACAGCAACACTTCATTTTTAATGGAAGAAAGCCATAAAGCAGAAGAAAGTGGGAAAGGAACAAAGAACTGGTCAAAGATAAAGAAAAAAAAATTATACAAACACAATTCAAAACCAAACAAAGTAAATGGACGTACTGCATGCACTTTTAAATAAACAGGAAGCAAGATCACATACAGAAGAAGACAGATAGGATAATGTAGGAACAAAGTCTGTGCTGTAAGACCTGAGGTCAGAAATCTGATCCTGTACTGTATGTACAGTATCCACATGTCCTACCTGGCACAGTAGATTGTCAAAGGGGTCAAAGTGCAGCTTGCCGAGCGTGTTGCCATCGCTGAGCCACATGTTCAGGTGTCGTCTGGTCAGCAGTGAGTTCATAAACGGGAAAGCTGGAGGTAGAAAAGGACTTGAGATAACAACCCACTTTGATATTTGTACTCAATAATATTTCTGAAACACCAAAATGCAATTAGACGAGCAAAGGTGGAGTAAAAGCTGTCAAAAAAGTTAAGTTCGTATGGCCTCACAATTTTTATGCTATTAGAACATAACATTACATTCTTATGTTCACAAACAGAAAGTGATATCATAGGCCATAACAACTGGGACAATCAATGTGAATATCAATTTTCCCTTTATATAAAACCGTGGGATTTTCCTGTGGTCAAGGTCATGGCGACCTTGTTATGTTCTATTCTTGTGCTCACCTGGAATGTCAGCTTCTAAGGACGGCATGTACTGAGGAATCGACGAGTACTCCAGGTACGCTGAGATGTTCTTCACCTCCGACTGCGCCGTCTCCTCTATCATGTCTAAGAATTTTGCGAACTTCAAGTTCATGGTCGCCGGCCGCACCACGACCAAGTCTGGGAACAGCAGCTGGTCTCGGACGTGGCGCGGGATCTGGAACGTACCAAAATCCTCCCATAGGGAGGAGTCCTCCACTCCCTCGTACTCCCCTCCGGACGTCAGCTTTATGTGGACCTCTTCCCTGCCGAATCTTTCCCTGAGAAAATCGTTGGACCACTTTTCGAACACGTTCCATTGCTCCATGGCCCCCGTAATTATGACAGGCCTCGACCTCTTCACGTAGTTGTGAAAGAATTCAGCGCGTGTAGGTACAGGTATTCTCTCACACTCAACCATTCTGTCGTAGGCCTTCTGTTTTCCTGAACTGGGTGATTCCGTTCTTTTTCCTCCACCATTTTCAATGTGCAATGTTACAGACTCTGAGTTCTGATATTCACCAATAGTCCTGAACTCTTCATGTCTTTGAGCACCATCATACAAACCACAGGTTTCTGCTTCTGTAGGCCCTGTGTAATGGTTGACCATACACTGTTCTGTTGTGTTCGTCAGTCCAAACATGACACCTATAGTAAAACTGCTGACATCAGCAACGTGAAAGATGTTCTCCAAGATTTCTTCTCGGTGAAGGCCTTGGAAAGACAGGCCTCCTTCAAGAGTTCTGGCAAGCAAGAAAACAACATGGTCAACATCAGCGATGTCCAGAAACAATCAGTATAATGGCATTAAAGAAATGGGTTGAAAGCAGTTATTTCACCAGCTACACGTATACTAGTATGTCTTTCATGTCTGCTAGCACTGCTACTCTGTGCCATCTCCTTGGTGCTGATTGGCTATCATGGTAAGCATTAATGATGTCAAGAAACACTGATGAATAGACTGACATTACAGAAATGGGTTGATTTTTGAAAGTTACATGTCTTCAAACACAAAGATATGACTCTGCTACTCTGTTCCATGTCCTTGGTGCTGATCTGCTATCATGTAACCATTTATGTATACCATATAAGTCTTGTACCTCAAAAGTACAGGTCCTGGATTGCTTCACCCCAGGGGAGTACAATGTAAAGTTAAATTGCACATGGGGCTTGTCTGTGTCTATATATGCATCTGTCAGACTGTGTGTGTGTGTGTGTGTTTGTTTGTGTGTTTCTTTTTTCTTGGAAAAATCTGAGATGTGACAAATGAAATTGACTATGTGTGCATTAGTGTTGAACAGATTCATGCTTTTTTCATTACATCTACTAACATTATAAAACTGCAACAAATAATGTAGTTATAATATCCCACCTGTAAGTGTTGCAGTTCTGGTTGAGAAACTCCACCATGACCTCCGGTGACCTTGACTCTGTGTAGATCTGTGCCCTTGGTTTGACCTTGGGAGGCAGGATGAGACAGTTCCTCTCCTCCGCTGTACGGGGGAAGAACGCCACGTCCTTTTTCTCACCTGGGAGTTTCTGCTCGTCCACCCACCTCAGTTTCTCACCTGTGTCCCACCTGGATGTTTTGCCAGAAGAATATTTAACTTTCAGTCTGCTAAGGTAGCTGTCTGGCACCAAGTTTGTACTGGTTATGGGGATAGGCAGCAGGGAGAAGGTTAAACTTTAATATTTAATACTATAAATCTTGAAATGATAGTAGTGGTTTTATTTTCCAGTGACCTCTCCATCACAAATTTCTGACATTTTTACTTATTCTAATGCATTTACAATGTACATGTATTACCAAGGTGGTTGGTATTACTACTGTACTATTATATATAGAATTTTTTCAACTGTGAACTTAAAATACAGTCAGCAGAAATCTCCTTGCTGTAACAGCTGGAAGTGTAATGCTGTTACAACATAATGTGATGATATACATTGTTCGCACGACTATAAAGTATGTTACCATCACCAGTCAATTCGAAGTAGTTCCCTTAAGAAATGTTGTATTTTCCAGCAGTTCAGTAGCCCAACTTCCCACATTTAAGCGTGAGAAAAAACATACCTGAAGTCCCCATGAATCACGCCCACAACAACCCCCTCCTCGTAGCGAAACGCCCTCTCCAGCGAAACAAGTGACGACACCACCGTCTCATCCAAGGGCAAGACGCCAGCTACGATACAGGCGTCTTGAAGGATCATCTCTACGTCTTGAGGAGAGAGCTGGTACAAGGAGGAGGAGAGGTTAAGCTGTAGCGCCAGAAATAAGAACAATGTCTTCAGAACCCGGAAGAGACGGTCGGCTCTGAGCGCCATGTTGGATAGGTCAGAGGTCACGGGAATATAACAGGTGTGCTGCAGACACGACGAGGCCTGTGATTGGTTTAAAAGTAGTTACGTCATAACATTGGTTAGAAATATTTCACGTAAATTTTTTAGAATTTCGTCTCTGTCATTTCAGCGATTTTTAAAAGACGGTATTTGTAGAATAAAGTCGGTATTTGAATTGTAGGGTTGTTTGTTTGAGAATTTTGGGGAGCCATGCATGATCGGTTATAATTACTAATTTTAATTAGGGTTCTCATTTTTTTACCGAAGTTAGTTCCCCTAAGGAACTCGTGTTTCGATTTTTGTTAAAAATCTGGACCCCAGAAATGAATTTAGGTAAAGGTGTGGTTCTCGCTCTTGCGTGTTTTTTTTTTCCACAACTTTGAACGCAAGTCGTCTTTGTTGTTGTTGAGCAACTTGACGCCGCCTTCGTTGATGTATCAAAAGATAACTTTATCACAATCAATGCGTCGATTTCTTATAGGATATAGCAAAGAAGGCCATCCGCAGTGCTTATTTGATTACTTGATTGACAGTCAGGACATTACTGCATGCCTGTCGTTCAAAATGTACGTATGTATACAGGCTTTTCGTGACATATGACTTGCTTATGTGTTGGATTACAGTGGATTAGCTAGCGTTATATATATCTGTTGAATACCGACATGGTGGCTGGGTATTCAAATTATAACTGCTATGACGTAAATGAAAAGTCTAGTTAGTTAGGTAGGCTGCCGTACGCAGTTGATATATACATTGTACCCACCACTCAATGGCCGTTAACAACAGCCATAGTTATAAATTTACTCGGAGATTAGTCAATATAGTATTGTGTGCGCACAGGAACTGTTTGCCACGACCCTTTTGAACACTGAGATTTATTTGACACTAAGTTGTGCAGCTTGGGCTAGTTCCAAGGTTGTGCTTTTTTGTTTGTTTGTTTCTCACAACCCGTGTAAGCCGCCTTTAGGCGTAACACACCAGTTTTGTACAGTAAGTACAAGCTGCGTAAGACCTGACTGTAAGGTTTGAACCACTCACACCGGGAAGGATCCCTGCTTTTTTTATAAGTGTGGTGGGATCTTTAACGTGCTGGAGGTGTGTCTCTCCTCAAACACAGGACCTCCGCCTTACTTCCCATCCAAGAGGACGTCCCTAACCAAAGCTAATTACTCATTTTTGCGAGTCGAGTGAGGAAATAGGTGTAAAGTGTCTTTCCCAAGGGCACAACAGAGGGGCCTGCCAGGGATTCGAATCCAGAACCTTCAGATTCTAAGTCAACAACCCTAACCACAAGACCACCTTGCCACCTGTTGTACTTTTAGTACTTATACTCGCCTGACTAGCTGCCGCCCTGACAGTTACCGCGCGCCCCCTAAGAGTAGATTAACCTCAGCCAGCGAGAGATTGTGTAAACACAAGGCCAATTAGTGCAATAGCTCAGAACTTGACATGGCCACGCCATAGTGAAACAACATGAGGTTGTCAGCAACCCACAATACCTTTTGTCAGTTTTGACATCGCTGCAAACGTGAACATTTATTACAATGACAACGAAGTTAATTGCATATTTATGCCCCATTGGACATAAATGCAGTAAGTTAGCTATAGGAGAGAAGTGAAACTATGATATGCTTTATCAATATACAGTAAGTCAGAGTCGGACGTTTTTAATTACAGGATATATGCCGAGAACAGAACGTCCTGAAGAGAGATGTTGACAGCCGCCATGCACCAGTTCCCAATGTCTGCGGATGATTGATTGTGTGTCGTTCCCGTTTGTCACTTTGCCAGCAAGTCCACCCTTCCAAGTTGAGCCTCCAAAGTTTCGTTCCAGGTATCAGGGTGCCGTGGCTTACAATAGCCTTTGCTGGAGCGTGCAAAACACCTGGGCAAAAGTTAAGTAATAAGTGACCTAAGGCGAGCACTATTAAAATGGCACTATAGCTCGAACCTTGGAAAGTGGCCAAGCTGAATTAGATTTGCACATTGTCAAAATAAATCGCCCACATACACACACAATGAGTAAAGGCCTCATACAATAGGCTCATATCTTTGATCCAGTTCTCACGTTCAACCAACCCAAGGGTCACATGTTTCGGAGTGTGGATGATGGTGGCTTACTCGTAGGATAGACGTGGGAATAACTTTAAACTCGTTTACAGGATTATAAAGTCACCATATGATCCAATAATTGTAGTATATATAGGTCTATCTTTACATTTCCGTAGGAGTTTGTAGGGCAAAGAGGGCCAGTCTATTGCACTGTACTGTTAGGGCTTGCATTAGGCTACTGTTACCATCTGTCTTTACATGGCCACGCAAAAAGATCTACATGTGAAACAAATAAAGGTTGTCTTCTTTCCGCAAACCTGTTGACAAACATGACTGTAAACGTTAACAATGATAGCAATTAGTCACGTTGCCAGCAAATCTTTCGAGTTAATCATCAGCTTCGAACGTTTTGACCCAGTTATTAGGGTACAACTACAAGAGCCTTTGCTGAAGTAAGCAAAATACATAGGCAATTGAGCAAAGGCCTAATACAATGGGCTCGTAAGATAGGCGAGAGATAGACTTTGGAACTGACGTTCTTATAGGATCGATTCTTAAGGCATCATATGACCCACAAATCGTTGGTCTATTTTTACACAACTGTAGGCGATCGTAGGGGTTTTCCAAGATGAGACTCTCTCAAAAGTTTCGCAATACCTGGAAATGTACTTGATTGACAGCACTTTGTGTCAGCAAACCCGCTGATTGGATGCGCGTAACGGCGCCAACACCCCCGAGTTCAAAACTCTGTTACTACCAACCAATACTCGCAAAGGAGGGACCCTATTGGATAAAGGCAGGAGAACCTGCGCGAGCCAGTTCCATAGTCGTCGGCAGCATTTACTGGACACCTTCACTTTTGCAGGGCGGTTTTCCTCGCTTCGGCTTCTGTGGAAGATCCCAGCCAGTGTCAGTTGTTCGCTACTCCGGTCGGATTACGGGTAAGCCAACCAGTACCGTTCATTCAATAACTTGATTATGGATTACATTCTTTCTTTAATCATATCTCAAGAATTGCAGGCACGGTGGTGACACTATATAGTCTCACCAAGATTTATTCACTTGTTGCAAACAACATGCTAATTTTCCCATTGAAGTGCAATCGTTTTTGTTCTCGTTGCTACAATTCTAGGCTGAGCTCTTTCATTGTTCATGATAAGCTTTTGTTCTTTGCAACCGTCGCTACCTTGTCTTGTTGAATCTAGGAGTCTTTAAACACAGGAACAGGAAATGTCCATGATCATTCACTTCAAGATGGCGTAACCTCTGTGCCTTGCTCGTGAGCTCTGAAAGAGCTGCTTCGTTGTATCCAGGAAGTTGTATTTAGGCCATCATATAATGTCCTTGGTTGTATGCAGATATTTCAGAGGTTATGTAATGATTTATGGATAGGCTTGAATTTGTAGTCGCTAAATTAAGCTTTTGGGTGCGGTAGCTTGGTACAATACGTACAAGGACAACACCCGGTGTGCCACGCAAACAGGACATGTTAGTTCGCTTGCGTGCCGTTACCCATCAGCGAGCCCGGAACTGTTTATTTTGCCGATTCCTATTAGCGTAGGCACCCTCTAAGTAGCCTATCTTCATGTCTAGAATAATTTCCAATTTGTAATCAGAATTTCAACAAGACAAAAAAAAGCGGCGGCATCGGAGATTGATATATTGTCTAGTCCTTCTGAGAACATTTGAATCAACGTATGTCTTTTCCTGTGTATCAATTGAAAAGAAAAAGTTCGCACCGGCCTCAAACCAAGTTTGGAATCCCTGTACATGTAGAGATATCTCCAGGCTACTATTTAAAATGAGGAAATGAAGAAGTAATGTATGCGCTTTTGTGGAATGTACCCCTGTGCAGGTCATTCTGTTGTGAAACTAGTACTACACAAGTGGCCTAAAATTTGTCTATTTTCTGCTCATGTGTTCTGATATATAGCCTTGCTTCGTCGTCGTGTGCAATAAGAACTCCAGTTCAGTTGCATTGTAGATAAGCTTAAATTCGAAGTTTCGAGGGTTTCGTAGCCTCGCACAGCAAAGTTGTATTGTACATGCCGTTGCTAAGCAGCGAGCCTAAAAGTGAAAGCTTATTTTCGAGGGCTTGGTAAGTCTTTAGTTCTTAGTCTACATTTGCTACATGTACATCTGCAGGTTTAAACATGTATAACAATAAGTCGGAGGTTTTAGATTGCAAGTTCTATCGTTTTAGCTTGACCAAATCGCGCTATTAGCGGCCGGCGCGCCCAGTAGTTACATGTAACACCATCCAGCGAGAGATTGTGTAAACACAAGCTAATATCCTTCTGTGACGTATGTCACGTTGCCAGCAAAGTCCACCCTTCCAAGTTGAGCATAGAAGGTTTCTTTCCAGGTATCGGACGGGGTACCCTGACTTACAAAAGTCTTCGCTGGAGCAAACAAAATACCCAGCTGGCAACGGAGCAAATGTATCCTACCCTATCCTACCGTAGAGAATTACTTGACTTATCTTTTATATTTAAATGTTTCTTAAGGCTATATGACATTGAAATAAAGCATTATATACTAGTAACTTGCCCACACACATCCTTAAGGTCTCACTCCCAAGCAACACTCCAACCAAATAGATGTCTACCACTACGTTTAAAAACAATTTTTTCCACAGAATTGTCCATATTTGGAATGCCTTGTCCCTTAATGTTAGACTCTTAAAATCATGCCCCACAGTCTCTATTATTACCTTTAAAAAAGCAGTACTAGCTCATTATTACTCCCTCACAGACAACAGATTTGACCCCAACAACATATGTACATGGCTTACCCACCGTCAATGCCGCAACTGCACTCCGTTTTAAATTCTCTAATCAGACACCATATCTAAGTATTACATGCATTTCTACGATTAATTTCTTATTATTACTTCTGATTTGGTGAATTATTATTTGCATTGTCACAATATTTTCATTATTGTTTAACTGTTTATTTGTTGTTGTTACTCTTCTCGTTATTAGTTTTATTGTCATGATTATTGTTATAATTTCTGTTATTGTTATTTTGTATTGGATATCATTTATTGTAAAGTTCTGTTCTATTGTTTTTTATTTTGGTTAGGGAGATTGTAAAGGAACATCCGGTCCTGTTTGCCCTAAACCATTTACATGTACATACATGTAATAAAGTTGAAATAAATAGATAAATAAAATGCCAAATCCTAGGTCGATCTTTACACAGACATGGAATGTAGTAGAGCATCTATTGACACATGTTGGAAATAGTCTTAATGTGAAGAATTTTCTACAATGCGGAAATAACAAAATGAACATTTTCAAATTACGGCATGGGCCTGTGATAAAAATTCATAGCGCAACAGCTAGATTTTAAATGAATAATACACGCCCGGGGAAGGACCATACTTTTTCGCATACTTCATAACTGTACGTGTACGGAATTTAAAACTCCATGAATGTCATTTAGTTTGTAGATGGAAAGCTTATTTACTTACTATTAGATGTGGTTTTCAGAAAGAAATGGATGAGGAGGAAGAATTCATTCAAATTTTTGACCTAACGGTCGTGAGGTTTGGTGGCCTCAGCGGAACCATAGTTCGGCTGCAACAGGTAATAGGAGGCAACAGGAACTTTAAAGATGTCCTAGCATCCTACAGGAACGTACCGGACATGTCTTCAGAAGAAGGCCGAAAGTTCAGGAACATGATGGACCTAATCGAAGATGCTTGCAACAGGTATACTGGATAATTCTTGTGCCTGCTGCTATCTTGTGCCTGCACTCGTTATTACTTTTTGTACACGTAAGTGCCATGTTTTACTTTCAGAGCCGCTTAAGAAGTGCGCCTGATGCCTTGTATATGTTTCTTTATCAGCTTTGACAAGATCGCGGAAGCACAGCGCCAATACGTCCTCCGTACGAAGGATTTTGCCAAGGAAAATGTCGACTTCATAAGCGATGCCCAAGGGGACCTTGAGGCGGAGGACATAGAGGAGCTCGTCAGCGACTGGAAAGACAGCATCGACAAAATGACAGAATACAACGACAAGGTGTGCTTTTGTGAAAATAACTGTCTGTCTCTTCAAGACTGTATATTCAGTGTTGCCAAAATGTCAAATCAGACTCTTTAAGGGTTTTTTTTCTCTTTCCATCATCAACGGGGTGTCAAAAAGTACACCTCTCAGTAGGACACCGGCATGCCCGACATACGAATAAAAGTACAATAAAATTTAGCATGCTGAATCACGCTCAACAATTTTAATGGGCAAGCAACTGTGCTTAGTTGTTAACGAGTAGCAGATGTTGACCTTCATGTTGTTGTTTGCAGATCGAGGCTGTGAGCGACCGATTCAACAGGGTTTTGAGAGATCTGAGGAGGGCTCAGGGAGACGCAGCCAGCGGCGAAGAGCGAGGAAGGAAGGGTGAAGACAAGGCAGACATGAAGACAGCAGCATGCGTCGGAGGTGCAGCTGGGTCTGCAGGTGTAGCAATCGGCGCAACTGCTGCAACCGGCGGCCTTGCTGCTCCAGTCATCGGGCTTGGAGTCATGGTGTCATTTGGTTTGGGTGCACTGAAGTTTGCTTCTGATTCAGTAAGTACAACTTGCCCATTTCTATATATTTCTATTAAAATTGATTTTAAAATAACATACCCGGTAGTAGATTATCTGACATTGACAGGAATTCAAATGAAATATCGAAATTAAAAAGAAAATTGTAAACTACATTCGTCGGTCCTTATGTTACTGTGATCGTATTTCTTGTGCAGATATGCCGATTATTTAAAGGCCCTGAAACAGACGATTCATCCATACAGGAAACCCACAAGAAGTGGAAGGAGGCATTTGCCCTCGTTTCCAACCAACTGGACGACGCCTATGACTTCATAAAGTCCGTGACTGAAGAAAGCAAAAAAATATTGACTGATATGTCTGAGAACAGCAAGCAACTTGCGGAAAAATCCAAGAGGATGGCAAAAAAGGGAAAGATTATGAGGTATATGGACACTTCATTCATGGTAACACCCCCACCCCACATAATTATATGGTACGCTCTCTCCTGCTAATGTTAGGAGGTCAGTGGTCCAAGTAGTATATGCGTACAAGATTTGCATCATTTTTATATAACAAAGGACTAATAATCTCTAATGTTTTACCTCTAAAGGAGCCACAAATGGCAGACGCAATTCGACCGACTGGGGGAGAAATCGGAAGACGTGAAGACAGCCTGTATTGACTACATCAGGAAGGACAACTATGTTCGCGGGATAACCGGAGCCACGGCCCGCCTCAGTCTTCAGTAGAACATCCAGAACTTATAACCATTTGTGAATGAGCTGTGACACAATGTGAACTCTGTTTTCATTTCTCGTTCTTTCCAGCCTGAAATTTTGAATTTTGTAGTAATAGAAAGCTGTTGCTATGTCACACGAAAGAGTTTTGTTATAGTCACATATGTGGGCATGTAATATTGTAACAGGAGAAATTATGAGTTACAGGCTATCATTGTTTGGTGGTGGGTAGGTGTTGAGCTAGCTAGCAAAGCTAGGAGTTTAATTTTGTGACATGTCTTTATTCCTTTGGATTAAATTGTTAATTGACAGCAATGGGTCCAACGGCATCCCTGTTGATGTCGAGGCTGCATGTCCTATATCAGGCCACGTAAGAAAGAATTGTACTTACCTAAAAAAGGTGTAGGTAAATGTTGAAAACAGCTGGACACAGGAATGTTTTAGAGTGTTCTTTACCATTGCAAGATAGGGTAATCATTCTAGCATATTACAATCATGTATATCCTACTAACACAGAATATTGATAAGGACTTGTCGTGTAGTTTTGCTGTGTTTTTCACGTCATGAGATGACATACAATATGATCTTGATATTTTACGTTGCATGCTAAAAATTTATTGTAATCTGTCTTTGGTGTCTTCTATTCCGATGTGATATGTTATTCAGAATATTTTGTCAGCTTTGTGTTTGACAAACCTGCTGCAAACCTACTAGAATTAAAGATGCTTTGGTTTGATTGTGTGTTTAACAAGGTGTATAGAAATTATTAGAAAAATAACATTTATTCGAGAACACACATAATGGGCCAGACAATTACTTCTATTTCAATTCAAATCACTGGCCTAGTGTAAGAAACAGTTTCACTCAATTGCTATTGTTATATTCTTAGCGTTAGCTCTTTGTACACTTGTAGCTTTTTTTCAGTAAAAAATTCTTACATTTGTCATAAACGATCCCTTGATTTTAGGCAGGTGGCAACAGATGCTAGACAAAGTTAGAACTGAGATGCATAATGTGCCAGAGGAGGTAGACAGCTAAGGAGCGACAGTACATTGATGTGCAGCCTTGCTTGATCAATGAAGGGTAAATAAACGGTTCTATTACTCCATATTTGTGTGTTCTGGACTTTTTGCCTTCGTCAAGAAGGGTATGTTTTCATGGGCGTTCGTGTGTGCGTGAGTCTGTCAACAGTATAACTCGAGAAGGCTTAAATGGATTGTCTTCATATTTGGTAGGTGGGTAGGTCTTGATGAGGTCTAGAAGTGATGGTACTGCAGCGGTACTTCCGGTTTTGAAATATGGTGATCTGGAGGAGCTAGGGTCATGATTTTTGGATGGTAGATAGGTCTTGTGCTCGGGAAGAAGTGACATAAGTTTGGGCCCCCTAGCGGCTTGCTCTGGAACTGCAGGAGCATTTGTATGAAAATGTTTAAAGTAGGATAACTCAATAACCGGTCGACGGATCATCCTGATATTTGGTGTGTAGGTAGCTTAAGTGATGCTTGACATAATTAGATGACAATTATGCAAATTATGATCTAATTTGCATAATGAATGAAGCAATTCTATAATTCAGTTACCTTCCATGATACTCTACCTTCATTGTGACACATGGGCTACAGGCTGTCCCAGAGGGAGAAAGTCCCAGAGGGGATAGTCCATGTAGCTGCAGGCGGTGTTGCCTTACAGCCTGCACAGCTGTTGCCCAATGCACAATCGATTGCAGACTGCATCGGCAGGGGTAATTTTCACAATCCAACTTCCATATTTAGGGGGACTAATATATCACTTCTTCCTTCTTAAGTTATATAACGATAACATCTTTTGACGAAGGCATGAGATCGTTGACCTCTAGTTGTTGATACGTTTATATGAAATACACAAAGACGTAGGAAATATAGATTCATTTGGGAATGAAAATATACGTAACAACACGTATACATTGTCTATATATTAATACAAGGTAACCACTGGTTATTGACCTGATGTGAAGCTTGACGTCATTGAGTCAAAGGTCACGCTACCTACCTGTGCAGGTGCCAGCGGTGTAAAATTATGGAGGACTAACGTTTGTTTAGCGAAAGTGCGAGTCAACAGTCCTGCACAGGGCGTCCTAGGTTTTGACCTTATAAGGTGATATAAGGCTTGGCGTGACGCCAGAAACGGTAACACTTATAAAGCATTGATTTTGGGCGGGGCGTTCAGTACAGCCGGAGCAACCCGGAAGTAAGAGTCCGAAGCCTCACGGTACAGAGAAGTCCCGAGGTACCGTCTGATCAACAGACAAGACAGAATGGCGCTGGAGTTCCTCCCGATCCCGCTGTCATGGGTGGTGCTGATCCTGCTACCTGTGCTCTTCTACATGTAAGTCTGTTAAATACAGTGTTCTAAAACCTGTAGATTTAGTACGGTACTAAGTCGTCTACCGACCGATATTAAACGTAGCACACATGATATATGTATGTGACGTTAAAAGCTAAAATCACCGTATGCTACCTAGCGTACAAGCAGGCAAGGTACTGCAAGTTCAAATGTATAAGTGGACCAATCAGACTTTCTTCCTGGCGTTGTCCAGTTTTCAAATGTGCATGCTAGTATACTGTGTTGCTCATCTAACACGTTACTCCAGTTAAAGTCAGCTGAACATTTCGGGAGCTGAAATTTAGTGGTGTAAACAAAGTGCTGCATGTAGCACCTCAGCGCAGGTACCGACATTTTGTATGCATGAAAGGTAAACATATACCATACATGTACGATTGTAGGATATTCTTGTCGATTCATAAGTTCAATATTGTTCCCAGGTGTAATCTTATTTTTCCACGATAACTGATCCATACGTGTTTGTAAACACGATCATTTGCCGAGGATATGAATACTGCACAAGGATCCTTCTCATAAAGTAGACTTCTCTAAAACGTACAAAACATCGTGGTTAGTTGTAACGCTTCTATGCTATTATGAATAGATCTATTTTAAGACACCGTCGCGATGACGTGTGGTACAATGGTAAGGTCCTCAGACATTAGCGATGCCCATATTTGGAGTAAAGGAGAGAGCAGAGACTACCTGGCGGGTTATTACCATATATGGTAACACACCGGCAAGTTGACCAGGATTGACCCTTTAGCTTTACCCATGATAACATGACCATGTAAGGTAATATCTTAGGAAAAAGCTGTCTGAGTCATTCACAGATAATTTTATTATATCATCATATGTTTGTGCCTTTTTTTGTTCCAAAGATACATGTACAATAATTACCAGTACCTACCTACGTACCTTTGCCTTGACTGACCAGGTCGTACGGCGGTCAAGGCAGAGTTTTCATAACACACACATATATACATAACAATAATACAATACATTATGCATAACTTTTTTGCTAGACATTACGATATTGAAGACTAATAATTATATCAATGTTTGATGTTTTATTTGAAATCCATTAGATTATCTATTCTTCCTGGATTCATAAAAACACAGTATCTATATACCATGACAAAAGCACTTAACATAACACGCACATACATAAGACTCAAATTCACATAAATGCAAAGCAACATCAATGGGCTTCTTCTGCAAAAGTGACATGTCGACAACAGACACAAAGCTCGTAGTGTGACTCAAACTAACACTGCGGTAAAATATTAACTGATCTCTGAACCCACAGCTACTGCGTGCGCCCCCTATCGATGTTTAAGAAAATGGGAGTCGACGGACCAAAGCCTTACCCAGTAATCGGGAACTTTCTGGAGTTTACAAATGTAAGTGTCACTTAGATAATCATTTCTTATTTATGCATATAAGATAAAACTCTATGCTTATATTAGCCACTTCCTTATTGCCTGCGGTATATGTCCGACACAGTAAGTTAAATTTTAATTTTGTTTGCATCCTGAAGCATTCGTCGATTTGTAAGTTATTTAATTTGTACCAATAGAAAATCAACACAAAGGCAACGACGTTTCACGTTTTGCTGATAAAGTGTGAAAGTGTGTTCTATTGTAATTAAATGAGGAATAATGCTTCAAAGCGAGTTTTTAAGGAATCTTTCACTTCAAATATACATTAGGACAATTACAAACTTTGTAATTGTCCTAATGTATATTTTAAGTGAAAGATAAGGAAACTGCATGGTTTTTCTCTCCCATTCTGCAGGGTTTGTGGGACATCGAGTTGCAGACGGCACGGGTTAAGGAGTTCGGAGGAGTTTACGGGTAAATCTCATCTTCTGTTTATGATTCGCGTAATTTTACTTAATCATTACTTGATGAGTCCTGCAAACAAAGGTGCTGTGGAGCAGGGGGTATGGTAACGTAGATTCAGTTCTCCTTTAAAGGTTTTTGAAGTGAAGGTTAAACTGTGCGCAACTTGTCCAGTCTCTGCATTGTTCGGTGGCGCGACGTAGAATAGATTCATTTATCCCAACATCAGTACAGCTCACTTGATCATTGTCACTTTGGACTGTAAAACCCACTGTGTATTTTTCCGGTCTCAGTGTTTTCGGGGGGATGCGGCCTGCCTTTGTCGTCACCGACAGGGAGTTTTTGCGGGAAATCTTCATCAAACAGTTCCACAACTTCACGGACAGATCGGTAAGATCTTCTTCTCCAAACACATAAGGTCAATGACTTGGACCAGACGGATATCGCCATAGTAACTGGTGCTGTAGCAGACACCCTCTGGTGTTGGGTTACATTATGTAGCAAGGCAGAGCTCAAGTTGGAAGGGCTGGTCACCATATACATGATTATGAATGCGTTTGAGTAAGAATAAACAGAGCAGTAGTTTGTTAGGCTAGACCATGTGAAGGTTAACATTATGCATTTTGCATTGCAAATATTACCTTTGTATTTCTAAGCTGCGGAAGTGGAAGCTTGCTGCCCCATGTGCCATCAGGCACAGGAGGAACTAAGGTCTAAGGTAAGTTCTAAGCTGATATCTGTGCCTCGCAGACGAGCTCTACTGAGCTGCAAGTGCGGCCGATGTGCCGAGCCCTGGCGAGCCTGAGGGGAGATGACTGGAAAAACGTCCGCACCACCCTCAGCCCAGCTTTCACTGGAGGAAAACTCAAACTGGTAGGTCTTTCTATGTCAGGAAAAAGAGCGTTGGAATAGATAAAGCATTCTCTCACGGCAGAGTCATCCCGCGGCAAATATGTTTAACTTCGGGATTTGGAGGCTAACGTATTTTCCGCGGGATGGCTCTGCAGTGGAAGAATGAGATAAAGGGACTTTTTTGAATATTAATAAACAAATTAAGAAAGCAAAAATGGAAGCAAAATCTCTTTCATTTCCAAATGGGTTCAAAAATACAAGAAACAGAGCTTCATGTCACGCTGTTTTTCACTTGAAGTCACTGAACAAAAGAACCTTAGCAACTGGTAGTCATACATCAGTACAAGTTTACAATTCAAAGTGTTCTTTCGTCAGGGTTATACATGGCACTGGCATTGTATAACCACGATGTTTGTTATTTGGCTCTACTGTGTCAAGAAAGACGTTAAATTACCTGCTTAACATGTGTTATACTTTATCATTTTCAGATGACAGACATCATAAACCAGTGCGCAGACCAGCTGGTGGATAACATAGGAGAGACCACAAGGAGTGGAGCAGCCTGTGATATCAAGGAGTAAATTGGACCATTATCTCAGTGACTTACACCCAAAACCTGCCCACTGTTGTCCATGCGTGCATACATTCCTACTGGTTATTGTAAAGGCAATCAGTTGAATGGTTTACATGTATTAACATATAGTTTAGTTTCTGTTTAAACTTTTGGGACTATTTCATAGTCCTATAAAGCCCATTGCCTTAACGTCCAAAGGCCCTCCACTATGTATACTTTCCGTGCATGCATTATAAGTACTGGTCATAAATTGCTCCAGGTTATTGTAAAAATAACCAAATGAATTGTGTGCATTAACAGGCAATACATTTTCAGAACTTCTAAATGATGTTAGTCATCAAGCTGAGGTACGTAATACTTACTACAAATGACTGCAAATAAAAATGCAGAGAGATATCAATTGATAAAGACCACTGTGAGATTTGCATTATGGCATTGTCATCAGAGTGATGCACATGTATAACAGACATGTTGCGTTAGATTGGAAGCCTTTAGATAAGAAATCACAGAACCCTATTATTGCAGTGTTTCTCCCCAGGTTATCCAGTGCCTTCACTATGGACGCTATAGCCGCCGTGGCGTTCGGAACCGACATCAACACGCAGGAGACCCCGGACCATCCCTTCGTGGTGAACGCCAAGAAGGCCTTCGGGGTCAACCTGAAGAACCCGCTCGTCTTGGTCTACCGTGAGTTCAGCTAACCTCCAAGCAGATTCTAAGGCGGCAAGGCAGTATCCAATCTGCCAAGCAGTGTCCGTTAGCCACAGCTGGCTTATTGACACTGCTTGGCCAATTGAACACTGCCTTGCCGCTTTAGAATCTGCTTGGAATTTAAGTTCAGCATTAGTCAAATACATCACTTTTCATAGCTTATTTCTGTCATAGCTGACTATTATGAACCCACAGCATGTACCTTTAATAGAATGAAAGCACTGGATAATACAAAGTGCACATATACATGTAAAAGAGGCAATGAACTACCTCCACATCAAAACGAATGGTCAGAGTTAGGTACAGGAGCGCATCAATTGTTTTAGCACGAACTGTAAAGTCATTTTTAACACGGAAGATTGTCACTATTCTAATGTAATATGTATTAGGAAACATGACAACAGTTTTGTTATACAACATGTTCAAATGGCCATGCGTCCGCAACGTAAAACATACACACAGGACCGTTCTTTCTCATACCATGGAGGTAGAAGAGAGCTTTTCTTACCTCCATGCTCATACTAGGTGTGGCAGTGACTGGCTAATATTCAGTTCTGCAGTTTTTCTAAGTTTATTTCTTTATTTCCCGGACGGAGGCCTGGCGAACCCCCGTCTTGTATTAGCCACGCGGTGATTAACATCATCACCCCCTATATGTGCGAGCCGTAGCGAAGCCGCATTGCACAAGCATAGCTACTAGAAAAAGCATGATATCATGCTTTACCTCTGATAAGGATGCCTACTGATTGACTGACTGATTTCTTTGTTCCCGCAGTTCTCCTACCGAAGCTGGTGAGGCCGATCATGGAGAGTCTGCAGGTAAGCCTGTTCCCGCGGGACTGCGTCAACTTCTTCAGCGGCATCTTCACACAGCTCATGCAGCAGCGCCAGACAGACGGACAGGTAAGGTCACTTCTTCAGCAGCATCTTCTCACAACTCATGCAGCAGCGACAGACAGACGGGCAGGTAAGCTAACTTCTTCAGCGGCATCTTCACACAACTCATGCAGCAGCGACAGACGGGCGGGCAGGTAAGATCTGTTTTTTCATATGGTCGTAGAGTTGAATTCTTTACCACCAAATGTAGTAGGGGCTTCCCTCACTAGAGAGCTTTATACCACATGCCTGCGAAGCTGGCGTGTTACACCGAAAGGCGGTTATACCGGTTATACAATACTGATACAGAAGCTAGTGTGTTACGTCAAAGGGTTGTACCAGCTATACATACACAGATAGACAGCAGCAACCAATGTTTAACCACTGCCAGTCACACTTGTCCTGTCCTTGGTACTGAACACCATTCACACTGGCACCTCTCAAGGAGCTTCATCTTATATGTTGCAAGACGTCCCGTGAAAAATGAGACAAGACTTGTCTTGCACACTTGAAGCAGATTTAGTGTCCTCAGAGGATGATCCATTTTTGAGCTCAGGTTTGTAATTTTTGTGGCTCAACGTTGATATCCTTTCTCTGCTAGAGCCCAGTGAACACAACGTCATCGGTGACAATGATATTTATGTAACTGTGATGTTTTTTTTTGTCTCCAGGGCCGGGTTGACATGATGCAGCTGATGATGGACGCGCACACCATGAGGGAGGAGGAGGGGGGAGAGGACGGGACGGCCGGAAGGACACGGGGGAAGAAACAGGGTATCTGTCTACACCGGATGTTTTTGTTCAAGATTAATTTTTGTATCTTTCTTTCTTACACCTCTTTATTTTTCGGGCATATGATTTTATTTAGTTTTTTTGGGGGCAATTGCTTGGACTAATAAACTTTGCAACTTAGCATTTTTCTTAATTGTCCTGGTACATATTTTCATCTCCCTCTTCCCCACTTGTTTCTCGTCTGCCTCCAAATGTTTATAACAAAAGTTATATATAGACTGGTTTATTTTCACATATACCATACTATTGCAGTCTTAGCTAAATTGGGGCATGAGACACTGAAAAAAAGTTACTCAGCTATAGTCATTACCAAATATCTGCTACTTGTTTCCAGCCCTGAGCAAGGACGATGTTCTGGCTAACGGATTGCAGTTCATCCTGGCTGGGTACGAGACCACTGCCTCCACGATCTCGTTCACTATGTACCAACTGGCCACTCATCCAGATGTACAGGACAAGGTCATCAAGGAGGTGGATGACGTCATGAAGGACAGGGTAACACTGATTTTATTTTTCAGACAGACAGACACTCAGACAGACAGACACCCAGACAGACAGACAGACAGACAGACAGACAGACAGATAAATAAGACCAAAAGAGTATTTCACTCCCTTGGGGTGAAGTACATGTTGCTTTAAGCCTGTCTGTCTGTGTGTCAACTGGTCTGTCTGTGTTTTTGAGATTCCTAATTATCTCCATGAAAAATGGAGATATTGTTTTGGGTCTGTCTGTCTGTCTGTGTGTGTGTGTGTCTGTGTGTGTTTCCGCCAATTACTGGTGAGCATAACTTAAGAACGCCTTTATGGATGGTGATGATATTTGGTATGTAGGTAGGTCTTAGGAAGACAAAGGTCAAGGTCAAATCTGGGCCTCCTGGTGGCTGACCTTGGTACTGCAGCAGAACTTCCGGTTTTTGTATCTTTTGTCCTGAACATGCTATGGTTTTGATTTTTTGGTGGCAGATAGCTTTTCCTGCCAGGAATAAGTGTTGTGGTTTTGGTCCCCCTAGCAGCTTGTGCTGGAACTGCAGGGGGGTTTTTGAAAAAAAATTTAAGAGCATATAAGTCCAGAAAGGAGCAACGTATTATCATGATTTTTGGTATGCAGGTAGCTTACACAGAGATGTACATAATTAGATGCAAATTATGAAAATGAGGACTTAAATTGCATAATTAATGAGAAAATTCTGAAATTCCAGTGTTTTACATTATAGGATTTTCATACATGTAATGTGTATAATCTATCGCAGGTAGAATATCAACAGATACCAATTAGGCAAATATAGACCTCATTTGCATAATTAATATGAAAATTATATAATTCCTTAGTGGTCATTGATGGGAATTTCATGCTTGTGACATGTGTAAGTTAGTTAAAAGTTTACAACACCATACATATATTATGTTAATGCACAGGTCATATGCATAATTAATGATAACGTGTTGACATGAAACATTGCCAAAGGATTGGACTTTCACATCAAATATATGTTATTTGTGTTCAGGAAACCATATTTCATGGAGATATGAGGTCGTGGAACTCTTGTTTAGATTGTATAATTATTACACACAGTGCAGCACAGATTGCTATATATTCTTAGTTCTTCTATTTTTGTCTAGAAGGGTCACAAAGAAGTATGGATAAACAGCTGAAGCATTTGTTTGCCGTATAATAGTTAGAGAATGGAACTACAGCTTTGGGAAAACATGTCATTTAGGTAGCCTCAAGAAAGAGAAGTCAGAAACATTCAATTGATATGGCCTATTCTCCCTCGTCCCCAGGACACTGTAGACTACGAGGCCTGTAAGCAGCTGGAGTATCTGGAGATGTGCATCATGGAGAACCTCAGGATCTATCCCCCGGGAAACAGGTCAGCTGCAACACTGCATGTGCTCTTACAGGGAATATTTGTTGGTTTGTTTATTTGAATTCACCACAAGTACAAATATACCAGTGGAAGGGAGAGCAAAACAGGTATATTGACGCCTTTACTAGTTGCCCTCCCAAACCCTACAATATAAATACAGAACAATGCAATATCGAACAAACAGATTACGATATCAAACATTATTACATGATGGGTTTATCATAAATTCTCTTAAACCTAAGAACCAACACGTTTTAACAACATCCCAAGGCTAAGGCATAACAGCTGGTCACATTACACCTGGTCGAACCTAGCTGTGATTGGATGAAAATGCGAACCAAACTGCACCATTGGGCAATAGGAAAAAACCCTCGCGCCCATGCATTCTCCATCTCTTACGAAGAGCCATCCTGCAGTGTACATGATAAGTATTCACGACACCTGCTAAGCTGCTTAGCAACTGGAAAACCAGAAAAGACTCTATTCACACCTACCGCTGGTATAATGCTTAAATACCGTTTTTCGTGCCGATGCCTTTTGAGCTTCATGTGACAGATCTGTTGTTTGTAATCCAGACTTGCCCGCGTGGCCACGGTGGACACAAAGATCCAGTGGCTGACGGTGCCGAAGGGAATGCTGATGGACATCCCCGTCCTGCCCATCCACTACGACCCCGAGCGCTACCCGGAACCCCACAAGTTCATACCGGAAAGGTAACGTCCAGTAACCTTCAGCCTGCTATTAAAGGTAGTCAGTTGGCACCAAATTTGTATTGGTTATGGAGTTAGGCAGCAGGGAGAACTACCCACAGTTACATATATCTGCCACTTTGAAAAACAGTACTGTGTTTGAGAGATCTATAGTGCAGCAACCTCAAGGTATTAGGTATTTCTAGTGCAGCAACCACCAGTAATAGGATCTCAGAATTATCTTTCACTATGGAAACCAGTCATCACAGCATCCAACACTATGGCAACGGACAGTTCTCAGTCTGACAATAATTGGTCCATGTTAGCACATATGCATAAAGCAACAGGTGTTCCCAGTTCTCCTGACTTAGAGGTGTTGGTCATTAAGCTTCTAAAGGCCTGATCAGTAGGACTGCTAAAAGCGTGATGTAGGCAGGCGAGGGGACTGACCAGTGGAAGGGCTGCTAGAAGCATGTCGTAGTGAGACTAAACCATTGCATATACTAGTAGTGTTAATAATCTGTTTGTACCACCATTCCAGGTTCAGTAAGGAGGAGAGACAGAAGCGAGACCCTTGCGACTGGATGCCGTTCGGAGCCGGACCCAGGAACTGTATCGGCATGAGGCTCGCCATGATGGAGGCGAAGATCGCGCTGGCCAAAATCCTCAGCAACTACAGGATCGCCCTGGCACCCGACATGGAGGTCTGTATAACTACTAGAACAATATATGTAAAGAGAATTCCCCATGTTGATATCATATTGTATCGCACATGTTAATGATTGCATAATCAGCTAGGGCTAATCATTGTCCCACTGGCACTGGTGGTCTTGTGGTTAGGGTGGCTCAGAATCTGAAGGTTCTGGGTTCAAATCCATGGCAGGCTGCAGTGTTGTGTCCTTTAATCTCCAAGCAGATCTTACGGTGGCCAAAGACAGTATCCAATTGGCCAGACAGTTACCATTAGCCACCGAAGGCTAATGGTAACTGTCTGGCCAATTGGATACTGTCTTTGGCCACCGTAAGATCTGCTTGGAGATTAGTGTCCTTGGGAAAGGTACTTTTTCCTCATTGACTCAGGTGTAAATGAGCACATAGCTTCGGAAAGGCGAAACAGATCACTTATGTCAATCCTTTCACAAATGTTGTGAATCTTAATTAAAAAAACTGGATATTGAAGTTTGTAGACCTACTTTCGTATGGTCTCAGTAATTCTTTCTATCTTGCAGGATCTCATATTAACGATACAAACTATTAGAAAACCATTGTGTTTTTGAACTTTATTCCTGTGCAGGTCCCAGTACAGCTGAGTAAGTACGACGCCTTCCTCAAGCCCGCGCATGGAATCCGCATCACAGTGAAGCCCAGGAACAGTGGTGGGGAGTGAAGCACCCAGAAAACTAGCCTCCACCAAGCCTTCCTAGGGAATAGGGACTACTGATAGTAGATTTGGCAAAAACAGTGTGAATAATTGGCCAGGGTAGTGAGCGCACAGTAAGGCTAACATTGCCCCTCGGGCAAAATGGTACTGTGGTGGGCAAACTCCCTTCGCTAATTCTCCTTTTTGGCGAAATTTTACCTTTTTTTTCAACCCCCGTTGTTAGTCTGGTGGAGGCTACCCAAAAGCATCCTTCTACAGCAATAGAACTACATGGTTCATGTCCGTAGATGTACAATGTATTTCATGTGCCTCTGTTGAATAAGAAGCATAGAATGTAGCTGGCTGGCATGGGTGGTATAAACAGCAGGCCACCCCTTTAAATAGACGCTTATGCTGCAATTAATGTACTACTGTGTTGCCTGGATTTCCCTCCATGATGGGAAAGATTCACTGCCTGTATTTTATAATATTTTCGATCAAGGCAAAATATTACATTGTATGAACACAACGGGATATTCCACCTACAGATAATGAGTTTTAGGAGACAGGGCAGTGGTTACCATGGCTGCAGTGGTTGCTATGGTGTGATTAACAGCAGTGATGTTTTAATATACATGTAGTTATGTAGTCACAATGGATGTCAGCTGACGTTGCACAGAAAATTGCTGATATTGTTTGTTTTGCTCTAGCGCATAAGAGACAAATAACAGCCATTGCCACAACAGAATTTAAGAAATGTGTCATTTATTACTAAGACATGAGCTTTTGGTGACAACACATCACTATGATTACTGTGGAATTTAATTTACACTTAAATGTAATGTATGTCCTTATCAATGGTATTGAAATAAAAGTTCAAAAGCTACGACTTGTTTGTTCTTGAAAGTAACAAAAAGACATCAAGAGCTTGGAAAATGTCCAAAGTCTATCCAACTATTTACTTAGGTACACTGTACGAAAATGTGTGCAATACGTTACGTCCCAAATACTTGCATTTAACCACTGGGACATTTTAATGACAAGCACATGATTTAGATGACAAGTTCCTTTGTACAATGTTATGACACCTAAAACTGCTGAGGAAAAAAATACTGGTACAACAGGTCCTTTTTCTAACTTTTATAGTCTCACAGGCTGATTTCAAATCCGTGATTTTTATTAGTCATATCACTGGGAACTTCTGTTAAGGGAAACCTAAGAGTGCAAAAAAAACACAACTCCTATCCATTTACTATTCCCGTACTTTTTCACTAATCTCTAAGAAGATGTTGCGTGGCAAAATCCTTGCATTTTCCTTGTTGCCGGTACAAAAGCCAGTTTGTAACTGGCAGCTAGAAAAACGTAGCAATTTTTCCTACCAAAATCTACTTAGAGATTACCGTTAAACTGACCCTTCCAGTTTCACAATCTGATGATATCTCCATCTTATTAAACATGACATTTGAAGGGTTAAATCTCCACGGCAACAACGTTCTGATACACAAGGAGCCTGCAGTAAGGGATATGTTACTTTGCCTCTTCACAGGTCTTCTCAACCATGACATTTAACCCTTGACCCCTGCCCCCTCCCCCAGTTGAGCCCCCTCATTTCCCGGCAGGTCTCGGCGGCATGACCCCCATCATCATCGGTGCCCCCATCATGGGCCCCATCGGCCCCCCAGGGCCAGGCATCCCCATGGCCATCGGTGGTCTCACTGCAGGGGTGGGCACAGGAGAGGGGTGGGGTTAGAACTATGTTACAGTCTCAAGCCACAACAATTCAGTTAGTTGTTTCTCAAAGTTTGCCATCAAAAAGTGGTCGGATAAAAGACATGTAGATGATAAAAGGCTCTTGTTCAGAGATTTTTTACAAACATTTTTGCCAAAGAAAAAGGATCAGCCACATAAGGTTAGCTAGATACTGTATAGGAAGGTTCTTTATTCGAACAGTGGGTTTTCACATGTGAAAGCTTACTGGTTGTTGAATAAAGAACTTTCTTATACAGGATCAGCAACTGTTTTCGTCAAAACTTGACATTGGTGATGCCAACACCTTTTAGTATAGTGGCTCTAAAAAAATTAACAATACTAAGTCTTCATGTAATTATTTCTATTCTCACGCAAATCAGAATTTTTTTTAACAAAGCAGGTTCGACAAACAACTAACTGAATGTGTGTGGCCTTGTGCAGAGTTTGAATTTGGAGTGCCGTTATGAAAAGGGCCTTGTTAAGAGGTTAGGAATGCTTACATAATCTGGGCCCCATGACGGCAGCTCCCACCGCTGTGAGGGAGACAAGATACAAGTTGGGTTATCAACATGGAAACTTGAATGATTCTGACACTGTGATGTCCACAATAATTGGGGCAGATCCTTATTTCTAAGTGTGGTGGGATCTTTAACCTTTCTGTTGCCTAAACCTGTAACCAATACAAAGTTGGTGCCAGATGCCTACCTCAGCTGGGAGAGGGGTAATGTGCTTCAGTTTATTCCTCAAAGATGGATCTGTATACATGCAGCATATGGAAATTCTAATACTGGGTGTATCTGTGCTTGGTATTACACATGATCCTGGGTTGCCTTCTTTTTTGGATGTCACTAACTCAAGGAGTTTCTCCACAAGTCAGTCAACTTGGAACACTGGTCGTTGAATTCAAAGACTGTTTCATCAAGGGTAAAATTTTTAAACCCCGTCTTTGATTTAGCTATGGTTCATTGAAATTCAAGTAAATGGTGCACCTGCTCACTTCGTTGATACGGAAAGAGTTTCAACATACTCTATTATCATGCCCGGTTACTACACATTGTGGCACATGGCCTGCCACAATACTTACACACCTGAGGCCTGCTATTCTAATTTTTATATACGAATTGTAGACAGAAAGACTTTGCTGTATGCTATGCTAATTTCAAACCTGATAAATGGATGGATGTCTTGTTACTACAATTATGGCCTATAGTCTGCCACTGTAATTACAATGTACAATCTGAAGCCTGTAATTCTATGGTAATAAACAAAGGTTTTAGAATTTTTTTCTGGCACTTAAATGTCAAGAATATACTAACTACATAGTGGTATACAATAGCACCTACATGTAACCCTACACAAATATCTAGGTGCATCAGTGCACCCACGGTAAAAAAATTAGGTGCACAGTTCCCAATTCCAATTTTGTGTGCACAAAGTGCATATGCACTCAATATTTCCAGCCCTACACTATACTTACACATCTGAGGTCTCACGGCTCCGGCTGGCACCACTGTATGGGCAGACAAGGTCAACACGTTACCATGGAGACGAGGGAAAACAACATACTCAAGTCTCCGCCAGAGAGGTCGGGTGTCTCTGCTCGGCTCCGAGGGGTTTAGGTCTCTCACAAGATACACGGCAGAAACTACACGCGCTGTGGCCACGCCGGGTACTTACCTGAACTGTAGAACTTTCAAAACCCTGAAAAGCTGATTTGAGTAAAACCACACAAGTGCAATTGATTCATGGTTTGGATAAAATCGTAAAACTGTGTAACGGTAAATTTCTTTTCCATCTTCCGACAAATTCTGTTCCTACCTTGTCAGCACATGGTTGAAACAGAACTTTTTTTTTGGCAAGAATACGATTAGTTCTTTAGATTTTCAAGTCGAAGGTTTCTTTTTCAACGTCATAAAAAAATATCATTGCATTTCGAGAAAGCTTTGCAGGGTTTTGCAAGTTCAGGGCTACCTGGGAAACACTGGTGTGAGACCCCACAAGCCCCCAATTCGCAACCACAGATTCAGGCTTACCTGGTGCGAGTGATTAGAGATTACTGGGCAGTGTGAGCGGTTGGTTGCACAGATGAGGGAGAGGGGGGGAGGAAACTTACCTTGGATAGAATACTTACCCCTTACCGTACCTAACACGTAAATCCTTCCTCTTCACATACGGACAATGTCCAGGGTGTGTTAACACTTACCCGTACCACCGTTTGGGTTTATTAGGTGTAAAAACTTGTCTGCGAGTTCTGTACTTCACATGCCACACAAAAATGGCAGCGTTTCAATTTCTCAAAAGGGAGCAAGCTTCCTGGTTCCGTTTTGAGCAAAAAGTTGCGGGGAGAATTTAGGAGAGAGCCAGGACTTCCGTTTCAGAAAAGGTTGGAAAACAAAAGTAAAGTTTGCCAAGTTCCTCAAGCAACTCAAAATCTATCCAATTGCTTGAGTAACTGTTACTGTGGTATCTCATTACCTGGATGTCTAAGTTCTAAATTTGTGTGCCAAAAGTTTACAGAACAGCAGACAGTTTGTGCTGGAAGCATTTCTACAGTGTATTTTTTTTCTTCTCTCTTCAACAGTACTTACATAAAATGGGTCCTCGAGCAGGCTGAGGCAAGGCTGTAGTGGGAAGAAGTGTGACAATCAATAGAAAAACAGAGAAGGTTTACGCTAAGGTGGCGTCCATTGATGATCCAGTCCCGGCCGTCACTCCCACGGCGGCGTCATGGCGACTTCGGTGCGATTAAGCGAGAGTTAGTGGTGCATGCTGGGTAACCTTACCTTATATGGACATCCCTGACTCAAAACCAAGGTTAATTAACATTTTTGAGACGAGCAATTTGTTAGGATTTCCCCAACTACTGTGGAATCTGTTGCGATTTCACCAGTTTGCACCACCAGAAGTTTTCCATTGGCTTTTTGGTTTGCTGATAATCTTCTGACAGTGCTTCTGTACTGTAAATTTGAGACATTTTTTCACATTTTGAGATAATTCACAAACAAAGCAGATTTGAGAGAGAAAGTCGAATATAAAGGGAATCAAAATTGCTACAGAAACATAAATTAGGGATTAAGATTTGGTTTACGAAGTTATCAACCACGAATGATTAGGCTTTCTTGTTGAACCAGGCAGCAATGCATAGACTGAAGCAGAATTAGAATTGGTCCTCTGTGTGCTGATGACATACTCGTATGTTAGATATATACTGAGAGTTAAGATAGCAAAGTAATTGGAATCGAAGACAGCCAAATGGAAAAAATCTTGGAAAGTCTATTTCTACATTCACCTTATCACACAATTGTCAGTTCACATTAAAACCACATTTACATGATCTTAGGCAATATAAAACACAACCAGCAAGTCATTATTGCAAAGGATCAAAAGAGCGGCCATAGTTAAACCCAGAACAACATACTTACCTTCCAACCTTACCTCTTACAACTTACATAAACCTGCTTCATACTGTACCAAGTACTTTGCATTCTTTCTACTGATTATTTTTGGAGTGTATTTTGATACTAAAGAAGTATTTCTTTTTTGAGAATTAGATTGTGATGTTAGGCAACATGCAAGGATGGTGATCAAATAGGGATTTAGCACTACACTGTGTATCAGTTGGAGAAGACACTCTTGGGTATGTTCCTTCTCAATAATGTCAGCCAAATTTTAATCAACAACTGGGAAGTCACTTAATGTTTTTGTTGTCTTTCTTGTTTTTCTTTTTTTGATGTTGACTTGCTTTGGGAGGTTTGGATGTAGTTGGATTTTATTTACATTGTAAATTCCTTACGATGTGCCCAAGATACCACCTGGATATTTGCACCTGTGTAGGCAAAGTTTTAAACCATGCAAGTGATTTTCCAAAGCACTTGCACTTTTGCAGCTTCGCAAAAAATACCAAACTTTTTGTTGATTTCTGGATAGCTGGTTGGCTAGACAACCTGCCACAGGAAGTTCGGAAGAACCTCAATCATTTCCTACAGGTGCTGAGGTACAATTAACGTACAAGGAGGTATCTCGGGACGTTTCTACGTTAAATCTCACCTTCATGTTTTGCAACTCCAATCTTGTGGTGCACAAGCCAAACTTGGGAGTCAAAACATCAAAGGATTACAAGCTATTCAAAACACCAGTGTCTTTTCCAACGTATGCTACAAGAACAGATAATCAATGATAATAATATCAAACTGTTCAATACCACCGTCTGGGCTGCAAAGGCAAGACACGTCTCTCAAAAACAACGGTTAAAATCGGGAGGGAACCCAAAACAACACAAATCACGCTCAGGTGTCCTAGTGGCGGTCCGTGGAGGCATGCATGATGAGGGGTTGATCTTGCGAAGGAGGAGGTGATTGCATGGCATGCGGTTAATCACACGGGTGCAAACAAACCCTGGATAATCAACTCGGTGGCAAAACCAGATTAGACACACCATCAAGAAACACAAAAATCACAACACCCGATTAAAGCTGCAGTACACAAAACAGCTGCAAGGTGGAGCTGGCTACCAACCTGTCAGGACTTGGGAGGGACATCAAAGTTTCTCAATCATGAGACTTCAACATTCTAGAAGCAAGCATAACTTTGTCTTTTGCTCTTCCGATTTCTTTGGTTAGCCGACAGAAAAAAGCTTCCAAGCAGCCAAATAAAGTAAGAGATACAAGAAACATCTTTTGCATTTCTGAATGAAAACAGTTTTCAACATTCATCTTGTGCAAATAGAAAGAATGTTTTCAAGCAGCCAAAGAAACAGAGATACAAGAAAAGCCTTTCACATCTTTCAAATAAAAACAATTTTCAGCATTCATCTTGCGCAAATACAAAAAGATTTCTTCACTTTCAATGCTGCCTTCTGCAATGTTCAAGCCACCATTGTTTGAACACCACTCAAAACGAACTACCCCGGTACGCATGCTGAACCACGAACCCAGAACTGAACAATACAGTACCTTCTGTGACTTGTGTGTGTGTATGCACGTGTACAGTGTGTTTTCCGGTAAATGCACACTACACAACAACCAGCTACACATTCAGGGGAACAAACAGTTGTGTTTCTGTTTCTGCTTGTACATGCAGACTACAGCTACAAACTGAAAATCCGTGCTTAGGTGCAAACGATCCCCCTCTTTCAATGTCTTCTTCCGGCCCGCACAATACTACTCACCACACATATGCTGGAAAAAGCTGTGCTCTTTCTAAATGCTACAGAACTTTGAAAATCAATACCCAATTATTCAATTTTTCTCCCAGAACCAATAAGACCTTACTTCCCAATTGCTCCACTATCTCACGTTCAACATACCACTGTATGCTGTATAAAATTATTTACTTTATACTTTGAATCTTTCCTACAACATGTTCATCTAAACGATCTTACATGTTTCAAGAGCCCTGTAGATTTTAAATTTTTTTGAGTAACAACGTAGAAGATGTAGTGAAAGAAAATCCACCCCAAATCACCCTGAACACCACTTGCTAACTAGAGAGTTTAACCAAAGATAGGAGCTAAACAAACCATGCTTTAAAAGCCACATAAACACCACTGTGAGATCATGACATTGTTTCTAATCTAGAAGGTGAAACTACAAAAAAACACACACCAAGATGCATTCAGTTTAACAACAAAGTGTGCAACAATGTGTTACAGTTAACACTTCTGTGTGTTCGTTTTAAACATTTAACATGGAAAAAGGCAAAACACACACACAGTGAATGGTATGTTATAGATGAACACAAAACATGTATGACTGGCTCTTTGGAACGGGTAGGAGAAAGTGAGAGAGTCCTGTGTGACTGCAGTACGTACTTGGAGCACCAGGTGGCGCCATTCCTGGTGCGGCAGCTCCGGGTGGAGGTGTCATGAGGAGAGGCCCGGGCATGCGGGGCGGGGCTGGTGCGCTACCTGGCCCCCCGGGGCCCTGCAGACTGGGGGGTGGGGGGATCATGGTGCCACCCCCCTGGGGAGGTCCTCCGCTGCCGCTGGGGAAAGGGTTGCTTGCAATCTTGCCGGCCTGGAATGCAGCCGCTGTGAAAACACCACAATAACTGCGTTAAAACTGCTGTTTTAGCATTTATTTCACTTCCGTAGCTAAAAAAGGCAGTAAAGTGTTCTGGGTTGTCTGTTGCTAAGTTGAGGAAAACATTTCCCGCCTTGGACTGGAGTCCAAGAAAAGGTACCGACTTCATCACGGTTCCAGCAGCCCTTCCACTGGTCAGGCCCATAGAAAGCTCTCGGGAAGGAGGCCCAATCAGCCCCTGACAGCAACAGATTGTCTAACGCAGGCTAGAAGAGAAGAGAAGGGTGTTTGCTATCATCTGTCTGAAAAATAATCAGCAACCTCCACACATGAGGCCTTGTGTTAGGAAAAGCTGCTATCTTCAAGGCCTAGCTGGTGAAAATGCAAAATAGTCATGCTGTTGTGAAGGACTGCTACATGTCAGGATGTCCCTGGTACATGAGGTAGAGCTAAAAGAAACAAAGAGATGACAGTCAAGATGCGATTATTTTGCAATATATGCACTTGGTAGAAAGGGTCAGCTGCATGGGGACACTGGAGACCATTCTGGTGGCGTCAACAGCAATTGTGATGATGTCAGCAGCTATTGTGATGATGTCAGAACAATTCTGATGATGTCACCAACCCAACTGTTGTGATGATGTCACCAACCATTAAGATGATGCAAGGTGTGCTTTCTGCAATTCTAATGGTAAATTTTGGAATATTGAACTGAGTGTAAACTTTTCATGCAACAATCAAGCAGGCCTAAGAATAAGATGAAGCTAACATTACTGTACAGTAGGTGCTTTTTTAGAAGAGGTCATGTCAGTAGTTGGTATCATCAAATTTTGTTGAAAAGATAAAAAACAACTTTGTCCTTCCAAGGATGCAGTCTTCTTTCTTGCTGCCTGCAAAAGAAAAAAAAGCTTACAGATTAGTCTAAACATGTATGAAATCTCTCTCTAAAGAAGGCATCAAAATAGTAAAGGGGACCGTATGGTAAAACTTCTTTGTCCTGCCTTCTAACCTCTCTTCTCTTCTCTTCACCCCTGGACAGCATAGTAAGAGTAAATGTAGAAAGAAACGACTCCTAAGGGAAAAATGTAGAAAAAGCTTACCTGTGTGGAAATCTGGGGGAATGAAGGAGTTAGTAAAGAGAAACAGTTGCCTTACCTGCCTTGAATACAGCCGCTTGGAAAAAGTGAAATCACAAGTTAGCATATTGGATTTTCAGTGAGACACAGTACAGAAGTGCTTCAGTGCAGTAACATATACTAGTCTAGTAATAGGAGAAGAAGGTAAAGTAGTTAGAAACTATGTGTCATATAAGAGGTGTAAGTTTCTGAGGTGCTGGTACGGTGTCCTTGCTCAAGTATCAAAATTGATGTGTTTATTTTTGTCAAACTTAGGTTCAGCTTTTTAGTTTCAGTTTCTTATTTGATTGCTGAGTTATGCCAATAAAGAATTAAGCTACATGTAATAAAAAAGAACACCAACTAAATGTTTAGCTGGTATAATTTTGTATGTCTCTTGTAGAAATGATGTAAGTTCTTAGTAAGGTTACTCAATAAACAATATTTCCCTTAGTGTTTATCATGTCACTTTTAGTAACTGAATGTTACTTTTCATAAGGAGATTGTAGAAGAAGAAAGAGATGAAAGAAACATGAATCTATATGTAAGATTTGTATGCCCCCCTAGCAGCCTCTTTTCATACTGCAACTTCATTTCAAACTACAGACTATCCTGTAAACTATGCTGCCTTGAACTAGGCTTGTCATTTCTGAGTGCTGTATGTATGTGCCTAGTTCTTTGCTACCCCTGTGAAGACTGTGCTACAACGGTTCCCCAGATCGAGCTTTTATTCAAGATTAAATCTAACCTTGCAGAATAGCCGGGGGCAGAACCTTAGCCCCTGGTTCGTTTCCCGCCTGCCCGGCAGCGTTAGGGAAAGGGTTGTTTGGGATTTTCCCCGCCTGGAAAGCAGCCGCTATGCAGGAGGAGGAAAGATTGGAGATGAACCTACCAGACATGACAGCGTGGCTATGACAGGTGTTAGTTAGCCTGACTACATCATGCTCCCCCACTGGTCAGGCCCCTGGAAGCTTGATGGCCAACACCTCTAAGCCAGGAGGATTGGGAACATCTTAATCCTGTTGATTTATGCCAAATGTGTTAACACGGACCAGTATTGTCAGACTGAGAACTGTCTGTTACCATAGTGTTGGAGGCTGAGATGACTGGTTTCCATAGTGACAGAGAATCCTGAGCTCCTATTGGACTGATTTTTATGGTGATAAAGAACACTGAGCTCAGCTGCTATTGGTAGTTCTGAGTGCTATTGGTACTCTTGAGTTAGAGGTGTATGGCCACAAGCTCTCAAGGAGGAGACCCAATCAGGCCCTGACAGTGAGAGATTGTGTAACACAGGCTAGACAGCATGGCTATGACAGGTGAGTCAGACAGAATAGACAGATACAACAGTAAAGGACAGGCCTATTACATCTTGCAATGACATTCAGCAGAAGACCCAGTGCCAAATTACCCCCTGAATGATGCTCACAGTTCGAGTCAGAATAGACGAACCAAACTGAAACAAAACAGAATCATGGTCGATTAAAATCAGTCTGACGAATAGGTAATACATCCCTGGATTTGGGTCATGCAGATACAAACCTCAAGGGTTACCTAAGTTTTCCTTTTCAATAATGATCTATTTGGACTTGTTCATGAACAGTTTCGCTTTAATTTTGATGCTTGTTGCTGTTGATGTTATTGTTGATTTCTATGTTATACATATATAGTTGCTATTGTTGTGTCTTTATTAAACTTTGACTTGTGGACTTCATATCTGGACTAACACTAAGGACTGTTTTTCATACACAGCAGTAACATGATGACAAACAAACAAAAGTTCTATCAAATTGAGTCTGAATCTAATTTCAGAGGCATCCATGGCACTGGGCCCTCCTGCTGCCGTTCCTATGGTGTTGTGCGGTTAAACTCTTACTTGTCTGGTCGATGAGCTGCTGTGCCTGTTCCTCCATCCATTTCTGGTAGTACACTCTCACGTTCTCCTTGTGCTTTCTGCCATTGCAGTGGGTTTTTCTCACCGACGGCTGTGGGGGGGACAAAACAGCGCTTGAAATGTCAAAAATGGTCAGTTGGTCAGAGTGTACAAAATAATAGGAACTTCTGCAGTTCCATACAACAAGTAAGATAATTATGATGATCATCCTACAGTATAGAAGTAGGGATGGCCTATGCTCACTAGAAAGCTTTTTTTCTTTCTTTCTTTAGAAAGCTTTGAACGATTATACCTGGTGTAAGCTATATGTATGTATGGTGTTTGGTATGTCCTGCATGTGGCAGTTGTCACCACATGCCTGTGAAGCTGCTTTGTTACACCAAAGGATGGTTTTACGAGTTGAACAGTACAGCTACAAAAAGACCAGCATACTTACTGAGTCGTGTGTGAGGTATGTGTCGCAGTAGTCACAGAAGTACCTGGATTTAACAACAGAGAACTTGGTTAGCACCGAGACAAGGTTAATGTTAGGATTTGGCCAAAAGCACTGATATGTGTACTTTCAATAGGGCGAGCCCTGGACATGATTTTATAATAATATTTTTGACTAAAAAAGATTTTCGGTTTGGAACACGAAAAGCTAGCATGAAACCAGAAGAATCTTTATATAGAGTCCTTCCAAAATAAAATTGTGAAAATCAGGAAACTTGCATACATATCGGTAGAGATTTTGTTATACTGCTGCAAACATGAAGATGATCATTTCAAATCCTTTAGTATTACTTGTACAGAGATGGTATATTCTCGAAGACAACACACATCAGCCAAGCCCCCTCCCCACCCCAAAAAACAACAGAAATTCTCATGTGAAACTAATGTTGATTTTCGCTCACAATTCAAGAATTCCAAACATTGAAACGTCTATCTTTTGCCTACAAGAGTGAATAAGTTCTTCATATGTGGGAAATTTATCTTAAATTGCTGAAATTATATCACAAGATTGCAGGAAGAAATCGACAAAATCATTCAAGCCCCCCCTCCCCACTAAAAAACAACAAAAATTCTCGTGTAAAACCAATCTTGATTTTCACTCACAATTCAACTATTCTAACATATAGGCTTTCATCAGTAACGTATAATATCAAATGGCATCTTATCATGTGAAAAAGGTATCTAAAAACTGCCTATTTTGAGGAAATAATGCAAAATTTGGACAGAAAACGACAAAAGACGCATCACTTACTTCGGCATGGCGTCGTTTTTCCTACGATGGGCTACAATGCATGCTGGGAAACAAAACGCCACCTATGGCGCTAATTGGTACTGCAGGTCTGTAAATGAAATTAAATGAAGGGATATATGAAGCATAAAAACGGAATGCGTAATACAAAATAAAACCATGCATCTGGTTGCAAATGGTAATTCTATGGCTGGCTAACTCCTCTTGCCAATTTCTAATATTTTTCAAGCAACCCACGGAGTCTGGTAAAGACTATACATGTATCTTTATGCATACCCCCACAATATTTATAATAAAAATTATGTTTATTTACACATTCATGCCCATGTGGGCTAAATGCAGTACGTAGTTTACATGATACAGTCGTATAAATACTACAACTCTACAGAAGTGCTACATGTACACTACATCTATTGTATACAGATGGACGAACATATAAGGCTGTCATTGATTATACATATTACGTGTTTCTATATACATGTATAGCTATATATAATAACGTTTGAGACAAACACTATTTTCTATTCCCATATTACTAGTATTATAGCCTCTACCAGGCTCCATTGTAGTATACCAAAGGAGTTGGCCGGCCAGAGGAGTACACTTTGTAAATATTAGGCTCTATGTCACTGTTGCAACCGGCAACCTAGGGTGGGTTGACTGCAAACTGTACCCCGTTGGCCAATGTCTACTATTTCCCAACAACCCATTAAAGTGTTGTAGGGACTAATCTTATTAATTACTTGTTGGCATTTGTGTGATATCAGTAGCTCAATCGTTGCTGCATTTCAGTCCATGCTCACTAGAGGTCTCCACAGACCTCAGGCGATCATTCCAAGCAAGACTGAGGCAACTTTCCTTTTACATGTAGTAGCAAACTGGCTCGACAGCCGGCCGTATTTGGGCTTGTGTAAACTACTAGTAGTAGCATTACAATAAACAAGCGATCTTGATAAAAAAAATCAGCTCCTGCAACCCAAGGCAAAGGAAATATAAAAATGAAAGTCAACGATCACCGTGACACATTTCCTAAAACTTGACAAGTTGCAAGCAACTCAGTAGCACTGTAAAAATAAGAGCGCCAGTAGAGATCGAAAGATCGCTAAAAATGTAACGTTGTTCAGTAACATTACAGCGTTTAGCAAGTCGAAACAACGGAGGGGATTAATCTAAGCAATCTAGGAGCATCGTACGAAATGATGTAAAGGTTTAACATTTATCATCATAAGTTTCATCCTTTGATTTGATTCATTTTGAAGTAAACGTTCGCCGCCCTGCATTCTAGCCACAAACCAATGTAACGCACTTTGGTAACGGGCTAGATGCCAAGATAGGTAAAGATCATGCAGTTGAGATCTCTGAACAATAAAGGAAATGAAATAGGACAACACTGGCAACGCCAAAGAAAAGTAAAGCGCCAATGTAGTGAGAAAAATACAATTAAAAGCGTGATTACACCAAAAAAAGTTCCTTGATTACACTGATTTATTTGTATTGTCATGGCTTGGCGCGAATAAAGATATTGCTTCACTTTATTTCACATCACAGAGCTTCCATCTTTTGAGTCTATCTTTTCTTTCACTCCGTTTTCTTAACTCTTATTTGTGGTGAAAATGACACATAATTCTTCAAAATATAACATAAATTTTCGCCCCCCTCCCACACTTGGGTCTTTGTTTACATTTTCCACTTGTCGCTGCACCGTTGCTAGGTAATCGCCGGATATGCAAATTTTAGAACGTACCATTCATTTCAGTAGGTTACTTACACTTCGGAAAACTACGACATTTAGACAGGAACACCATCGTAGTATAAACCTACGACAACATATTGTTTTAAAACAGACGTGCAAATTTATGGATGATTTAGAAACGTTAAAACAATCGGTATGTGGTAAATATTATTTCCTAATTACTAGATTTACCCCTGTCCAACAAAAGGTGGACTCGGCGCAGTGCACGTAGCAACGAATCAGGCGGGTTCCTCACCATTTGCCGTCTGGACGCCAAGAAGGCAACAGCGCCGAGACTCAAGTTCTTATCGTGTGACTACAAAACCCTTCTTCTGTAAGTTTTATAGTTATAACGCGGCTTCTAGACTATGAATAGGCATTTCTTGTTGTAACTACCTGTGTTTTGATGTACGTTTTGGTGAAAATTCAGAGGATGTGCGCTTATAATTCTTTTCCCGAAGGGTTTTGGGGGGAGGGCCAGGCTTTTCTCTTCCCGAACAATTGATTTCAGAATTTTTCTGTACCTCATAATAATTCATAAAGAAGTACTCTCTTGTTTGTTGGCAGAGTAAACTTTGACACAAAGTATAGAAACGCTAAGGAGGCCAGTGAGTAAACTAACTGCACAGTCAACACATCTACAAAGGCAGACAACCCGATTGGCTATCTGGACTTGCTGCGGTAGTGGGGAGGGGGGTGGTCGCTACTTACGTTAAAAATTATTACTTCCCAAAACTTAATTATCTTACGGCATATAACTACTGCCAATAGTGAGAGAAGAGGTTTTCTGGTTTAGTAGGAAGATGGCTTTTTCATACAATGTGTTACAACTATTTCTTCATGTTTTGAATTAGTGTAAGAAAACTTTCTTTCTTCCACAGGAGAGACCCAATGTTCGGCCTGGGCAGGGCGGCCTTGCGAGGCCTGATGGGAATCCCCCCTGCCCAGGCGTTCTCCACCTTCACCATGCCCAGTAAGTTGGTCTCTCCTTCTCCAGGTTTTCTGTGGTTTGTTTTCTGTGGTTATAAAACACTGCTAGATCTTATATCAGTCATGGGGAATAGTGCTCAAATTCTGCATAGAACTTTTTATAGATATTTTCTCCTATGTCAAAACATTATCTAGTTGAGGCAGTAATTTTCAGGAGCTAAAGTTTGAATTACATGATTTTGATACATTCTTACATTACTTGGACATTGAACCCAAACCCTGAAGGTCTTCATAGTAGACAAAGAAACTACCAGAATGCTCCTATATGTGCTGCACTTCCACTGAAACATACTGGGGTTTCAGGCCAGTCATTAATCAGTTGTGCTTTCTTTCCAGCTCTGACTTCAACCACGAAGCATAAGTTGATAGAGGCCGCGATGTACACGACCAGCGCTGCTCTTTGTGCAGAGGCACTGAATTTAGTGAGTCACATTTTCCTTATTTTCATGACTAGAACTCATACATACATAAAGATACTCATACATACATACATAAATTTGACAGAAGCCAGCAACTGTGCATATACAATATGTTATTTACCTGAATCCTTGGAGAACATGATTCAAATAGAATTTGACCATTATTATATTAGAACTGAGACAGATTTCTGTTCACTGCCTTTGTAGTACTTCAATGGTTTGAAGAAACAGAAGGCAACACCATCGCCAAAAGAGGAAAATGCCAGTAAGATGTCCGAGACGAAGATCAACAACCGTCGGAAGCACTACTGGGTTAACTTTTCAAATGATGGGTACATAAGTGACATGTGAAGAACGCCTGGGAAAAAAAAAAAAAACTTGGGAAGAAAAAAAAAAAGAAATCATTGTACATGTATATATATGTCAAACTTCATGTCATGTAGATTAATTCATTATTTGTTACGGGTAAATATGTCAATGTTATAATTTACTGTTTTGCACAATATGTCAGTTTTTGAGTGAGTATGTATTTGTCTTGATAATGCCATGATATTAGTTGGTATTTCTAATTCTTTCACTTCCACTTGGGGGGATTTCTAATTGGTTTTGAATTGGTTAAAAATCTAAGATTGTTTGTACTTTTTTGGGGGGGCCAATATGTTTGTCCTTAAACCCCCTTCCCCCCGTCCAGGACCCATGCCAGGAGACCCCCTGGGCAGCCGGACTATAACCGGCAGTAGTCCGGTCTGCTCTGCCGGTGGGGTCTCCGTGTCATAACATCTGACGGCTTGGTGTTCCTGGACGGGTGACTTCTTTTCTAAAATATAAAGTATTTTTTGGGGGGGCCAAAATTTGTTAAAACTTCTTTAAAGTAAACACAAAATTTCTTTGAACGTACCCACATTTTGGTAATTATATTTGTATTTTCTTTTGGGGGGGCAGTTTGGTTTTTGTTAAAATCTACATTTTGTGTTGACTTCCCTTCCCCTCCCCTTCCCCCCCTCCCCTCCAGGGCCCATGCCAGGAGACCCCAGCAGCCGGACTGCATTGCACTGGGGCGCAGTCCGGCTGCAGGGCTAGGGGTCTCCCTGTCATAACATCTGACGGCATGGTGTTCCTGGAATGTCTTGTCTTTTTTTCTTTAAAATATGTTTGTCCTATTGTTACCCCCTCCCCTCCAGGACCCATGCCTGGGAGACCCCAGCAGCCGGACTGCATTGCACCGGGGCGCAGTCCGGCTGCTGTGGGCCATGGGTCTCCCCGTCATTACATCTGACGGCGTGGTGTTCCTGGAATGTCTTGTCTTTTTTTTCTTTTATGGTTGTCCTATTGTTACCCCCTCCCCTCCCCTCCAGGACCCATGCCTGGGAGACCCCAGCAGCCGGACTGCATTGCACTGGGGCGCAGTCCGACTGCAGGGCTAGGGGTCTCCCTGTCATTACATCTGACGGCATGGTGTTCCTGGAATGTCTTGTCTTTTTTCTTTTATGTTTGTCCTATTGTTACTCCCTCCCCCCGTCCAGGACCCATGCCTGGGAGACCCCAGCAGCCGGACTGCATTGCACTGGGGCGCAGTCCGGCTGCTGTGGGCTAGGGGTCTCCCCGTCATAACATCTGATGGCATGGTGTTCCTGGATGGGTCACTTCTTTTCTTTTTATTTTGTAAGTATTTTTTTGGGGGGGGGGGACAAAATTGGTTAAAATTTCTTTAAACTCAAAATCTGTATGTAGTTAAGTACTTAGTCGCTATTGGCACGATATAATGCTTCATTTATGTGTGCAGTGTAACACATATCATATGTGTTACACTGCAAACAGCTATCTCATATGATATGAGATAGCTGTTTGTAGTAGTACTACCTGGTCCTAAGTTTTATTAATAATATGAGACTTACATGTGTATGTGAACAATACAATTTTTATGGTGTGTATACATATTGAAATATAAATGTACTTTATGTTTTTGCTCTTATGTCATGTTAGCCTGGGTGCTATCCGATATTTGTAATGGCCAGCCCGAAGAAATAAAGAAAAAAAACCTCTTCCCAAGTTACAACTTTGTCTTTGTTATTTTTGGTTGACTGATGTACTATTATGTAATATATCAGGATAGGAAAGTGGGTGGGGGTTACAGGAACAGAATGGTGGAAGGGAATAGACACTTAAAATGTAGGCAGGCAAAATTCAGGAAGACCTTTCTATCAACCTGATATGTGTAATGCAAACTGGATAGGGAAATCTTCCGTCTGTTCATTACACTTACACCTAGCTAGCTATGAAGCATGGGAGTTAAACGCAGGACGTCACAAGGATGATCAACGGTTTCAACTGCATATGTCTTATGATAAGTTAAACCAAGAAACACTTTAGGGACTGAGCAACAAATCCCTGTGACCTGGCTGCCCGGGTTTGGCGCGGGTTCGATTCCCGGCATCCCAGGTACCCTCAGGCTGCCCGGGTTCGATTCCCGGCAGCCAGGGTAGACTGTGCTACTCGCCTCTTGTTTCAGATCTAATGCTGATGGACTGCGAACACTTACCTTTTGAACAATAAGCTAGACTAGCAGGAATGGAACACTTAAATCAATAGGATTGAACTGACTCATATTTAAAGGCATGTAGCATAAGACCATGAGTCTGTACATGTAAAACATGCACACATGAAAACTGGATAGCCATATTCAGGCCATATTGGACTTGGAGTTGGACACCTACAATTCCATATAAACATATATATATTATATATATATATATATATATATATATATATATATATATATATATATATATATATATATATATATATATATATATATATATATATATAATTACGAGACCAATTACTATAATATGAAACACAAACACAGGGTACATTATTTTATAATAAAATTTTTATTGATCATGAGTCATCAAAGCACTGAAAGGTTGCCATTACAAACCCCAGACTGAATGTGTGTATACATTTATTAGGACTTTAAATGATATTAATTGTAACTTTGTTATATATTTTGTCCGACCCTGACCTCTTCCCTCATGATCTTAATGAAAAGTGGCCTTTAGGCTGATTTGAGCTTCTCATATAAATAAATAATAGTTAAAAAAACAATTGATTCTGAACCAGATTTATTTGCAAGAGGAGTGAGAGAGGTGGTCTACATCAGAGCTCACAGACCTACCCTGAACAGAGACGGGGGGCGACACAAGTTATCGGGGACATATGACCCGCTACTACGGTCACGTGTCTCTGACGTCACCTTCCAAGAGTAGACGGGTCCATTCCGTGAGCAAGGTTGAATGGAGCCAGCTGAAAATGTGGGTAAGTCCCAATTCATTCCAGTGTTGGATATAAAGTTAAGTCTTTATTTCATAAAATAATGTCATGGTTTGGGAAATTCTCAATATTCAGCCTGTGAGAGTGTTTTGTGCTATGATCTCTCCTCTTGTAATATATCATCTTCTATGATGTCTCCATATACGTTCCTTTTCTTTTCTGTGGAGAAAAAACAAACAAACATCTATAATTAATAAGCATTCTCTTCCATTTGAATTATCAAACCACAGTCTTCTGGAAGCATTAGCTCAAATACATTTCTGGTAGTCTGAATACAGACACAAGACTGACAGTATTTATCAATGATATTTACCAAATTTATGGAAGATTGACCTAACAGGTGACTATCACCTTTTCAAGATGTCAAACCTAGAGACCAGACTGTAAGGTTTGATCCACTCATACTAGGAAAGACCCCTGCTCTTTTCTATAAGTGCGGTGGGATCTTTAACATTCTTGAGGTGTGGCTCTCCTCAAACACAGGACCTACGGCTTTACATCTTACCCAAGAGGACGTCCCTAACTGAATGTACATTTACTATGTATATAGTATCACAGCAACACCTGTGCCGTGCAATGCATATGAACCAGTCAAAACTTAACCCTGAGGAAGGTGACTGACGGTCAACGAAACGTTGGCTGAATAAACCTCTTGGTTGTGTAAAAAAGAGTCTTGTTATTCATCAGTGAGTTAAAAACCAGACGAAGATTAGATTATGTAGTACTTGCCTTTGTCTGGTATAAATTCTTCAGTGTCCGCACGATCGGTCGCACCAACAGAATCATCAGTCAACACATTTTCTCCTTGAATTGTTGCATCATCTTCATGAACTGTTGCATCATCTTCATGAACTGTTGCATCATCTTCATCCCAGCTGGCAGGGGATGCTGCAAGAGAGGATGATGGGAAGGCTGGTGGAGGGGATGATGGGACTGACTGATCCCTAGTTTTATCATCATCATCATCTAAGGAGGACATTGTGACTTCTGGGTGATTCTCCTCTTCTTCCACAGTTCTTTCCTTTTCATCAAGATCAGCCATTTCATTGAATGAAGAAGTAAAGAGTGGAGAGCTGTACTCAATAGAGTAGTCTGTGTACTTTTCATTGATGTCAGATGGAAAATGTGGTTCAACCTGTGGTGAGTGCAGTGAGGCTGTGATCAGCTGTGGAGAGGGGGAGGGGGAAAGGGGAGGGGGAAGGGATGAGGGGGGTGGGGGACGGGGCAGGGACGAGGAGGGCTCTGTCCTGGTGTAAAGTAAGTGCCTAGGAATGGGTGGCGCTCCGTTGGGGTACCATCTGAAAATTAAGGAAATGGACAGAATAAGAGAAAGTAACACAGATACTTTTCATACATTTTTGACTAAGATTGCACTACAGATCTTATTTAGTTGCTATTGACTTGATTTGACTATTGACAGTTGCCAAAATGATGCCTTTCTAAACTTTCTACCTTCCAACACTATAAATGCATTTTAGAAATTACTGTGCTCAGGCATGAAGGTATGTAATACTACTATATACTGAGAGAAAGAGTAGAATACACATTACAAGAAACCATTGGATAAACCATGGAGGTATTAACTAATGCTTCTAGAAGTTCTACCGCCATGGATAAACTTCATATGCCAGGATGTTGGCCTGTGTCACACAATCTCCCACTGCCAGGGGCTGTATAGGAGCCAGTTATTTAGGCAAGCCAAGGCAAGGAGTGCCATCCAGTAGTGCAAACCATCACAACCTGATGATGCTAGGAGCACAAGCCTGAAACGAGCACTTTGGACAAACGCTTCTCACTGTTTTAAGTTTATAGCTGATATTTTGAACAACTTCCCTGACATTGTACGCATCATAATGACACCCAGTGTGAGTCGTCAAGCATCGTTGAAAATCGAAAAATCTCAAAATTTTTCTAAAAAATCTCAAGATTTTCCTAAAAAATCTCAAGATTTTCTGGAAAATCTCAAGATTTTTTAAACAATCTCAAGATTTTTCTAAACCATCTCAAGATTATTTTGAAAAATCTGAGGGTGTATAAAACAAAGTGTTCATGTCCCTTGCCCCCTGACCTCTGAAGCTGGCAGTCCCTTCTCCTGAGAGCTTCCCCGTAGGTTGACCCCTGCAGGTGCATAAATCTCTCCGCCCAACGCTCGTGCTCCAGGTACCAGTAGGTGAAGTGGCCCAGGTCTCTCCCTACTGTCAGGGCAGCTAAATAAATATACAAATACACAATTGCAATGTATCTATGTGTTTTTTATGGGCTTAGGTAGCAAAATTGTCCCTTGATGCTGAACTTGACAAGCGGATAGGGAAGGCAAATACTACAATGGCTCGGCTGACCCAGAGAGTATGGGAAAACAGGACCTTGTCATTGCACACAAAAATACATGTATACAGGGCCTGCGTACTCAGTGTCTTATTGTATGGAAGTGAAGCATGGAGCACATATGTACGTCAGGAACGTCGTCTGAACGCCTTTCACATGCGATGTCTCCGGCGCATCCTTGGACTCAGTTGGAAGGACAAAGTACCCAACAGTGCCATCTTGCAACAAGCAGGAATACAGAGCATCTACTCCATCCTCAGCCAACGCCGACTCCGCTGGCTAGGACATGTCAGGCGTATGGAAGACGGGAGGATTCCAAAAGATGTACTGTATGGGCAACTAACCACTGGTTCCAGGCGAGTTGGTCGTCCAGCACTGCGTTTCAAGGACATATGCAAAAGAGACTTGAAGTCATGTGGCATTTCAACAGACACCTGGGAAGCGCAGGCTGAGGACAGAGCTGCCTGGCGCCAAGTTGTGCAGAATGGTGTTGCAGATGCTGACAGGAAAAGGGGAGAAGCTGCAGCAGAGAAACGAAGACTACGAAAGACTGCAGCACAAACTGCAGCACAAACCACACAACACACATGCAGTATGTGCGACAGAGTCTGCAAAACCAAGGCTGGACTTTCAAGTCACATGAGAAGTCACACGAGAGCAACATTGAGAACTTCAGAGGCGCGCAGATAGTCTTCCGAGACTGAACTGCCAAAGCAAGGTAGCAGGAGAAGTTAAAGTTACATACTACATGTATTAGGTAAATACAGGGAGATACTTTGTGATCTACAGCCATACTTGTACAAGTGACCACTCCTACATAAGGACCACCTGGCTATTGTGACCACTTGTTGGTTTGCCCTTAGATGATTTTTCCATTGAAACAAACATTAAAAGTGATTACCTATAATCCACATTGACCAGGGAATAGTAATTACAGAAATGGTAATACTCACCGTACTGGCATATTGCTTTCTGCCACAGATTGTATCCTGGGGAGAATTAAGAAGGTATTGAGTCATCTTGAGAAATAGGCATTGTTAGTTTGGAAGATATGACACCCATCTGTGCCATCTACATTAGTAGTAAGTACACACACATCTTTGTCTCAGATCTTTGCCATTTTCAGCGACAAGTGGAAGAGGCTGGGTACAAAAACAGTTTCTAATCAAAAGAAAATATTTGTTTGTGGTTTCGAAATAATGTCAGAAAGAAATCTTCGGGAAAGCAAAAGTGGCGTACGAAAATTTTTTAGTCAAGACAATAAATAAAATCTTACAAGTCTTTCTGCTGTGACAAAATGTTAGCTGCAGGCAATGGTATCTATTAACACAGCCGAGCTTTCCTTTGAGGACTACATAATAACTGTAGAACAGACAAAACTCACTTGCTCTTCTGGACAGGACTGCTGTGATGGCCGACACTCCAATCATGAAGGGGACAGCTGGACATCAGAAGAGACAGTCAGCAATATTTGGCAATTTCGGAAAGGCAACAAATTTCGCTCACAAAGTGTGATGAGTCTGATGACTAATGATTGTTTTGAATATATTTGTTATGACAAAAATATAATTATAATTAGAGGGGGTCCTGCCTTGGGGGTACATGTCTTATTCTTCTTGAGTCACCAGTCTATATGCAAGACTTTCATCGCCGATTATATATTCCGTTAAATTCTCAGAGCTGATTAGGAATTTTGTTAATTCGTGAGACAGTTATTTTGAGCAGCTGTCTACATAATATGAAGACTTACAACTTCAAGTTACAAGGCCTGATTAAACCTTACAAAAAAGGGCATGCAGGGCCCTATAATATAGAGCCGCCTTTATTTAAAGAAATGACAAATGTCATTCGTTTTTCTGTTTTTACTCACATCTAGTCCAGAACCTCTCCTGCTCACACTCTTTGAAGGTCTGCTCCTCCTCTGACGTCATCATCCTCCAGTGGATGAACTGTCAAAGAGGGGGTGACGTCATAGTGTCATGATTCTCATGAAACTGGAGCTTATCACAAGCACAAAACATCTCAACTTTCAAGAAAACAAAAAAATTAAACAACTTGTCAGGTCAAGCATCTGAGAAGCCATATAGAAAGCTGAGATAATAACACCGCACCCGCGGGGTTATGATACAAACATTGGGCACAAAACAACAACAAATGAAAACAAAACGGCCCCGCCCCCTTCACAATCACAGTGCACCAAACAAAATTATGACAAGAATGACGTAATCTCAAACCTTGTCTCTCGCTCTAACTGGGACGTCTTGTATCTCCAGCATGTAGACAAAGTCCTTGTCCGGCACAAGGATTCTCTCGCACGGGTTCTCGATCCATTTCCTGGTCGGGACGCGCATGAGACGAGGGTTCTCCAGAAAGTCGAACTCAGCCATGACGTCGTCTGTTCGAACGTTCGATCGCTGCGTCTCTTGCGCGCTCTAGGTCAAGTTCTGATACATGACAACACCTTGTACAGTTCTAATACAGTAGCTGATGTAAATTTCTGATGAACAATATCTTGAAATTCTCTAACACATCACCAATTGACCGAAAAGTAAGTTACGAAAAGTTGCGAAATTATTTTCGACGTCGGTCCGCCATCTTGGATGTTTACCTCGCGCAGTGCATGGCGGGGGATTATCACAAATCGCCAGGCTGAGAGGGAGATTTGTTGGGTTACGTCATTTTTCTCGGTCTTTTCTTTCGCTAATAAAAACAAATAAAAACACACTACAAATGCGAGGATTTTACGCTGAGTATACAATCATCCCAATGTGATTTATATTCTGGAAAATGTTATTACAGACAACCCCCTAAAATCTAGTGGTTTATTCCAAAAGCAACAACAACAAAACGTTGTCAAACTTGCTACCTGATAGCCTGAACCATAATTTTGGGGGTCCATCGCAGAATATATGATAAAAGTTTTGTAAAACCTATTGATATCTCAGGTATAAAACTATAATTGTATTATAAGGCTTCTTCACTATGTTGTAGTGTTTAAGACAAACTAAAATGATATTCATCTAAGTGTCTCTGATTTTCTCGACATATTAACCGACCAATATATATATCCCCTTTTTCCAACATGGATCCTTTGACCCATCGTTCCATTCAAGTGTTTCTAGACTAACAACATTAAAACCTGGAATTCTTATCAAACCGATTATAACCCCTACATGTAGTTGTCTTTCACGTACCAAAAATCCTAAATCAATTGCTTTATTGTTTGTAAGTAGAATCGTCCACAGAAAAAATTTCAAGGACAAACTGCGCATGCTTCCCGAGGTGTCTGCACGTTCCGCCCAGCCACTCGACAGGAGACGTAAACACACCTGAGTGCCAACTCGCAACGTCTTCTAGACACAGGTAAGACAACACACCTGTTGCAGACGGTATAAAGCGATATTTTACTCTCAGCTGAGGTACATTGAGTGTATCAAGTTTGACATGTTCGTAAAGAATATCAGTTCTTCATAAATTGATACATCGGTTGAACTTCGAACGGCGTTCGATCGAACACGCGAGAAGTAGAAAGCGCCTTGCTGAACTAGAACGATGGCACCTCGGCAAACGTAAACATGTTATGTCGTCTTTGTGGAATGTCATGGCCTGGAGGGAGAGAGTAGATTCTTACGTTTTTGTGAGGGAGGTGGGTGGTTGTGATTTTCAAAGTAGGTATCCTTCTCTCATCATTTTTTGCCATTTTTCATGAATTTCATTTTTTTGTCCTGTTCTCTGAATCTTCCCTTTATATTTCATTTGAATTCGAATCCGCATTTTCCCAGTTTATGCTGTTTTGGGGGTGCATACTAGTCATAAACTGATTCTCAACCAGTCAATGACTTTCATTGACATGTTGTTTACGAACAACAAGGTGAATAGGGATGACACCTAATACCTGCTCGGCGATTACGTAACACTAACTGCATTTACGACTGTACCAGTGGGTGCCAGAAACTTCTTGTACGGCCGCCATATACCCCACTTAACTGTGCACATAAACAACTTAACGAACATGAACCAATGGTGGTACTACGTTCAGTAGCACTCCTGACACTCAGTGACAGTGTTATTGTGAATAACTACGACGCGGGGCGTGATCAGGTAAACTGAAACCCGATACTGTACAACTACACGCTACTTCAGTGCTGTGTTTATACCTGTAGCGCTGGTACGGGTGTCTCCATTGTTAGTGATGTGGCGAACGTCTTCCATTCATTCCATCATGCAGGTGTGTGTTGAAAGGGTTTTAGGTGACAATTTCATAATGTAGCGTGATTGTACCTATGTAGCGTTATAGCCAGTTTTTTTCCCTGTGTTCGCGTTGTTGGTGAGAGCATCAACCTAATCCAAGTTGATCTAGGTTTATGTCTATTTCTTTTTTTGTGTGTGCCTGCTTTCGCCATTTGTGTATTGTGTTCATTTTGTGGGTCAAAAGGTGAAGGTGGTCCCATAGTCCTTTTTAGGCCATAGGGGCAGTGGGTTGTTGATCCACTGTGTCTATAGCACGGCCTTGGAAGGTGGAGCCCATCCCTCTCCTTCCACCGCCTTATACCCCCTAACCAAAGAGAGGTACCCATTTTACACCTGGGTGGAGGGAGGAAAGTCGTGTTAAGTGCCTTTCCCAAGGACACAGTATCTTGCCAGGAATACTAGGAATCGAACCCGTGACCTCTCGGTCTCGTGCTGTAATCGCTGGAGAATTAAGACGAATATGGACGTTACACTGTAGTTTGATATTGGCGAGTTTAGAGTTTAAAATATCTGATTCAGACCGAAAGAATCTTGCAAAAGTGAATAAAAATAAAATTTTTCTCTCAGTCTGTAGTGTATTTGGCATAAGAGAAGCGATTATGGTGTTAACTACAGGAGAACTGAAGTCCACAGATCTAGATTCAAACCCACTCATTCAAACCCCATTCAAACCCACCCATCCTTACTAACGCATGTAGACGTCAGCAAAACCGAGCCTTTGATGTGAAACGTGCTCATAATATGTTTGAGCAGGTCGCCGGTTTTCTCTTTCTCTGAATCTAGTGAATGAAAGGCCAAAATTGTGAACGATTTGGAGACACCTTCAGCGTTTCTTAATGGCATTTCGGGAGCATCAAAGGTTCGATTCTAGTGACGTCTGTGTAATTAGTAGGGGTAAGTATCAGACGTCTAATTAGGTTACTATCAAATTGCTGTCAAAAATGAAGAAGAAACTAAGGAACAAAAAATCAGGATGGCCACATAGCCGAGGGATTTTACACTGTTTTGTACGTAGCGTGACGTACACAAACGTAGTACGATGTAACACCGTCAGTTTGCATACTATAGTATACATTTACTTGTACATGCAGGTAGAACCCATAAGTGATATCTATTTAAGTGACACCTCTTAATCTGCATCAAGCATGTTATCTCGTCGAAACTGGGCAGGGTTCTTTTTATACATGTTTTGAAAATAAAGAGACTATGTTTGTTTCTTTCGCCTGACTGGCAAACCGCCTTTGGGCGTAACACCGTGACCTGTTTTGTACGGTAACTACAAGCTGCGTAAGATCAGATTCACACCGGGAAGGACCCCTACTCTTTTTGATAAATGTGGTGGGATCTTTAGCGTGCTCGAGGAGTGGCTTGCCTCAAACACAGGACCCCCAGCTTTACGTCCCATCTGAAAGGAAGTCCCCAATCCAAGCCAGGTACTTACTTTGACCTGTGTCGAGAGAGGAATTAGGTGTTGTTCACAAGGACACAGCATAGGCATGCTACATTTGTACATTGCTAGGGATTCGAACCCAGAACCGTGAGAACAACCCTAACCACAAGACCATCTTGTCACCTTACAGAGAAAGAACAACTTGTCTGCAGCTGATGTTACTCTTGTGGGTGACCGTGGCCGCAGCTGTGTTGTGGTGACCTGACATGACCCCCAGGTGAGACCTGAGAACAGAATGTACGCGTCTGGCTCCTCGTTTATTGTTTATTTTGATTGAGATGTTGTTTATCTCCTCGAAAGGAATTTCTTTATCGACATTTCATGTTTATTTGATTGTTTTCATGTTTGTTTTTGAAAGGAAGGTGACTCAAAAGGCTACTTTAAACAGGTAATGTAGATACGTGTTTGTGTGAAAAATTAATACAATACAAAAATTTGCAGAAGAAAAAAATATTATTTCATTAAAGAAATGGTCACGAAAGATGTCAGGTAAGGTATAATAACGTTACATACTTCTTCTAAAGCAGTTTCGCTGGATTGGAAGCCGCCATACGCTAAAATACCGGTATTTTCTTCTATCGTCATGCTATCAAGGCATATGTCAGAAAAATCTTTGTACAAAAAAACAACAGAAACCTGCGTAAATACACGTGATAACATGACGTCATCTACCACACGTACCGGACGTTCCCCTCGTCTCTGACGTAGACGTTTTCGCGGCGTGACGTCAGTGTGGTAGTGATAAGCTCTGCGGCAGTACCGGTTGCTATATTCTATTACGCCACAAACGAACTCCTTCCGTCGTCCCCCTTCGCCCCCACAAAAAAATCTGCTCTGCCTTCATCATTCCTTTTCGCTAGTCTCCACCAGACTAACAACGCGGGTTCAAAAACAGTAAAAGTTAGCCAAATAGGGAGAATAATTGGCCACGTACGTACCGTAGAGTTCATTTGCCGGCGCAGTTGTTCCAAGAAACCCTGACAGTGGACCCACTCCCTTGGCCAGTCAAACCTAGTCTCCAAGCAGAGGTTTAGGCTTCGGCTTATTTTTTTGCGTGTTTTTATGCGTTTTTATCGGACTCTCTTTTTTGTACTTGTATCTTTTTTTACGCCAGCCCGTGCGTCGTGTCTTTGCAGCCACCGAAACATCTGCTTGTAGATTAAGTAAGACCATACATGTATTTTTGCTGAATTCTACTATCGTAAATCGTAACCCCTGCTTAGGAAGGCCTGATGGAGGCTACCTTTGCGCCTCCGCTGCAAACCAGATTTACGTTACCCAGCTATAGCTAGGGACTGAGCGGAGAATGGCAGCAATAAGCTTTGCAGCAATACCCTCTTCGCCCACGCAAAAAAAATCTGCTTTGCCTCCGTCGATCATAATCGCCTCCAGTGCAAATCACATTTACGCCAAAAAGCAGTTACTCAAGCAACTGGATATGATTTGGGAAACGGTCAGTGAGTCACTGACGTAAGGTAGTGGATGCTACCTGAAGCGTCCTACCGTTTTCAAAATCATATCCAGTTGCTTGAGTGACTGTTTTTTGGCGTATCTTATTACTAACCTTCACCGACCCAAATCACATTTACGTTACCCAGCTATAGTATAGTTATGGGCTGTCATATCCAGAGCTGTGCCTATGTAGTTCTATGCCTGAAGGGGTCAAGGTTACAGGCTCTGGCACGGTTCTGGATAGTCTCCGCGTATCCAAGAACGTAGATTTGCCCCAATCACTATTCTGGATACGCGCGGACTATCCAGAACCGTGCCTGAGCATGGTATACCGGATAAAGCACGGTTCTACTTCTTGATACATCAGGACTGAGCGGAGTATGGTGGCAATAAGCTTTGCGGCTGTACCGGTTGCTATGTTCTATAACCGTTACAGCTGGGGGGGGGGGGGGGGGTCCGCGTTATCAGACATTTCCGCCGTTCCGGAAAGCGTAAATGACGTGAACGACGCAATCACGTACGGGTAGAAACAACAGGGGGTCGTCCTCTTAATCCAGAAACGTGCAGAGCAATTTAGTCGTCTCATCGTGGGAGTTTTAAAAGGTTTTAGGGCGTTACAGGAGCCTACTCGAAAAATTCGAAAGTGATTGCATAGGACATGGTCAGTAAACCTGCACATCTGCTAAATAAGGTTGCAAAACGTTCCTCACGCCCCTCTTTTCTTCATTTCATCTCTAATAGAGAACAGTGGAAAGGGGTAGCATCATTCGTTCATTCATTCATTTATGCCTTCCATTCAGACGATCGGCGAGATTTTTTCGGTAAAATACGTACGTGGAACATTCACTAAAGCAACGGTCACAACCCGCCGTACGTGCAACTGCGTGCTGTCTACGTGCAAAAGCGTGGGCAAATTTTGGGATCCGTAAGTTGCTGCAGAAGCATTGATACTATGGCGTCTCTGAGAAAGCCGAAGTACAGTTAAAGCGTAAAGTGGACGCACAATAACATGATACGAATGTAGCGTTCTTAGAAGGCCTTAGATAAGCTCCAAGCAGATATAGGATATCTTTTAAGCCTGGTATACTCCAACCCTGTCTTATAGGGCCATTACAGCTGCCAAGCCTCTTCGCAAATAATGACGAAAGAGACTCGTGAGCTAGAATATTGCGACATTTTGTGGCGTTTTCTGTGGCATTTCGCATTAGCACGGATGTCCCGCACGGAGGCAGCGGCCTTGGCACATACGTCACTAACTCTAACTCCCCTGCACTTTGTACTGCAGAGGACATTAGCACCGCCGGTACAACCGGGCACTGTGGCATAGGGCGGACCGGCGAGCATACACACACAGCGCCACACATAGATTCCAGAGAGCTAGCGATCGCCACGTAACGGCATGGCTAAAGGAGGTGCCGGACATGCCGGAGGGATACTGCTAGTAGAAGGAGGCTTCGATAAATTACAGGTGAGTTTGAGTTGTGAACGAGTTTTACACATCTTAGTAGTAGTAGAAATTTTCGGTCCCATATGTTCGGAAGGCTTTCGTGCTACAGGTACAGTACAGCCCTGGTCTCATAGCGTCGGATGATACACCTACACATGTACGATGGAGTAGTTTAATTTTTACGACGTACGGCACGATCGTAGTGGAATGAAAATAAACATCGTAGTTGCATCGTACGTTGTATGTGACCGGGGCCTAGACGAAGCATCTGGTTTGTATAACGAGATCCATGTCCATTACTGAGGTTGACCCGAAGGTGGTGAAACGCACCCCGCCGTATCAAAGTGTCCGTCCCCAGCGTGTTATCACCTCAACAGACACTTGATCATGAGTGGTTGGTTTTACAGAGTGGGAGATTAGATAGCCTAGATTCCAGGCCCATAGCACGCACCAACTCTGTGGTATATTTCTTGGGGGCATGTTGGCCCTGGAGCCTAGGAGCTAGCCTGTGTAGGCCTGGAGCCGTGGAGATGGCTTGTGTAGGCCCTGGAGCCGAGAAGCTGGCCTGTGTAGGCCCTGGAGCCGAGGAGCTGGCCTGTGTAGGTCCTGGAGCCATGGAGCTGGCCTGTGTGGGCCCTGAAGCCGAGGAGCTGGCCTGTGTAGGCCCTGGAGCCGAGGGGCTGGCCTGTGTAGGCCCTGGAGCCGAGGAGCTGGCATGTGTGGGCCCTGGAGCCGGGGAGCTGGCCTGTGTGGGCCCTGGAGCCGAGGAGCTGGCCTGTGTAGGCCCCGGAGCCGTGTAGCTGGCCTGTGTAGGCCCTGGAGCCGAGGAGCTGGCCTGTGTAGGCCCTGGAGCCGAGGAGCTGGCCTGTGTAGGCCCCGGAGCCGTGTAGCTGGCCTGTGTAGGCCCTGGAGCCGAGGAGCTGGTCTGTGTAGGCCCTGGAGCCGAGGAGCTGGCCTGTGTAGGCCCTGGAGCCGAGGAGCTGGCCTGTGTAGGCCCTGGAGCCGAGGAGCTGGCCTGTGTAGGCCCTGGAGCCGTGGAGCTGGCCTGTGTAGGCCCTGGAGCCGTGGAGCTGGCCTGTGTAGGCCCTGGAGCCGAGGAGCTGGCCTGTGTAGGCCCTGGAGCCGAGGAGCTGGCCTGTGTAGGTCCTGGAGCCGAGGAGCTGTCCTGTGTAGGCCCTGGAGCCGTGGAGCTGGCCTGTGTAGGCCCTGGAGCCCCAAGGAGCTGGCCTGTGTAGGTTCTGGAGCCGAGGAGCTGGCCTGTGTTGGCCCTGACAACAGTCTGGTATCCAGACTAGAGTTAAGACTGTCGGCCCATACACTGTTGCTTTGTTGTGGGTATTTGTGATCGTTAAGTACAGTGCAGCACATATATTTTATCGCTGAACTGTGTAAGCCCTGTAGTACCGATGGATGGTGTATCTTGTCCGGAGTGCAGATTAGAGCCAGACGGTAGAGAAATTGTCCACAGGTTGTCGTAAAGGTTCTATAAACTCCACCAGACAAAATGACAAAGTATACAACTTCTTGCAAGAGAAGTTTGGCCACCATAGAGTTCATTTTCCAGCGTAGACATTTCACCCTTACCACCGTTCACTCCCAATCGTTGAGCCTATTTTTGCCGAATTCTACTATCCATAACCCCCTAAGAAGGCCTACAAAGAAAGAGGAGGGAGGGTGGCAGTAAGCCGGGTCCGCTACATGCTTTCACCTTTACAGATCATAGGTTATGATTGCGCAATGGTTGTTAATTAATAATACAACCAGGTTAATCAATGTTATCTTAATTACATAATAGGTTCGGCAGGTACATGTTTTTTTAATTCAAACGCCCAGCGAGGCACATATTGAACTTACGTGTTTGGTGGTTGTCAGTTTTTAAATGCCTTTTGTATGTCGTGCGTGCCTTTCAGTCACGTCGCTAACGCCCCCTCTCCACTAGACGATGATCACTTAGCGACCAGAATTGGATTTTGTGTGTCCCATGATTTCACTATTGATGTAAAAGTATGATTAAAAAGACAATAAAACACACAAACGATTAAAAAAATCGCGTATGACATTCATTAAGCGATCTGTCAAATCTTTGGTCCCTCAGCGGTAAAAAAAAGGCTGTGTAAACGCACGCAGGTGGGACCTGTTTTATTTACTTTTCTGAGCGGGCAAAAATAGACGAAACCACAGTACAAATGGAACGTCCGTCGATAAGCTCCAAGCAGATCTTCTGGTGGCTACAAAAACAGTACTAAATTTTCCAGGCAGTATCCATTTGTCAGAAAGTATCCAATACCCGTAAAAAAAGATACCAGTAGAAACAAAAACAAAGCCCGATAAGGTAATAATAGAACTGATCTTGGCTGTAAATTAGCAGTAGATTGACTCTAAACTACAATTGACAGACCAAATCAACGTATGTCTCTGTACACTTCAATCCATCTTCGATTGTCTCTTGCTAAGCCTCTAACATATTTTAGTACATGAGCCCTATAAAAACGCCTAAAACACGTCAAAAATAAGCCAAAGCCTAAACCTCTGCTTGGAGAGTAGTGCGTCCTTGGCCTGACCTGTAGTCCCACGGACTAAGGCCAGAGTTCACTGAACCCTGATACGTACTTAACAACTGCGGGGGCTGCAGCCGCTCAAAGTGGATTTTCAAGCCGCCCTGTGTTAGTGTGTACGTTAATCTACACCGCCTTTCCCACGGGATTAGCGTCAATTTGCTCTCCACAAAGTGGGTAAAAACCTTTGGTCAGGGGCTATATTGTGGTATTTACCCTTTATCATATGAGCCGTGTATACCTTTTGTGTGGTGTGTTACGTGGTTATACCGGCTATACAGATACCTCGATGTCCTCGACCTTAAGCTATTTGCGTGAACAAAAAATAAACAATTCATATCAAGAATATACGCAAATAGTACTCATGATTAGTTTTTAAAACTTTTTTTGTGTGTGTGTTTTGTTGTCTTTTATATTATACCTTTCGTTCCATAAGACTGCCCCGGGTTGGGAAATGTGACCGCTCCATTACTTTTTATTAATATTAAACAGGTACATTTTATTGATTGTAATCACCTCCTTTCACATGTGCTAATCAAGCCATGGCATGTGGTCACTTGAGAAATGACGCTTTCGATTTTTCGACGTTTCCTTATTTGATTCTTTTCTTCTTTCTTTTCAGAAAAAGGAGAAAACGGGAGAAGAAAACTCGACCACCGAGAGACGAGTCAGAAGAAAGGTCACTGACATCGCCAGCCACGTCAGAACTCTCAGCAGTAAACCTAGCAACGGATTCGTAGAACGATTCGACTGCGTTCTCTTCATCTTTCCCTACACGTTCGTGACGGACGACCGCTGTCGTACGGAACTCAAGACGATCGTACAAGACGTTAAAGACAGGAAGTACGTCTCTAAGAAGGCAGTGTACGTTGGCGTCATCGTCGTCGAATCTGCGCCTGCGGACTTGGAAACCCCCGTCATGCGCCTGACCAGATTGTTGGAGAAATATCTGAAGTTGCCCTACTTTCGACAGCCGCAGATTTGTTATTTTGTAGAAAGGGACTCCAACTCGCCAAACGTGCTGAAAAGTACAATACGGGACGCACTGGAGATGTCAGAGGAAGGTGAGTGTAGGGGACGGTACACTAATGGTGTTGGGGGAAGGAGGATGTTTATGAATGAATTGAAATATGAAGATATGAATGTGAAGACTTGAACAAGTCAAGACTTTTACGTTCAAACCTGCTCGATATACTTTTCTTATATCTTTATTCAAGTATGATCTGATGAGGTAATGCAAATTTCCCAAATGAACGTTTCCCCAAATGAATTTTATCCTAGCCCGTCATCAAGTAACTGTAAATCAATATTTAAACTTTTTTGGACCGTGAACCTGTTTGTGCTAGTCGGCTGTACGTCAACGCTGTTTTACCCAAGTCAAAGACGTGTTTGCCTTGTGGCGATTCTGTGGCCCTCGCCCACACAACAGCCAAGCCAAACGCTTAAGCGCTGTTTTCGTAGCCTGGGTGCCAGACCCCAGCGCTTATAGAACGAAGAAAGCGCTTCCTTTTACTGATCCCGTCGACCTCGTCTCTATGGTTGGCGACCGGAGCGTCTAATGCGCGTGCGATCTACGTTTGATCAGAAAATCGCCCCCCAGCCCCCCCAGCCCCCCCCCCCCCCCCAAACGCCGGCAAAGGATTCTAGGAGTTGGCACCCTTCTTTAAATTATCTATTGTGCGACAGATAAATTAGACCCCGGGTGCCAACCCTGGGTTCGGGGCGTGTGGCTTCCCTGGCCGAACGGAGTATCGTTCCGCGCGGGGTCTGACATCCAGGCTACTGTTTTCATGACGTCTTCAGCTTATACAGGATATGAAAAATATGTCGTTTGTGTTACTCTGTCTCTTCATTCCAGACTCATACTTACAGAGAGAAAGCCGGTTAACGAGGATGACGCGTTGCCTGGGACTACGGAAGAGACCAACACACAGAGAGGGGGAGTTAGAAAGGTTCGCACTGCACATTCATTAGCCTCCACCAGGCCTTCCTACGGGGGTACAAATAGTAGAATTCGGCAAAAGAAGGGAATAGCTGGCCAATAGAGTCGGTCCGCGGGAGGGTTAGTTTCCCCCCTCGGCCAGTCAACCTCAAGGCGGCCAGACTCCCCCAGCAAATATCTCCCTATTATTGCCCGCGCAGTTAGTCTGGTAGAGACTACACATTCATAGCGCCATAACCGTGTTATGCATATTCAAACGTTTATAAAATAGGAGCCAATTTTGGTTTACCAAGATATCATATGTCGGAAAAAAGGTGGTGGGCCTTCGTCGTTTAACTTCTCGTTATATATATATATATATATTGTAGTGCGTTGTTTTTGCGTCCTGATGGAATATATATTGATATATCTTTTTACATTCTACGTTTAGAGCGAGAGAGAGTGAAAGAACAACTAGATTACTTCTTCAAAATTCGACTCATCAGGACACTCAAGTATGAGATGTAAGTATGAGGTTCTTGAATGTATACAAAAAATAAGAAATGAACTAGTTATATCCTAGGACATACATTTATAACACTTCAAACATATACTATACAATATTGTTTTATTGCCCTTGCTGGCCACGTTGTATTTTGCGATAAAACGTAACTTTCGTAAAATGTGATATTCAGAATAAAGAAGTGTACTTCTTTTGCACAAAAATGTATTTCTCTTGGATTGCACGGAGGAAGAAACAACAACTGAGGAAGCAGCATTTCTCACTCGTGACCTTTCTTGAAATGTCACTGACGCAGGTGTATCTCTATTTTACAGGAAGGCTCAGGACACGGCGTCACTAAGTACGTCATCCTGTTGCCAAGCTACGTCATCGTGTTGCTAGGGTATCAACATTGTAATGGCCTTTTGGCATCACTTGAAACATTTCTCTTTTAAAGAGTCCGAATTCAAATCTAGTGCCGATGCAATCCTTAAAATCAGAGTCATGTGGCCTTGTATATTGTTGTTGCAAAGACAATGCAAGAAGAGGACAATTCCATTTAATATTTGAGAGTTGAGGGGAGTCAGGTATTTAAAGAGGAGCATTTTAATACAGAAAACAGCACGCTGTAAATGACTGAATTACATGTGGTTGGTTTAGCTTTCCAATTTGAATTGATTGGTCGGGCTTAGTCGTTTAAGATGGCGGACCCATGACGTCACAAATCATCATGGTGGCTCCCATGGACCGAGAGAAAAATAAAACAAGTTTAGACAAATTTCGCTGCCACCTACTTCACGTCTTGGAATGGACCATGCATATTACGTACCCCTTGTTTATCACAAATGCCACCTAGCGGTTCCTATAGACCTACATGTACATGCATTATAGCATCATAGTGTCGCTTCGTCAGCCAAATGAAGACATGTCGACACTAGGAATCATAGAGCACACATAGGTACACGACTTTCCGGACGTCACTTAGTGGAAATGCGGACTGTATTAGTAGTTAGCATTTCATGTTGTTGAATAGTGAATTTCTTTTATTCACAACCATTTGTTTTACATGAAACATGTTTATGTAAAAGAAATGATTGTGAATAAAAGAACTTTACTATTCAATCATTTACCAACCTGATGAAAATATTTACGGATTTCAAGTTGTTTTCATGTGCCGTCTCAATACATGAATTCAAAACATTTCAACGAACCACAATCTTGCCCTTGACAGTTGCGTTGAGCCCGTAAATGAAAGTCAACGCGGAATAAGTGACTTTCACAGACAGATCGAAAGGTGGCGTTAGTGAACAAGGAAGTCGTCCTGCTTAAACTCTATTCACTCACTTACTTCTGGAGTATTAAAATGTCAATGTCCATGCTGCGCCGGTGTCAGTTTATGATTTTACGTACATGTGGCTCATTTTAGCGATAGTAAAAGTCAGTTTCAATGTCTGAGTCCATAAATAACGGCTACAAGTTAAGCTGTTTTGACTTATCTGTGTCGTCAGGTAGTGAAAATGCGGATGATGCCAACCAGATACTCTGGGGTTGTTGACCTTTGTCCTTGAGTTGAACGACCTCGCAACATTGCAAACCGCTACAATTGTGACGGTTTAAATGGTTACTATGTTGGCAACTTTTATTGTCCAGTCCTATTGATCTAAGATGGATAACGCCATATCGCTTTGATCTTTTTAGTAGTATTTTTTTTCTTTAGAAGTTAAAATGTGTGTAACGAAGGACAACCAAGATTACAAGAGGCTTCCGTTGATTACCTGTTGGTATGAACAATCAAGAAAACATACAATAGTTTCAATGAGCAAATTTTTCAATCAAGAGTTCTATTCCAAACGTATATGTGCCTATAAGGCAGAACAGCATTTCAGCTTGATGATTGTTGTGGTTCAGGGGAAAGAAGGAGAGTCGAGGGAAAATATGCTGGCCCAGCAGAAACCTGTCAGCTGTGTTGTGTTAGCTTTAACAGTGCCTCAGCCTCCGGTAACTTTGACCTTCGACCTTCTGGCTCTGTGAACGGCGGAATTTATGATATCTGCGTAACAGAACCGCCGGGGTTCCCAAGTACCGGCTTTTCTTACAAGATAGAACCAATAAAACTCTACTTTGTTGCCGATTTTACCTGATTACGGTAAGAGGTTGCCCCAACGAAACGTCACAGGTAGTTTTACAACGCTGTTTTGGCGCGCACGGGTCAGGGCCTTGCCCCTGTTGCATGCTGGGATTTTCGAACCGTGTCTTATCGAATCAAGATGGCGGCTCCAAGCCAACAGGTGGTTTTGGTGCTATTCCTTCTTTTACGACTGAGAGCGAGCGAATAAAGAGTGCGTACCGTCAAAGGGAAGAAAAGGGGATGTCAACTACACAGATAAAACATAAGTGAAACATGGTGAACCGTAAAAGATTAACAAAAGTGGCTCAGGGACAAGTGAAAAAGCTTGGCATGTGTAAGGTCAGTGTTAAGGGCCAGAGAGAAGGCCCATTAACAGTTTTCTCCGTCTTTGAAGATTTAAGAAGATCCGAAAACTTAAGGAAAACTTCTTCGTCCTTGGAGGTCTTGCCAACAGATGCCAACCCTCAGACCTTATGTCTTGGGCAGCCGTTTATCTCGGCTGCTTCTGTCTTCAAATCACCCTGAGGCTTGTCTCAAGGTCACAGTCAAACATGGCGGCCACTGAAGTTGTTAGGTACTTGGCCGAACACCAAGTTGCATTGTTGTGGAGTCAATCTACTATGTGGGTATACGTACGCGTGGGATGGGGGATGCGAGGGAATGTCGTGTACATGGTTGCGAAAAGTAAGCACGCCGGCAGAACGTAATGCGCCTGCGCAAAACCCCGATTTTTCACGTTTTTCGTTGGATGTTTGGTCAATGTTGCATCAAAATTTTGCCTGTTGCAGACGATATCTTTTCCTATACAACATCTATAAACTACAGACAGGCTGTCAACCTTATATGCTCTAATACAACCTTATATGAGACGTTCTGCCAAAGTGCTATGCACAATACATTACGGGTTTCGCGCAGATGCAGTACGTTCTGCCGACGTGCTCGAAAAGTACATATTATCTACCTTGTACTTTGGGATAACTGTTAGACAACTTTTCTAATAAAAAAGACTTCGACCCGACCACGCCAACTAGCATCATAGTTAGGTAAGACCATGTGTGGCCTCTAGATCTTGTTAAGGAGTAATGTCCTAAAGGTGCGAGGAACTTGACCTGGGAACTCGGAGGTTAATCTAAGGCTCAGGGTCTCAGGATGAGGTCCAGCCGTACTCCTTCCGCGGACGAAGGGTTCAGGACTTCAGGTACCCTGGACGTCAGAGTATTGCCAAGGCGTTACGAGCCTGGTCACCAGCCTCTCAGGACTTCATGGACCCTTCCTCAATCCACTGTAAACTGTTTTCTAAGCAATCAAAATATCACCGGGGGGGGGGGGTTAATTGTTCATGTAGCCTGGATGCCGATACCTATCCCTCGGCTATATCCTTCGGGAGAAGAAACATAAAAATCACAAAATACGTACGATGCAAAACTAAAAGAACTGCTTCTTTCCTGCATAGATATTGGTGGAGGGAAGTTAAAGACTGGAGCTGAAATAGACCGTGTCCCAGGCTACTAGGCTAATTTGAAATGTGAAAATATGAAACATTATCATCAGCATCCGTAATATAATTACGAAGCTTGCTATTTTACCGCACAGCACAACAACAAACGCCCGTGGCCCAGTGCCAGCTCTGGTTGGTCTGTTTTCCGTCCCAGCGGCCCTGGATCGGACACACATGTTGTTGCTGCGCGGCGAAGCTTACACAGCAGACCGCAGACGGCGCGACCCTCTCCCCGGTTCACTGCTAACGGCCACGACAGGAATGCAGCTTAGTGTACCCAGAACCGTGTCTATCTAGTTCTGTGCCTGAACGGGTTAGGGACTTAGGGTTAGGATCAGGGTTTAGATAGATAGTCTCTATCGTATCCAGAACCGCGCCTATCAAGTTCAATGCCTGAACGGGTTAGGATCAGGGTTTAGATAGATAGTCTCTATCGTACCGGTTCTGCATAGTCTTTATTGTATCCAGAACCGTGCCTATCTAGTTCTGTGCCTGAACTCGTAGGGTTAGGATCAGGGTTTAAATTAGATAGTCTCTATCGTATCGGTTCTGCATAGTCTCTATTGTATCCAGAACCGTGCCTATCTAGTTCTATGCCTGAATGGGTTAGGGTTAGGATCAGGCACGGTTCTGGATATAGTATCCACGTATCAAACATCGTAGATTTGCCCCAGACACGATTCTGGATACGCGTGGACTATCCAAAACCGTGTCTATCTAGTTCTGTGCGCTTTAGGGTTAGGATAAGGCACGGGTCTGGATAGTCTCCGCGTATCCAAGAACGTACTGTAGATTTGCCTTAGACATTGCTTGCCAGATACGGTTCTGGTGTGGGTACGCGTGGACTATCCAGAACCGTGCCTGACCATGGTTCGGGATAAAGCACAGTTATGAAGACAACAGCAACTCAGTTCGCAGCTTCTTCGTGATCCTGACAAGTGAACCAATGCCGCAAAGTCAAAGTATCGTGGGTAGAAACACTAAGAAACATTCTCCCGACGTCGCGTTACGGATCGTGCGTACTAGTATCTCATAAAATGCGTGCGACTATAAGGTTCGTTTGAATGTTTGTTATGCACCACTGTGTAGTGAATGCGGTAAACTTCACGGATCACTTGTACAGTTTACTTGTATCCACACGCCTTTCGGATGTGTGTTTATTTGTTTCCAGCCACATCGACAGGATTGAGAGACCACCGCTAGATTAAGCTCCCACCCCGCGCATATATCTCTAAGGCTCAGCGGCGATACGATATCAGGCTCAGTTAAATTAAATTAGATTTACGGACTCCTAGGCCTGTAGTAGCCTTTTCATAAGTAGGGAGTCGGGACCAAACTTGCGTTTCTTTCTTTTTGTCACGAACACAAATTGAATTTACGACCAGCAAGCACAGAGGCAAGCACACAAATGTGTTACCAGCGGCATATTGTCCACAATCTAATATCTAATACCTTTCACCTGCCTTAAAGATAGTGCCAAGACCCTGAGTGGACCAATTGCACAAAATCTTTTATATTCCTATTTTGGCACAGACAACTAGCTAGTGTGTTTTTCTTTGTTTTTATGTATTTGGAAACCGGCCGATCACAATACCGTAGTCTCAACAACTTTTATATGAGGCGCGTGTAAAACATACACAGTGTAGTCACCAGTGGTAGGTATACCATGTCAAGTTATGTTTTGATTAGTCTAATCCTCGCGAAAATAAACCCCACGGACAGATTTATTGTTATTTCGTAAATCATAACCTACCCGATGTCTAGCAATATGTAGGTGTTTGTTACCTTTCCCCGTTTAGGAACCGTTTTGGGGGAAGCTCGTGCCCGTACATTTATTTGTGTTTCCTGGTCAGGGGAAGTCTGCGGTGTGAGTAGTTCCACCGGCGGAACTGTCACAGCAAACAGCGCAGGGAAGGCTTTAATCTGTCATACTAGGGCCGGGGAACGGTATGGGAGGGGCTGGTCATATAGTATTTTCTTTCAAGTACGTACTAGTACGATAATATATTTTTCACACCTTCTCCATTATATTCATTTATTACTCCACCAGGATATCTCCTGGACCGTCCCCGACTTGTGCCATGTGCGGTGCTCTTGAACAATTACTCCACATGTGTCAAGTTGAACTTTCTGGTTGATGATATTTTTCCTTCCTCAAATATACTTATTTGGCAAGTCAGATAAGCCTGCTCGCCCTTCCTGTGAAATTTACATCCTTTTCCAGGTCTGCCTGTTTTTTTTTTCTCAGACTCATAACTCCGCCAGACCAGATTTCAAATCTAGCTTCCGAGTCTCTTTCGTCCTCTCTGCAAATAGACGAAAGACACTCGGATGCCAGATTACCACCTGGACCAGACTGGACCGTCCCCGACTTGAGTTGTGGCGTGCATGTTCGGTGCTCTTGACACAGAACAAACCGGATTGTTCACGGCCGTGCGTTCAGGGAGTCCCGTGCGCCACCTCAGGGCACCCCGAAGCTTGGGGACCCGACCTACCTGAGCCTGGATGCCAGCCTTCTTCAAGCTATTGAGAACCATGCTAGGGCACGGTTAACACGTATACAGAACTGGGGCAAATCTACGTTCTTGGATACACGGAGACTATCCAGAACTGTGCCTGATTCTAACCCAAACCCATTCAGGCAAATACTAGATAGGCACGGTTCTCATCAGATACGATAAGGCCTACAGCACGCCACGGAAGCGCTACCCTTCGGGGGGAGAAACATACTGTATGTACAAGGGTCTAACACAGGGGGGCTGTGGTGAAATTTCCTTGTGGGCATGTTGGCCCTGGAGCCGTGGAGCTGGCCTGTGGAGGCCCTGGAGCCGAGGAGCTGGCCTGTGTAGCCCCTTGGAACAGCCTGGCATCCAGGCTAGGCCCGCTGGCCAAGCTGTGCAAACGCAGCTGCACCGACCCACTGCGGACAGTTGTGTTGACTTAGATGGATGCTCGAGCTTTAGTTGTCGCGAGCCCACAAGATTGCTCTTTTTGTGTGCAGAGTTTGGGAAGGGTCTGAATAAGGGGATCCTGGCAACGCTTGGCGGTAAATTTAGTAGGGCCAGCAACGCTTAACGGTAAATTACATGTAATTACGTTGTTCTTGTGTTGGCTTTGGGAACGACTTCATTGGTGCCTTTGTATTCATAGGGTGTCTGGAAAAACTTTTAGTCTGTGAACACCGGCACAACCGGGTGCTGTATAGTGAGTTTGGGCAATGTGGCATTCGACTACTGAATACGAAAAATTTGTGACAACAAATAAAATGCTACGTAGAATTAAAGCATCCAATTACGCTCTTGGAGTCCAGAAATAATTTATGTAGTAGACTGGTTTATTTTTCCAAGGGGATTTAGCATGTTGGCAGCCCGGGGGCTGAATAATTGCATTACATAATGATTAAAAAACACAGAATGAATGAATGAATCAGACCAGGCCGGCTACGATTAACGTTGAAACAAAGTAGCTAGCTACATCTCAATGAAAACGACTTGCAGACCGCCTTATTGTGTGCAGAGTTTAGGAAGGGACATGACAGGACATGACGCCCTCACGAAGGCGTTTTTTGGCTCGGGTTATCTGCTAACACAGTGGGACATGTTGTTAGGGACTAAAGACACACTCGTCAAACCTCAACATCCCTGACATGTCTTTTAAGAAAGCTGGTATTGTCTGAAGATGCAAGTTCCTGGACCTTGACGTTTTTAAGGAACCCCACGATCGTTTTCAAGGAACCCCACGTCTTGCCTGTAGAATCATTACTTACCACGGATTAAGACGACAACTTTCATTACTTTGCGTTATTGAGACACGTATTAGCCCATGTGTAATGTATTAAGCCTCCTTGGCAGCCATTTCAAGGCTAGCACACCGCGTTTTATCAACGGGAATTTCAACTCTACATGGCTGGAGTTTGAGGAACTTGAAGATCCTTAATAATAGCCACGACTGTTCTGTGAGAAACTGTTGTGGGCTGACTGGCGTATTTTTTCGGCTTGCTGCCTCGCGTTTTTAATTGGCAGGGCGGTTTTCTGCAGTCCCGGTGGATGTAAGGGAACCCGCCAACAATCAGTTCAACCTGCGCCGGCTCAGTCGGACCCAGTCCTGACGGGGAACCCTCCGTTCTAGGTCAGCAGCCCGGCGCTGGGTGGCAAACGCTCTGATGCGAGTTGTGTTGACCTTCACTTCGTCAGATTTCCTTCAGTGCTTGCAACTGCTGTGTGTGTGGAGATTTTGGGACGATACGACAAGCGCCTGGAGTTTTTGGGGCCACCCACACTACACAACTCCTCCGCCGCTGCTGCATGACAACATCCTTCTAGGAGAGACTTTGGGAAACCTAAACCTGAGCTGGTACTGGAGAGTTGAAATTTCAGCGGAGTTTGGTGGAGGAAACGGGTGTCTACTTCCGACTGTCGTGTGAGCAAGCAGTCTCTGTCCACCAAGACAAGCTTACTCACGCTTACACAAATAACTACACGGCACGGCCGCATATTTCACCGTTCTGTGGCTGTCTGTGGGTTTTGTAGGGGTGACTACCTCCACCAGTCGTCTGCACACAGCCGAAGGGCAGAGATCGCTTCCACCTGCAAGGACGGAGAGGAAACGTGGAATCGGGCTTGAGCACACAAGATTCCGAGCGGAGAGTCCTCCAGCTGGGACACAGATACCTTAAGACGGGGGTATTGGCAGTGACCTTCTTGACCTTGCAGTGTCAGGGAGCGCTGCTCCTTAAGAAGGTTGGGAATCTGCTCCTTGCAAGTGGGGGAAATCGGATTGCGGGAACCTTGTGGATTCTGGAGTCGCACCTCGGCGTACTGGAGTTCTTCCCGCGGGAGGACGCGGTCCTTTAGCCCGAGAGGAGTCTGGAAGGTTTGACGAGCTTGGCAGATACCGCAGAAATCAGCTGTGAGTCGCGGACAAATTTGGAGCGTACGGGGAAGGCAAGGCGAGGGATGGTATAAAACAGTGCTCCCTTGCGCGGTGGTTCCAACCAAAACACGTTTTTCTGATCGACCGTGCACCGACCGTGAGTCTGTTTCTGGTTTACATTTTGGAGTCAGGCGATTCTTATTTCTGATCCGGTATTCTGGACGGAGACTTGGAAAGCCTTGCGTGCCATGATGCAGTTAAACGAACGAAAGTCCGCGAGAGGAGCTCCAGTGGATTTCTGTAGGATCTGCGTGTTGGCCATGGCCGTCGTGATGCAGGTAAGAGCGTTGAGATTTCCCTCTGTTTGTTCAGTATTACATAATTGGTGTAAGAAGGTCTAAGAATGTAAGCGATTTGTACTGTGCATACCTCACAGGTCCTCACAATATGGCTAACCACAGAGGCATGGCGGAGGGTTTACTATTTAGTCAGCTTGTGTGACAGTTTTCTTTGTTTATTATCCCAGAATTTCTGATAAAAGTAATTCCACGATATCTGTAGCTAGTTTAAGTAAAATGGCTTTGAAGTCCTTTCATCACTGAGACGGTGTGTGGTGAATTAAGAAAATAAATTTGGCCAGGATTCAAAACTCACAGAGCCGGCTAGGCCTGCTCAGTCGAATCATTTTCGGAAGTCTAATCAGCCCAAGATCTTCCAGATGCCCGAAGCTCTTTGCTCCGCATTCTGGCAATATTTGCCTGTTTCGGCATTCGACTGCCAGCTGTGCTTAGTACGGGAACTGGGAATCATAGGAAGGGGGAGTGGGTATCAAAAAGTAATCTCCAAACAGAAGTTTTGGTTTTGGCTTATTTTTGGCGTGTTTTTAGGCTTTTTTTACCGGGCTTTCTTTTTTTTGCACTGGTATCTTTTTTTTACGCCACCCCCCCCCCCCCCCCCAAACACACAAAAAAGATAAAACAAAAGATACAAGTGCAAAAAGAAAGCCCGATAAAAAGCCTAAAAACACGCCAAAAATGAGCCAAAACTCAAACCTCTGCTTGGAGAGTAATCCAAGAGGGCTCAAGCCAAAGCAGGGGTGGTGTATATCTGATATGATCTTTGATACTTTAATTTGTTAGTGTAGTGTCATGCTGTGTCGTCAGTCAAACATACCACCAATGGGGGTTTTCAATCATAGACAGCACAGGAGGTGGGGTGTTTATGGATTATCCCCAGGCAAATGTGCTGAGTTTACGAACATTTGGCCATGGCCTTGGGGTAGAATTGTGGCCACCGTGAGGGGCTGTTTTAATCTGCAGTTTTCATGGGAGGGAAGGTATATATATTTAGTTTGAGACAGGCTGTGTTTTTCTCATCTAAGATGGACTGTGGTAAGTAAAAACGGCTTGGTTGTTTGTCCTTCACATAGTTTTCGAAATTGATCACTCACCTTTGGCAATGGAAATGATTTATTTCTTTCTACCTCGGGCACTACAAGCAATAGCCTGGGTGCCAGACTGCTGCCAGGCCCTGGGTACACAGGCAAGCTCCTCGGCTCCAGGGCCAACATGTCCCCAAGGAAATTTTACCACAGATCAGACCCTCTCAGTTCGTGCTTCTCGGGTCTACCTGGGTACTGGCCTGTGTATTGCCCCCGGGACAGTCTGGCACCCAGGCTATCAGGCACAAGGCCAGTGGCACTGTTGAAAGAGGGCCTGCATGGGGGGGTCCCGACAACGCTCTACGCTAAATTCTGAGAGCTGGATACGTATCACGCTGAATTCAAGAAGCCTCCCCCATTACGCTTTACGATAAATTCCGGGTAGCTACAACGCATTACGTGAAATAAAACGGCGAATTACGCTCTACGCAAAATGCACCGATTACGCTCTACGTTGAATTAGAGTGGTCCGTCTACGCTCTACGTAGAATTATCATGAACGGCCGATTACGCCCTACGGAAAAGGGCATGCGGGCCCCTTTGAAAGCTAAAGGGGTAAGATTCCCCTCCCACTCGTTTAGATTGGTTATCCTAATCGGCGTGTCAACAGATTATGTCAGGGTACGAAAGTAAAGCATGGTTTGGCGATTGGAAGTGTCCAAGTCTACAGCCCAAAGAAAGCTGTACTCATTATCAATCACAATATCGAGTCGTCCGATTGCACTGTTTGAATTGATTGTACATGTAGAATCGCCGATTGTACTTAACACACGTCTAGCAGAGATCCTGATCAGTCGATCTCCGTTGAATGGCCTTGAATAGACTTCGATCACGGTCTCTACTGGTAGTTGAATCGCAGATCCTGCCTGAGATCGTGATCTGTGGTACTCCCCTGACTATATCTATTCATGGAGGTAGGTTTGCTACCTCTATGATCTATGGCCCTATAACCTCCTTGATCTATCATGGAAGATCATTATAATGTGTTGGTAGTAATCATAGTACAATGCTAACAACTTTATTCCAACACAAAGATGTTGTGTACGGAAGTGATTGGTCATTATGTATCCTGGTGAAGGCGACAGTGGTTGTTGAAAATTTTATCCGTGTGTACCCTTTGTGTTGGAATAAAGTTTAGCATTGTGCTATCTATGATAACAGTTATACTTTGGCCAATACTATGCAATAGTGTTTAATGTATATCATAATCATGAAGTCACCCATGTCGCCTCTGATCAAGATGTATGGGAAAGTCAAGGTTTATCATCACAATGCTTCCCGACTTTAGATAGCTTGCCCACTAAGGAGCACTCTTGGCATGACAGAGTGTCAGAAATGTTGGACGGCGGCCATTTTGGAAATCACCTGGGAGGACCATGATGCACCGCGTGTAATAAAACATGGCGGATCCGCGAATTTCGATTTTGTCATCACTGAAAAAAGGAGAAAAACAAACAAACAAACAAACTAAAACAAAAAAACAACTTCATACTGTGAAATTCTGTGAAATTTTGTGCCCTGAGAAATGACGTAACACTTTATTTTATGTTTCCATTCTAGGCCGTGACAATGACCGTGACTGTGGTCCAAGGTCAGCCAGGTAAGACAGATTATGTTTCGTCATCTTCAGACACTTGTTAGGAATATAAAAAGCGTTTATACAGACATGACAGCTCTTTCAACTGTATTAGATGTTCTTTTAGAGCCACACTGAAATGCCAAGTGTGATCGGAAGGGGGGGGGGGGCACCCAGTGGATGAACCAAGCTGCGCATGATCAGATTTTCTGTTCCATTCTTTTTGCACCTGATACAGGAGCAAAAATGACATGAAGTTCAAAAATTATATCATACTTAATGTTTAGAAAGGTCAGTATCAAACTTGACACTGGATAACCCATGGCCTGTTCATAAATGACATATATGGCGAATAGGAAATAACGTTACCCACTGGATTCTTTTAGTGGCTCAGAATAGCATTACATTGAGTTTAATATCTTGAAGTTTCAGACTGTCTAGGTCTGTATGCCAAAATGTGGCGAATTAAGGATATGGGAAGCAGTGGAGACAAGAGTCCCCGTTCCCCACACAGACGGTATTGTTTCCTGTGTGTGTCCGACCACTGTGTACTGAGTAAAGACATACATTGCAAACAGTCTCTGACAACCAACTTGGTCGTCTTTGGTCGGTATGTAAAAGCATTAGCTCTCGGGCGGTGACTGATTCTTTTGTTCCCTTAATCTATGTCTGTTCATTCGCTGAACGTGCTTAACTCCCCCTTAGAGTGTTCTGGTAACAACTACATCAAACTAATATATAGTTACTTTCCCCAGATGACGTTTAGAGACGACCAGCATCCGGGTTTAGCTTGGGCGTGGGTTGTGTAGTTCTAACTAGCCCTGCTTTCTGAAGTCTGACAACTGGGGGAAAGGGATGTAATGGGAATGGGGGAGGGAGTCTTGTAATTAAAACCCCACAGGCCCACACAATATCGTCTTCCACCTTGATTTGTGAGCATATCCGCCATGGACATCTCAAGATCATTGTGCTCTAAATCATGCCAATAAGAAACCACTTACTCAGGAAAGGAGACGTTCATCTAGCCTGCATATAGCACTCTTCTAGCAGCCCTGCCATTGGTCAAGCCTGTAAAATTGCTTAATCTACTTCTGACAGTGAGAGAGTCTGTAACACAGGCTAACGTCCATCTAGACAAGGATGTTTGTCCCCAGTTCACCTCTAGGTTGTCATTTCATCTCGAGTTTGTTTTCGTCCAGTCCTCAGAGAAAGCAAGCCCATAATTGGAACAGGGTGTAACACTTGATTCGTGGCGACAGGGCACGCTGTCACAAGTTGAGCTAGTGTTTCAGGAAGCCAATTTCATTAACCCTAAACTTGGGCTTGAAGGATACAGTCTGTGCGCTTTGACAAAGGGAAGGTAACCTGGTTGTGTGCACTAAAAGAACAGATCCATTCCTTCAGTAAATGATGTTAAGTCAGCCAGGGTAGATTGTTTTGCTTCATTTTGGCTACTTTAGATACTTAATTAACTCCATTAGCTTTCATGCCATTCAAACAATCTTCCTGGAGTTTTAAAAGAAACATTTTGGGATGCGAGAGTAGTAATACCGTATTATGAATACGAGTCAATTCTTAACTAAAATCTAAAACTCTGGCAGTCAAAGGTAGAAGGCAGTATAATAGAATAAGAAACCAAAGTTAAGAAAAGAGAGAAAGAAGAACAAAAGTTGGTATACTTGTTTTTAAAAGTCCTAAGAGCTCTCATTTGATTATTTGCCAAACTCTAAGACAACAACGATTATATCTGATTTGGCAACCATTAGATTCCGAGAAGACGGTATAGCAAACATCCCTGTTTACATAGAAGTGTAGTCTGGATGCCAGACCCATAGCACGCGAGGTTATACCAAGCACTTACACCCTCCGGCAAATGTTCGGGAAAAGAAACAGTACCCCAAGGTAACCAGCGTTTTCATCGTCTGATGATGAAAGGGGGTCTGTGGTAAAATTTTCTTGGGGCATGTTGGCCCAGAAGCCAACTATCTGGCATCCAGGCTACCCTGTGTAGGCCCTGAAAACGTTAACCATAGCCTCTACCAGGCTTCAGAGGAGGCTGGAAAGAGTTGAGAAATTGGCCAAATAGACAGATAACATGCCAGGGGAGTTGGTCCGCTAAAGGAGTACAGTTTGCCACAATTTCTACTCTTCCCAGTCACCTCTGAAATATTATTATACTATTTGATTGCCAGTGTAACGTTGATGGTCTTGGCGATCTCAATATCGTGTTCTATCAACTGCACTGCAACATCTGACATTACAGAGTCGAATAACGTGTCCTTGGGTCGAACGCCAGAGACAGAAACTCAGAGTCTGTGCTGGTTTGTCCTCCCCTCTGCAAGGGTAATGTGAAACAGGTTGGGGATCTTTCAACCCCACTTACGGACACGTCCGGATGCATCCTTCAAATGCCCTAATAGGTACATTTCTTAAATCGCATGTGCCCTACAGGTTGACTGGAGAATATGCCAAAGGCATAGCTAGCGGCCTTACTTTAAAGGCATCCAATGCAATTTCATGGCGGCAAAATGACCCAAAAATATTTTGGATTAGGAAATCTGTCTGATATTGACATTTACTGCCATTTCTTTGCACATCTTCGTCATCATTTTGTACCTGAAGCGTTTGAAATAGCCCCAAAACAAGGTACGTGAGGAGTCCCTTTATCTTTTGTTACCTCCAATAAATAGCTACCAGCCTACGATACGAAACAAGCAACCGATTTATGTCAGTAAATCGCATTTTGCCTCACAGATATCAGTATGCTATGGGATAAGGTTGATTCAACTTGCGACATTAAAAAATGACCAGAAAATTGACAATCTAGTTGTAGTGACCTGAAATCGCGATGGGTGCCTTTAAATAAAGTGAGGCAACATGTGGATCTGATGTTTCTTGTTTGAAGTGATTTTCTTTATTGAGGCCTGTGACCCCCACCACTTAACTCTCATTTCAGTACAGTATAAATCTGTATTTCATTTGTACGCATATATACAACCAAACCAAACTGTGCACTTGGCTTGAATTCAAAATTAGGTCACAATGTAAATTGAACTTTATTGCAAATTCATGCCCGAGGGCTAATTGAAAGAACATTGGAAATGATAAAATATAATAATAACCCAAGTGTTGTTTGACTCTTTACCATCAAATGTTGCAGTAGAGTTGAGCTTATAGTTTATACATCATAAACTGGTAGAACATAGTGCTATATAAAATGTACATCTATGTCGTAAGACGGCAATGCAAAACTAGTAAGTGGTTATTAAAAGACAATGAAAAGTAAAACAAAAGCACAAGGAAGCTAAAATTCATGGCATGTGGTCCTAGGTAAACAAATGATAGCAACACACACGATGCAATCTACCTGTCAGCTCGTGTTTCGGCTGCAGTGAACTGTACCCAAAGCGGCGTCTGTTTGAAATGTTTTAGATTTCAGCCATTCGAAGGGTTCATGGGTCAACTGGAGTCTTAATGAGCCCATTATAGTCAGGGGCGAGCTCAAGGGTACGGGGTCCTTCTACTGTAGCGGCTATGATGAGTGTGTGGAGCCTTCCTGCTGCAGAATGGTTTTCTAGTTACAGGGTAAAGGAAGAGGTCCCTTCTTGTGCATAGTAAAGGAAGAGGTCCCTTCTTGTGCATAGTAAAGGAAGAGGTCCCTTCTTGTGCATAGTAAAGGAAGAGGTCCCTTCTTGTGCATAGTAAAGGAAGAGGTCCCTTCTTGTGCATAGTAAAGGAAGAGGTCCCTTCTTGTGCATAGTAAAGGAAGAGGTCCCTTCTTGTGCATAGTAAAGGAAGAGGTCCCTTCTTGTGCATAGTAAAGGAAGAGGTCCCTTCTTGTGCATAGTAAAGGAAGAGGTCCCTTCTTGTGCATAGTAAAGGAAGAGGTCCCTTCTTGTGCATAGTAAAGGAAGAGGTCCCTTCTTGTGCATAGTAAAGGAAGAGGTCCCTTCTTGTGCATAGTAAAGGAAGAGGTCCCTTCTTGTGCATAGTAAAGGAAGAGGTCCCTTCTTGTGCATAGTAAAGGAAGAGGTCCCTTCTTGTGCATAGTAAAGGAAGAGGTCCCTTCTTGTGCATAGTAAAGGAAGAGGTCCCTTCTTGTGCATAGTAAAGGAAGAGGTCCCTTCTTGTGCATAGTAAAGGAAGAGGTCCCTTCTTGTGCATAGTAAAGGAAGAGGTCCCTTCTTGTGCATAGTAAAGGAAGAGGTCCCTTCTTGTGCATAGTAAAGGAAGAGGTCCCTTCTTGTGCATAGTAAAGGAAGAGGTCCCTTCTTGTGCATAGTAAAGGAAGAGGTCCCTTCTTGTGCATAGTAAAGGAAGAGGTCCCTTCTTGTGCATAGTAAAGGAAGAGGTCCCTTCTTGTGCATAGTAAAGGAAGAGGTCCCTTCTTGTGCATAGTAAAGGAAGAGGTCCCTTCTTGTGCATAGTAAAGGAAGAGGTCCCTTCTTGTGCATAGTAAAGGAAGAGGTCCCTTCTTGTGCATAGTAAAGGAAGAGGTCCCTTCTTGTGCATAGTAAAGGAAGAGGTCCCTTCTTGTGCATAGTAAAGGAAGAGGTCCCTTCTTGTGCATAGTGGCTGTGTATTGCAGAAGGCTTCCTCGCTATTTTAATCTGTAGCTAGAGTTGACTTTATTTGGATTGCAAGTACGTACATTACACGTGGAGTACAGGGCAGGCATTGTTGGTATCGACTGCACCGCACATTACGCATTACAAAACATATTCTATAAAACTCTTCATACAAACTGCAATGTTAGATGTTGGCTGTTACGGAGAGGGGTTGTTGTCCTTTATGATATATCCTTTATTTGACCAAACGAGTACGTAGCTGCATTTGTTTAGAATGAGAATCATGTACCTTTTGTAAAGTTATCTAAACTGTCAGATCTGTTAAGGTCACACTGTACTAGCCTGGAATCCATCCCTACGAGCTATTGGCGCTTCCCGTGACTACTAAGGCCTACTATCACTGTACTGATTACGTCAAAGTGATTTCTAAACCGCTGTCGTCCCTGACAATGGCACGGTGACAAGATACAGTTCTAGATGCAGTTTGCCATCAATCACTGTGGCACAAACACACCTCAAGCTCTATCTCGGTATTTGTTATCACGTGTAGTGTTTGTTTTCATGGATTAAGGCGTTTATTGACAATCATCTCCAGTAGCTGAGACGCATGACTATTTTCATGCCGGTGCTGTAAATACTCACTGCCGCAGGAATGATAGATATGTGGCTGCTTTGATCGCGCATGGTGTTAAAAGAAGCGTTAAGATGGAGTCTTTCTGCACCACCACGCCTGGTAATCCCGACGTTTATCAGTTTAGACGTATTCAGGCCGGCCTAATGAAAAACCCCTGGGAGACCTGGAGAACTGAACGATGTGGAAAGTGGTCTGACTATACTGTAGACTGGAAGACAGACAGTCGCCGAACCAAAGGCAAAGGTACAACATCACCGAATAAGACTGAATACCAGTCTAACGTTATTGACAAGGAATGTGGAAATCCGGAGAACTGAACGATGTGGAGAGTGGTCTGGCGATACCGTGGCCTTGTTGAGCTTTGCTCTCTTTACCAGCAGTAACCGGACGATCTCATCTATCCTTTAGTCTTAATTATTTGACCGTTGGGACGCCACAGCTACAGATGATCTGACAACCCGTTTTCTCCACCTTCTCGGTTTTCTGTTCCTCTTAACGATTCACTGGATAAGGCAAATATACAGCAGCTGAAAAAGGCCGAATACCAGTCTAACGTTTTTGACTAAAACTGTACCTACCCACGACTTTTACTTATATAGATTGGCACATGTGTCAGTATCTGACTTTGGCACATTCACAGTAAATGAGGCATTTTCTAATGGCAGCCTGGCCTGGTAGATGTCACGTAAATGTTCCCTGATTGTTTGGCTACAGCAGTGTGCCATGTTCTCTGTGTCTATTTATCTAGATCTAAGTGTATAGCGGAGAACAAGAAACAAACTTTACAGGGATGTCCCGGGACGATCTGAAACCACAAGCCGATCAGACTGATCCAGAAACCTCCCAGAAAACTAATAAACATGACTGAACAAAAACAACTAGCTTACCCTTCAGAGGTATGTCCAGTTCAAAAAACAGACGCTTGATCGTCCAAAAACGCGAGGAATTCTAATAACATGAGGTATTGCAGCACACATCCGTGGTAAGGGGTGCTGCAATTCTTCATACTAGTTTGGGTAGAAGTTAATTGCGGAAAACAGGTCACAGCATCTTGAATTGTTATTGTTTATTCATGTCCCAATTCAAAGAATCATTTTCTTATAAACAGCACCGGTACCTTCCTTTGATTTCACACCATCCACTGATTCTCAAAAATCCAAACATACAACGTACAAACATAACGGATTTTCGTCCCCACACTCTACCTTTATCCCGTAGCAATCGTAAACATCTTTGGCATCTCTGGGTCTCATTCTGTCACTAACGATGCACAACAAGATTTTCCACTTCTATCAATAAACCAAATGGACGTTCAGAAGCTACATGACAGTCTATTTTGATATAGGAAACTGCGGTTCAGGGTGAGTCTAGCTTCAAGATGTTCAGCAGCATATATCAAGGATCGTAAAACCACTTAAGATAAACAAGATGGTAGGAGCAATGACCTTGTTTCTCAATGTTTTGCTTGGACCACGTGCGCTGGTTCAGCAACGGCGCTGCAGCGTCTTACACATTGCACCTAGCCTGGGTGCCAGACTGTTCCCAGGGCCAGTATACAGGCTAGGTCCTCGGCTCCAGAGCAAACATGCCTCTAAGGAAACTACACCACAGCCCCCTTCAGTTAGACCCTGATCCAGTAGGCACGCTGGCTAACTCTGGGTCTCGCGTGTTATGGGTCTGGCATCCAGGCTACATTGCATCAGAACTTGAACTTGTAACTGGATACTTAGAACCTGGAGAACCATTTCTCCAGATGGTATTTCATTCCTGTAACCGCAGTTCTTGCTCTTGAATCGCTCAAAATCAGAACGATTTATATCGCTAAGCTGTCTGTATCAGATGGCCTTCCAGCTTTGTGTTGTGAAGTTCACAGCATGATATCTGTCCCCCAGTCTACTACGGGGCGTGAAACAAGGTAGAGACCAGACACTCGTAACCTTCTCTCCTCTGTGATGGGAAACATGTTCTTCATCGCACAACGACCTGGAGACGGAATACGTGATTTCGGAGCGACTGACGAGTTCCAGTTGTTTGATGTACATCTTTGAAATCTTGATTCAAAATACAACTTGGCAGGCTTGTTGGGTCTGAGTGATGCTGGTATTTCCACAAATTACACCTAAATCAAGAAGGTTGTCTAGTTAAAATGTAGGGTACATTTTGGAACTCTGCTGATGATTATTTAAAATATCTGAAAACTTTGAAATTGGAATAAACTTCAAAATGTCTATAAGACAAACATGCAGAGAGTACAACTCTACTCTACTTTACTTTACTCTACTCTACAAGTTCATAGGGATTTATTCAATAGATCAGTACGGAGTTTTGTAGCGTATCGTGCTAAGCTACGTTATAGCGTAGTTGATGCAGTAGCTATTTCTGATGGTACTATTGCTCTAGCCTCCATCAGACCTTCCTAAAGGCCCTAAGTGGTTATTGATGGTAGAATCCGGCAAAAATAGCGCCATTAATTAGACAGGGATAACATTTCCCTTTCCCCTTGACTCTATTGTGGCCAAACTACCTGTCCCCGCTATTAGTATTTGCCCAAAGTTTACTATTTTTCAGTCCACATTGTAAGCGCTAAGCCTGGTTGAATTGCTAGACTGCCATTGCTCATCGGCGTCATTCTCGGAGCTACTGGAGTGGCAAACGAACCGTCTTTGATGTCAAAACAGGATAGGCAGACCTTTTACAACATTCCGCCCGTGCACTCGTCCGTCTAGTGGTTTCTCTGGGTTCAAAATTAAGACCAGGTTTGCCGGTTTATGGAAGCCAGATGACCGTGCCTTTCCGCTGAACTCGGTACCTGACCCAGATGAGCACCAGGTCTCTGGCGGGCGTGTAAACAAACGGCGCTCTCCTCTGGTGGAGCGGCGTGGTGTTGGTCATTAGTCAATCCCGAGGAGTCAACATTTAGCACAAATTAAGAGCAAGGAGTATCTGGTTCTTCTATCACTTCATTGTCAGTAAAAATGCAGATAGAGAGATAAATAGAAACAGGAACAGGTACGAAGTAATAACAGATAACGACCTATCTCTATTTAGGCAGATTTTCTCCCATTGCTTTCGGATTTTGGTTTGTCTCCGATAGTATCATTACCACTGATATATGATAAAATGCCAAACGGGATTTGTGGGAAAAGATTTCGGTTTCAGAGAGGCTGCAAATGGTATCACTAACGACTCACACAGTCCAGAGCGTGACTACACTACAAGAGTCAAGTATAAATCTCCCTGTCCGGTATCACTTGTCCAGGTCTATATTTAAACAATTAGCTACCAATATGCTTGACAAGTCATGCGAATATTGCAACGACTAGTTCAAGTTTCAAAAGTAAACAATCAGGTGTTGTGACGCCTTTGGTGTTTGTGTAGTCTGCACCAGGCCCCTGACCCATGAGATCCTAATCAGAACATTCGCCAGACGCCTGACAAAGCCCTGCTGGTCTTTGTTCTACTTTGTTAATCAGTGACGGTTCGTTAGAACTCAACACTCTACGGAAATCTCTGTCATACCCAAGGGAAAGTCTACCCAATGCCTTAGCTTAGCGGATGTCTGGTGTTAATATACATAACCAGAAAATGTATGGCCAAGGCTACGAATTTGCTGTTTGCGTCTTGCGATGTAAGTTCCAGCAAGACCCAAGAGAAATTTTGCCCATTGCCAGCACTTATGATCATTGACTGACTGATATCTGTCGTGTAAATAAATAAATCCCTAAGACTAGAAATTATGTCTGATGGTAATATCCATTAACTAGAAAATGTATGGTCAACGTCTACGAATTTGCTGTTTACGTCTTGCCATTGAAATGCCAACTACACCCAATGGAAATTTTGCCCATTGCCAGCACTTACTGTCATTAACAAACTGATATCTCTGGTGTAAAACTCCAAGACCAGAAATTATGGCTGATGTTAATATCCATTAACTACAAAATGTATGGTCAACGTCTACGAATTTGCTGTTTACGTCTTTCCATTGAAGTGCCAACAAGGCCCAAGGGAAATTTTGCCCATTGCCAGCACTTACGGTCATTGACTAAATGATATCTATGGTGTAAATTAATAAATCCCCCAGACATAGAAATTATGTCTGATTTTAACCATTAAATAGAAAATGTCTACGAATTTGTTGTTTACGTCTTGCCATTGAAATGCAACTACACCCAAGGGAAATTTTGCCCATTGCCAGCACTTACTGTCATTAACTAACTGATATCTATGGTGTAAATCCTCAAGACCAGAAATTATGGCTGATGTTAATATCCACTAACTAGAGTATGTATTGGCCAACGTCTACGAATTTGCTGTTAACGTCTTGCGATGGAAATTCCAGCCAGACCCATGAGAAAGTCTGCTAATTGCCAGCACTTATAATCATTGACAGAGTGGTATCTAAGGTGTAAATCTCCAAGACCAGAAATTGTTGACGGAAGTGGCTAATGCAGATTGAAGCGGCTGTTGCAGAGTGACATCTGGTGAAAGTAAGGCAGGAGAGGAAATGTGGAAGTCGTCTCGGCAGCCTCGGCATTTCCTGGCGTCTGTGCTAGTTACCGTTCTATCCAACCTCCGGCCTGGGTTGTCTCACGTCTTTATACATGTTCTGCCCGGCTACCTGTCTGATCATTAACTTTGATAGGGGTAAGTAGGTCATTGACCGGGAAAGACTACCTCTCTTGGTACAGTTTCAGAACTTGAGTGGTGAGTCCACAGAGGCGAAAACATTGAGCGTCCAAAACTTTGACAGATCCCTCAACGGTCTTTCAGTGAGCGTTCATGGTCTGCCAAAGATCTCTCAATGATATTTCAGCAATGTCTACGATCTTTTAATAGCCTTCCCATCATCTTTCGATGATGCCATTGACCAATGCTTTTTGTTCACTCGTCCGTTGCCCAAAACGGTCTCCGTCCAATAGATTTGGGCTTTACTGAAATCATATGTATGATCATCTCTTACCCCTAGTCACTTTTACAAAGTGTTATTTCAATCAGTAAAACGAGCTATACCAGGTGTTAAATACTAAAGGTTTGGCTGCGGACAAAGTTCCCAGCTGTCTACAGCACCCCTGCTATCTTATTGCCGAGTCTATCAAAAGAATTTAAAGGCCGTGGGTTTGAGATAAGGCGATTGGAGTTTGGTTTCCTGATAGTCTAATTATTCCCAATGGTCATGTTATCGGTCGGTCAGAGTTAATTGTGTGGTATTACTTTCAACAATTGAATTAAGGGACAGCGAGGATCATTACACCGCGTGCCAAAGCACGATGGTGAAAAGCGATCTCCTCAAGTTTATCCTTAATTGTGAAACGCGCGATATACTAGACTTGTCCTTGGGGTGACTTCGTCCAAGAATTCAAGACGTTAAAGTATAACCATCGATGCAGGTGGTCAGATGATTATCGCTAGGTTTCCGCACAAAATGTGGATTTGGTTTAGCTCGAGTGAAGCCCAATGTTCAGCTGCGTGGGTGTTACGAGACTTACCCCCCTACGTCGTGCACCAAGTCATAAGTTTGGATCACAATTCCTGCAATACGGAAGCACATTTGTTTTCGTTGGTACCAAAGCGAAAGGAAATGGAGCTTTATAACGATGACAAATACGCGTTTGAATTGGATAAACTTCACATACATGGTCATGTGTTACCGCAGTGCGGTGTTCTATGACTAACGGAATTTCCTCGCTTATTAATCTTGAGAGTTGTACGTCTAATTGTTTCAACGCCATCATTTACACAGTAGGAAATGTAGATGGCTTCAGTCCAGGGAAACATGACTTCTCCAGACCCTGTAGGTTTTCATCCCTTGGAGACTAATTCTACAAGCTGTAGTTCCTCCAAAGCTGTCAGAGTCTGTCACAAGTGTAAAGGAACCACCTGTTGGTACAAATGAAATCTTCCTTCATTTGTGTGCGCGCAGTATATTCATCAAACCGGCTGGGGTTGTTGGCATGTCTATGGCGTATGGTGTAGGGTACATGTAAGTCTAAAGGTGTCCGACTTGTAGGGGGAAGTTTGTCACAGTTGCGGTCACGACAGATACATCAGTGACACTTTTGTGTGTGGCTTCGTGTAGTGTTGGTTGTTGGTTCTAACGACTTGACGCTGTGAAACTGGCAGTGTGGGAGTTGGCTCAAAGGCTTGACAGTAGCAGAGACTTCATCAGGGACTCTATGTACATAATTATGTACATGTAAGAAACTTGGCTACGACCAGACGTTTGATGATAAAGTTTGGATTGAACACCATAGGGCTCTTGTACAAACTGCCCTATCATCGACTGAACTAACTAGAGGCTTTTAAGTCGAGTCGTAACTCAAGTGACGTGGCCTTAGTCACGAGGTTTGGGCACGACGCAAAGCAAATAGACGAAGGAGATTACTGGCTATTTTGTTACATCAATTTCTCCCTAGATATGTCAATGAAGGTTAGACATCCAGGTAGAACATTACGTAATACAAAATAAATCAGGCAACTAGATGAATTCTCCGAGGAGTCAGTCTTTTCTGATAGCATTGTCTACTTTTCATCAGTGAATGAGAATGAGTCTGAAAACAAGTGTAACCTGTATACAAATTGGTATCTGAATTGATATGTCAATAAGTTACTCTATTTCTCTCCTGTCCGCTCCTAGCGCCAGAATACGAAGTGTCTGCGATAGACCCGGCCCTGTGCATCACCATGGAGGGGTGGATAGTGTACGACCCGCTGACGCACACCTGCTGTCCAGACGGGATCTACGAGGGCGCGGCGAACAGGCACGTGTGCAAGGCCTGCGGGCAGAACACCTTCGTCATGCCCATCGACGCCAAGACGTCGTACAGGTGCTGCGGGGAGAACAACGACATCCCGTACGACCCGGAGACCCAGATCTGCTGCTTTCACAAGGTACGGCTTGTCATCACCATTCACCGTGCTCTGTAATTTTTTTTTCGTCTGTCTGCAGTTTTTCTTTTTCTTCGTCTTTCTGCAATCTGCAATTTGACTTTGTGGGCTTCGTGGCCATCATTCACTGTGTTCTGCAGTCTTTCTCTGTCTTTCTTTGTCTTTCTTCGTCTTTCTGCAATCTGTTTTTGTCTTTCTTTATCGCCATCATTCACTGTGTTCTGCAGTCTGTCTTTGTCTTTCTTTGCCGTCATCATTCACTGTCTTTCTGTCTTTCTTCATCTTTCCGCAACCCGTCTTTGTCTGTCTTCGTCATCACCATTCACTGTGTTCTACAGTCGCAGAAGGCGAAACACTTTCAATCTATAATCTGTCTTTCTTCATCTATTCTACAGTATTACAAGTATTAGAAGCTTTGGGAGTTTTGTCCTGAGGAATCATTGCCCTTATGTATTCGATCGATGTCTTTTCTCCGAGTACTGATCATGAGTAGCATATATTGCTATCCTAAATCAGCTTTATTTCACGAGCAACGAATCAGGTGATCTTCAACGACGATTCAACTCATACCTTTCCTCATCAGCTGTTGAACGGACCGGAAGCCAGTACCAGGTGCATCCGGTGCGGGATGAACGTAGTCTCGTTCCCAGCGACCGAGTCGTCCGAATGGCTGTGCTGTGGGGAGGAGAACGTGCCCTATAACGGACAGACACACCACTGCTGCTACAATGAGGTGTATGAAGGTGTCCAGGCTAACTACGAATGCCATCGGTAGGAACTCCTCATCTTTTCGCTTCATAGATGTATGCTATGTTTCTACAAAATAAAAATCATCGTATGATATTCCAAAACATTTTCAAGAAAGCCCAATGTGAATATAATGATATATGATTATCTAATGTTTTATACACTAGTTATCGTCAGTGTTTTCTTCATACTTTAGCATTTGTTGGTCAGCGAGCATCATCTCACCCCGATGAAACTCTGCATATTTGCAAACATAGAAATATGTCTAAACATGACCCAGACAGAGCAATCTTATGATATACAAACATAGTATGTAGGGCATGACAGAAGAACTGCTCACGAAGACCATCTGCACAAAGACCTTCTAGACATTTTTCACGAGGCCCATATCCCATCGGTATTACAGTACTGGATTATGTTGTATAGGACTGACTATGTAGACTCGCCATACTCTCGAGAGTGGCTGTCAACACATGTTGTATTGGTAGTTGACTTTTCTTTTCCATGTTTTTAACCTTTTCGTCTATCTCTAGGTGCGGAGAGACCGTTTTCAGTAAGCCTCGCACAGCCCCTGCGTTCCGCTGCTGTGGCGCCCGGGCCGAGATCCCGTACGACCCGACCACGCACCACTGCTGTGAGGGGTTCGACCGGGTGAAGCAGGGCCCGCAGCGGGACTACCTCTGTAACCGCTGCGGCACCACGGCCTTCAGCAGGCAGCGCACCGAGCCGCACTACAAGTGCTGCGGCGCCAACAAGCTGCCGTACAACCCCGCCCGGCAGCACTGCTGCTTTGACGAGCTGAAGGATGGGCCCGAGAACGAGTTTGAGTGTCAGAGGTGAGTAGTCGTCACCGCACGAAATCCTATCTTTAAGCAGACCTTAAAGCTAGCGTAAAGGTACACTAAAGTGAAGAAACGGAACCTTTACGCATGCTTTAAGGTATGCGTAAAGAATGGACTTTGTGCAGTGGGTGGTGAAATCACCCGGTTCTTTCTGAGATATAGCCTGGACGCCAGACCCATAGCACGCTAGGCCCAGAGTACCTGGATCAGGGCCTAACTGAGGGGGCTGTGATGTTATTTCCTTGGGGGCATGTTGGCCCTGGAGCCAAGAAACTAGCCTATGTAGACCCCGGGAACAGTCTGGCACCCAGGCTACCTCTACCTCTACAAGAGTTTTCTGAAAGGGGGAACACATGGACACTGGATCTTTCCATAAACAGAGCACGAGGGTTACGGAGACTAAGCCTTGCCATGAACTGTCTGGTTATAACTGCCTGTCCCATGAAAATCTCTCAGTACTTTATTCCTGTTGCTTCAGACGGACGTGTAAAATTCCACATGATTTCCTGCAGCATGCTCACATAATTGGGTTTTCCCCATTCTTACAGGTGCATCAGTAAGACCTACAGCCGGAGGGTCAGCGAGCCGTCCTACTATTGCTGCGGGCTGGACGCCTACAACAAGGCAACCCACACCTGCTGCGCGGGGAAGGTAAGTCTGTGGCTACCTCCGTCACGGCTTTGTTTTTACGGGCGTTTGTGTGTTACATTAGGCCCCATTTTCACAGAATGGACATCGCGAGAGTGGAGCGAGTCAAGGGAGGGGTTCCTCCGTGCGAGAGACAACACCCTTGATTGAGTGAGAGAACATCGCAGGGAAACCTGTGAGCGACGAAAAAAGCATTGCGAAGTCACTGGAAAACATTGGAGATCACTGAAATGCCATTGAAATCATTGACATATCACTGTAAAACATTAGATGCCATTGACAGATCATTCACAGTAACCGTGGGAAAATTTGCCGAAGTTTTAGGTGCTCAAGGAACGGTCTTTCCACGGTCTCGCCTTTGTGGAATTCTCCTTTAAATAATGACGCATGGCCGTAAAAACGAGTTTACGCAGTTTTTGCATGCTTTGTCGACAGCATTCTGCTCATGAAAGACGTGGTAAGTTCTGAGAGTTTTAAGCAATTCTAAAGTTATAATGGTCTTTTCTAGTTGTGGGAAGGTGGGAGCGAGTACCACGCCTGTCAGACGTGTGGAGAAAAGCCGTTTATCCGCCCAGCCTCGGATCCGGAGTGGCACTGCTGCGGACCTGACAACACTCCGTACAACCCGGCAACTCACTTCTGCTGTCAGGGAAGCGTAAGTTGATTAAGTGTTTTGTTTTCTTCATTGAACAGTACAAGTATCTAATGATAGTTTTCTTGCGTTTTTGATACCGGTATCATATACACTAAAGTTTCACACATGTAGTTCTGATGGTAAAAAAGATAAGTAACATGCCCTCTAATTATAATGTCATGTATTTTATATATCAAGCTATCACATCGTTAATCGCCGCTTTGGTTACTACAAGGCTAACGGCTACGCTGTCTTAAGTACTTTATAGAATAAAGAACCCAGTGAGCCATAAGATACTTTAAAGTTGTCATGATGTGAATGAGGATATAGCCAGAGCAATGATGAGTGAATCTTGGTCGCCGGCAGGTGCGTGCAGGTGCTGAGGGGGAGAACACCTGTCTCAGGTGTGGGAACAGCCTGTCTACCGTACCTGCCTCTAATGTCTGGGGGTGCTGCGGAGAAGTCGTATTCAACATAGGCAGACAGGTGAGACACAGAGTCCCTCAGTTCGGTTTCAAAACAACTTTAGGTTGTAGTCAATGCTGCTCTATTCTGATTGTTGTTAGAGCCAGAAGAAATCGGTTCTGCTTTATTAATTTGATACACAAGTAGCAATCGCATTTACGACTAAAGCCTTGTAAAATACTTATTGATTTGCTCGTGACACGAGTGAAAACGTCTTGGGTGGTGGGTTGACAGCACATTGCCTTTTCAAAGTTTTTTTGTGATTTATTTAGTGAATCGCTCATGTCTAAGATAGTTTCGATTTTCCCGTGTCTCAGCCAAATAGAACTTAATTCAATGTGTCTAAAGTGGATTCCAAAGCATTGAAAACGTTTACCTGATGGCGTTACGTTGATACAGGTGTGCTGTGGAGGACAGGTGTACCAGGGGAACATCTGTGACGGTGGCGCCATACCTGCGTTTGGCGCACCGGTGAGAGGGTCATCAGTGGAAGGGGTATCTGTGGAAGGGTCAGTGGAAGGACAACGCGGTGGATCCACAGCCACACAGAAAGGCGTAGGTGATAGGAGAGACCATGGACCTGAAGGACACAAGGAAGGTAAAGTGCCGTTATGATATTCGTCGTACAGTTAAGATGCTACGATGCTATTTGAAGTTTGCTTGTAAAGCTGACCATAGTTGCTACAAGAAACGTATGGGAATCATGAGATGATAGAGCAGCTTAAAATGTTCAGATGCTGCAATGCCGCATCAGCGACTCGAAAAAATGGTCATAGTTTATACTACCAACTACTGGTGTACTAACATGATACAGCTTCTCAGAGAGTAAAGCAGGTTTCAGTGTTACAAATACCTTACTTTGAAGACCATTAGTTATGCATGTCAATACCAGGTCATTGCCCTACGTTGCAGTAGTTATCATATCAGCGTCTCTGCTCTGCTGAAGTTGTGGGTCAGGGTGAGCGCACGTGAAGCGTGGCGAGTAAACAAGTTCACTGACACGTTACAGAACCGTCTGACCTCGGAGCAGTTAATCTGCCACATCAGTGCTGTGTTTCAGCTTTGTGTCGTGTTGTGTATGAAGTGCCGATCTTGTATGCAAATTGGACACTTTTCGCACCAATGGAACTGTTATGCCTTGCAGAAATTTATTGCACAATTGTACAAAGCATCTACTGCCATATAACAACAAACATCGTCGGCCTCCTTCCGTCTAGTTGGACGATGGGCTCAGTGCTCCAGAATGGCCCGGCACCTTCTTTGGTGGCTGAACAAGCCGGTCCTTGAGTGGCAAGCTCTGTCACATGTTGTACAGTTTAAAAATGTGACGGTGTTGGCGGTGGTTGGTCTCTGTCGCCGCTAGTCTCTGATTTGAGACCCTGTGAAGACCTTGTAAACAACAAACATACCATGAGACTAATCTACGTTATGAAATACTATGGATAAGATTCGGACGTCCTTATGGTTAGAACAAAGGAACTGTAAACAACGCAAGTGCCACAAATAAGGTTATTTTCTTCCTAGCTAGTCCTCGCGTGCCAAGGTCTCGTTGGAAATCAAGACCCTCGCCAAGAAAGTAGTTTAAAAACAACAGAAGGTAGCTTGTTGTTGGCAAGTCTTTGGTGTTGAAAGTATGCGTGTGAGGCGTTGTTTATCCCTTCACAAACAGGTCAAGCGTTATCAGAATGTGTTGACGCGCTTTCTTCCACTTATCGGCCATGCCCTGAAAAAAAGAGTGATTGCTATGTTTGACACTGGCAAACTATGGCAGTGCGCTATGAGTATCTGCCCAAAATAATACAGCCTGACATATTAGCTTTAGGGCGAGGCTGGCGACGTCGCACGCTTTGAGCTGAAACACAACAAACTTTGGCGCACCTGTTTACACTACGTTGTACTAAGACCTTTAGCAGTGTCACTGTTTGCCTTACCTTATCAACAACGTATTATCTTTCCTGCATGTCAGCTTACTATTTGTCTCTTGCCTAGAGGACCATCTGATAAGAAAACCTGCTGAGCGAATTGAAAGACAAACAGGGCAGATATCTTGGATCACCATTTCCCCGCCATGCGCCTTGCCAGTGGGCACATCTTGATGAAGAACAGGTTGTTCTCGTGACAAAGGTTATTAGGGGCTGCAGAAATGAGGTCTCTATTACCTGCTCAGTTACTCCACTTTGCCCCGGGTTGTATGTGTACGGTGATGATTGCAGAGGCAATGGTACAGCACAGCTGCTAGGTGTTGTCCTTTTGTGAATGTGCCAATCTTAACTTATTCGTAATGGAAGACTTAAAATTACTCGTTCAGGCAACTAAAAGAACTACATCAGAACTGGATAATGCTTCTGAGATTAAGTTCTTCGTTGAGAAACATCAGTTAACTATTTTTCAATAGAACTAGAAAGCGGCATGGGATGGATTGATTGATAGACTGTAAGGTTTGGATTGACATGCAATTAGTGGTCTGACATATTTCCTGCTCCTAACATATTTCCATGATTTTTCCGATCTTGATATATAATGTAAATGCTTATCTGCACAGGTAAGGTTGCGGTTCAAATCTAAACTTGCGTTTAAATCTCTTTGAATGTGTAGTTAGCAACAATTGATACTAAGAAAACATTGTTACGGTAATGAAAATAATTGTTTCTTGAGGGAATCGCTGAGACGTGGGGAGAGCTCGTGTTTCACAATAATGTGGAAAATAGGACTTCGGACAGGATACGTGGGTGATGATGACCATATGTTGACAAAATAAAATACAGGAGGGAAGTCAATCTGATATTTATCTGATCCTGTTACAAGTAGGCAACTACCATGGCGTGCGTATAATTACTGAACAACAGGTGCCTCTTTAGGGCAAAGACCCTAAACAGGCTTTACTTTAAGCTCATGATTTTGCAGTAAATTGAAATATTTCAAGATGTGACTAAGGTACGACAGATGCCAAAAACCTAGGTCAAGAATATTTATTACATCTGGATACCAACTGCAATTGGAAAGGTCTAATGAAATATCTAGAACCGTAGATACACAGTTTATACAATGTAGGTCCTTAATATAGAATCGCCCCGTTCATCTGGCCATCTACCATCAACAAGGTTTTACCCATTATACCCAATCAGTATCACCCTGAGGCCGGACTGTACGGTGTAACTTAACCCTTGTTAACCTGAGGCGGAGTCTTACGCCGAAAACGTGAGTTTCACCACGTACGACATGACAAGGGACATCAGGTATGCTGCTGTTGGAGTAAGAAGGTTGATTCTTCATGACACCGATTGTAAACAAAGGGGCCCCGCATGCCCTTTTCCGTAGAGTGTAATCGGCCGTTTTAATTCTACGTAGAGCGTAGATGGACCGCTCTAATTCAACGTAAAGCGTAATCGGTGCATTTTGCGTAGAGCGTAATTCGCCGTTTTATTTCACGTAATGCGTTGTAGCTGCCCGGAATTTATCGTAAAGCGTAATGGGGGAGGCTTCTTGAATTCAGCGTAATACGTAAACGGCTCTCAGAATTTAGCGTAGAGCGTTGTCGGGACCCCCCATGCAGGCCCCCAACAAACCATCTCTGCAAGAAAGGTGCATTGCTCGCTACGTCAGCAGTATTGAATAGAAACCAACATACGATTAAAGCACGTATGCGTGTTTATTTCTTAGAAGATCGCAGTCTTACTTCTCCTTTCATGTAGGTAATACAAGTGTACATGATAGTAAGGTCTCATTGGGGAGTCTGAGTGGAATAGCCAGGAAATACGTTATTTGTTTGAACCAAGGTGAGCGATTTGTAGAAGAGGGTGCTTCGGAAAGTCTTTCTTGTCTGTTTCTCATTCCGTTCGTACGTGTGGCAGTTTCGCAGAAGGCGTGAGAACACTTCACATCTGGGCAAGTGTCTGCGAGACGTTGATAAAAGTTTGCATCAGTCACGTCAGTCGCTCCGGGGAAGGTCGTTGTACGGATGGTGTTCGTGAGCGGGTCTGTCATGTTTCACATACCTGTTCATGCTGCGTTTGTATCTCATCACATTGCTCTGTCTGGGTCATGTTTAGAAATTAAAGAATGTGCCCTACATTCAGTTAGATAATGTATGAGTTGGGTTCACGTCTATTGCACTGACAAAGGTCTTTGTTAAATACAAAAAGGCGCTCAAAGAGTTCTACCACAGAATTCCCTGTGGGATTTAAGTGATTACCACCTGTAGCCTGTAGCTCGAATGGAATCCGCTAGGGGGCCCAAAGTGTCATCTTTAGGCTTCAGCTCTTTCAAACAGATAAAAATCATGAAGAGCCAACGTTAATAATGACAGTTACGCCACGCCGCGTGCCTGCGAAGCTGGTGTGTTACGCTGAAGGGCGGTTATACCGGCTATACAGATACAGATACAAAAGCTGGTGTGTTACGCCAAAGGGCGGTTATACAGATACAGAAGCTGGTGTATTACACCTAAAGGCGGTTATACCGGCTATACAGATACAGTTGAATCTCAGAGTGGCCCAGATGTAATAACTTATCCCCTGTACTCTCATAACCATTGATTATTCTATTTAATCATTTTGTCATCCAACACCTAGAAACTGTAAAGACACATATACTCCATTGTGGAGGTAGAGAACGATGTACAGCCGAAAGGGAGTGAGGAGGCACCCCGCCAAGGACCGTGACTAACCGTCTTCTCCTGATTTAAACACCGTCATTGTACCTTAAAGAAGTTGGCACTGCTCGACCCAACATTTAGATTGGCGTGGAACCCTGCCGGAAACAAACCCTCTCCGAAGTCAAACAAAGGATGATGAATTGTTTGAACCTTCTGAATGGCGCTTTAAAAGATCTCGCGTGTCGTGCACCTTGCCAAGAGGCAACAGCTTTGACCCTGAGTTTGTGCCAAAATACAAGAAGGAGTTAGTTTGCTGGGAGTACAAGGTTAAGTTCACATGTCAGCAATGTGTGGGCCCGGTTCTATTGTTTGTTGGTATCATTTCATACCTCCCACACACGACCATCGGCCGGTGCAATGCCCAAGTGCTCGCCTTGCATTCGGTAGGTCGTGAGTTCGATCTCTGGCCGAGTCATACCAAAGACTTTAAAAATGGTACATTCTGCTTTCTCTGCTTTGCACTCAGCATTTAGGAAAAAGTATGAGAGTTGAACACACACCACTTCCAGTGGACTAGCCCCCTGCTGTAGCAATTGCACTGCTGTGTTGCCCAGGGCAACTGAAAACGAAGATGGGCGCCGCCCTGTGCGTCACCTGATGCGGAAAGGCACTTTAACTTTTTTAACACACGACCATCAGCAGGGTTTCAATGGGTCCTTTCGTTGTGAGCATTTAAAGAGAAGACCATGGCATAAATGGACCTTTCTACATAGCAACTTCCAACATTGTGTAAACAGAATGTGCCACATTCAGGTTGGTAACATTTACCATTTTGTGGATTCTTTAAGGCTACAAGGTAACCCTCCAGATCCACGGGGCATCATTTGAGACGTTGCATCTCCCATCACGCTAGCGACACGTGCTGAGCGACAATTCTTAAAGAAACAAGAAAATGAGACAATTGAAAGTCATGTACACGCTGCTCACTTGAATGGGTATCAACTTCTGACATCGCTTCTTTGGCACCTCAGATGTTTCAAGACAGTAAAGATGGGAGCAGAGACACCTATTTTGCACCACGCCAGAGTTTGAAGCAACACAAACGAGGGGTTTGTAATTTACAACCCACGGATTGCCAAGGGCCGGTGTTTGTGCGAGGTGTTCTCTGTTAGTTCTGCCTCAGGTTTGAACTTTGCTAATAAATCCAGTAGACCTTGGCTCATCCTTGTGTGCCAAGCGGAACAGTGGCGCCTGGCTGTTTTGTCTGACTGACGAAAAGTAATAACTCAAGATAACGTTGAAATAGACTTTTGCTTCTGGCACACTACGAGGCTTGTTTGGATACATCCTTGAGCAATGCGGTAGCTGACAAGTACAACTGTTGGTAATAATGCTTTCTTCACAAATAATTTACACAAGGCATCCACATGCGTCATTTGTGGCATTGAAGTTGCGCAAACATATTAAGCAATACGATATGGTCTAACTAGTGGTTGACAGAAGTAGTGTTCAGGAAACTAGAAGTCTGCTTGTGTGGTCCTGTTGTACCAGCGCCAAACTTCAAATTAATGGCAATCCAACGTTGTCATTTGATGGAAATCTCATCTAAGCATCAAGGACCACCGTGAGGCACCTTGTCCTGTATAATGTAGATGTAGATGTAGATGAAGGACGGCCGCGTGTCTTTGGTAGTTTCAAAATAACAATATATATCTATATCTATATATCTATATGTATCTCTCTATATATCTGTATCCATATATCTATCAATGTATCTATCTATATATTTATATCTATCTATATCAATTTATCTATCTATCTCTATCTATCTATTTGGAAGATAATACAAGAGAGGGAGAGGAAGAGGGAGGAGGGAGAGGAGACAAATTAATTCATTAAATGCTATATTGACATTAACCGATATTACCTTGTTAAGTAATCATTTGGTGGTGGTTCTTCTTCTTTACATCCACACAGTTCATCCCATCGGTAAGACTGTGTCATTAGAGGAGGAAACATCCCCTGGTCATGTTGAGGGGACCGGCTCTTCCACCTCGGTCTGGTCACGTGCCAACACGTTCCTGGACCTGCTGCGCGGTACGTCGGAGGGCAGAGGTCAGGGGTCACAAGGTAATGCAGACCAAGGCTATTTGTACTGTGAAACACATGCGTGTAGAACAGCAGGAGGTGGTTGTACATTTGTATGCAGGGAAAAGTTAAGCGCAAAATGATTAATACATAAAAAAAGGATACAGTAGAAAAAAATTGGACTGCAGAGTACAGTCAGCTATGGAAGTCCTTTTTTTTGCATAGCAGTAGTAACAGAACTAGAAAACTTTTGTACGAAAATTTAACGTTGTTAAATGTATCATAGTATAGGTTGCATGTGGAGAATGCGATCGTAACGTTTAAAGGTGATCTATACTTGGCATGGTGTACTCGAATCTTACATTGTGCATGTAGATGATGGCTGGTTCTTAAGTTTGAAATCTATTAAAGCAACGTCTTAATGCAAGGAAAAGACCGTGATATGCTCGAAACGCATGCAACAAACGTTTATATGAAATGTGCAGGCACAATCAGTAACGATTGCTGTAACACATGTAACAACATGATAGACTAGTAAATACCACGTGACACACATGTAACAACATGACACACTAGTAAATACCATGGCCACTTGACACACATGTAACAACATGATACCAGTAACTACCACGCGACACACATTTAACTATTAGGTAAAACACATGTAACAACATGGCCCACTCAGCTACCAAACGACACACATATGACAACGACACCGTGACTTGTTACTACCACGTGACACACTTGTAACTGCCACGTGACACACTTGTAACTACCACGTGACACACTTGCAACTACCACGTGACACACTTGCAACTACCACGTGACACACTTGCAACTACCACGTGACACACTTGCAACTACCACGTGACAAACCTATATCTACCACATGACACACAATGTTCTCGTACCTAGCACGTGACACATGACTTACCTACCATCTGACTGAACAATGACGATTTGTGACAGATCAGAACCTACATCTTATACACTCACATTTCACACGGTAAATCAGCCACATCTTTTCGTCCTCATTGTCATTCGAACAGCGAAATGAAGGGATGGATATTACTGGGGAATCCTTCTTGTTTCCGTTCGCAATGTCTCCACGTAACGACGTGCTCATCCATGGCCACGGCATCTTACTGCTGGTAAAAACAAAGTTTTCTTGAGAATATCGTTGCGATATTATTCTGTCCGTTTTGTCTTTTCCCCACTCGGTCAAAGATGACCGGCGGAACCGCAATAAGCCGACCCGGTTCAAGGGTGGTCCGGCTATTTCTGCCATACGTGTGTCAATGGCGCCGCCGCCGCCGCAAGGTAGGTTATGCTGGAGTCACATTTCCAACGGGGCCCGCGCGGCATGTTCCCGATCTAGACGCCGGCCGGCGACATGAAGCCGGGCGGATCGACGCCGGCTGTCATGGTCACAATTAGGTTACAGCTTCGTCCCCGGGGTATTTTTCTCGCCGGGCCCCGTCCGATAGTGCCCCCCCCCCCCCCCAAAAAAAAGACAGCCGACCGGGGCGCCGCGCAGGCCCCGCGGTTTTGAATTGTGACCTAGGCATTACAAGTTCCAATGTGGAGTACAGGATATGTAGGCAAGCTGGTTCGAACAGCATGTTGTTGCCTATACGCAAAAGAAAGTTTTGGTAAAACCGCATAATACATGATTGCACGCACGTACGCATACGACTATAACACAGAAACAACGGAGCCAATGGCCCGTACATCTGGTATTGGCTACTGGTGATTTCCTACTACAATAGACGCTGTACAATAACAATTACAGACATTAACATGCATATTTCTTGGAGCCAACAATATCTGACACACCAACTGCCCTTTGGGCGTCAGGTTTGTTGTATGTAATACTATGTACAACATGGGCTCTGACGCTCATAGGGAAGTTAGTCGATTATACATAACTGGATACCTTACAGTTTGGTGTTTTTTCATCATTCCTAAGGTAACGACGAAGTCCGAGTTGTGGCCGGAGAGGAGGGATCCCGCCAGCGGACACTGGGTGAGATTGAAGGGATCGGGCAGGGTTCGGTATCTGGGGGCAGAACGAACCCCAACAGGCAGTCTCTACTCTCCGAGTTAGAAGGTAAGTGTGATGATGTACTCCAAATTAGAGGGTGAAGGTCTAAGGGTGAAGATATGGGAAACATTTGTTATTTGAAATAGAAGGTTAGTATGTTGTACGTATACATAAAATTATTTTGTTTGAGGCTGAAGATTTAGATGTAGACGAATTGCACTACCTATAATGGACCAAAGTTTGCTACTTTTCTTCTCGACTCGTCTCTTTCCAGGGAGGTGTTGGAATGTCTTAAACTGTTACAAATTATGGACATCTCAGGTCGGGTTGATTGATTAATTTGATAACAGTTTCTTATAGAATGTCTACACCCAAACCCTCGACCTAAGTTTGAGAATACTCCAGTCCGAACCATGACGTTGGAAGAGGTTTTTTTAAAAAGGAGATCCCGGCCTGACATTGTCAGATACAGGGCGAGTTATACCTGCCCACACCGAGGGATGCAGCAAGGTGTTGGCATGTGTTTCAGGTACAGAACGCGGGGCCGTGAAACCGGAGGTGGTGGTTGTGGAGGGAGGAGCAGTGGAGGGAGGGCTGGACCTGGCCAGGGACGAGATGTCAGGTAACACCGACAAGTCGATATCGTCCACCTGCTGTCAGGATAGATCTTTGTGGCTTGTCCTTGTCTTAATCGTGCATAGTTCTACTTCATTTTGCGCGATGTCATCAGTCAGTAGATCGATGTACAGTATAGATATTGGATCCATGGAAACTGCCGTTACAAAATATTACTGCGAAAGGACAACGTTATCTGAATGGTTTGTGCTACTTTGGAGATAGATGAAATGTTGCTAAGAAGAGGTCGATATGATGTTAGACTGTTAGCAACTTAGTCTCCCGGTCGTCAATGGTGAGGCCACATAGATTTAATTTAATGTGTGGCCACAATGGCCAGATTTACAAGTGGTCATTAATACGCGTTTGACTGTATATCAATGGCCAGGTGGTCCTCATGTAGAAGTGGTCATTAATACAAGTTTGACTGTCTATCAATGGCCAGATGTTCCTCATGTAGAAGTGGTCATTAATACAAGTTTGACTGTATATCAATGGCCAGATGTTCCTAATGTAGAAGTGGTCATTAATACAAGTTTGACTGTATAACCGACTCTGTACTGACCCGCTATAACATGTGACGAAAGTTGACGGGGGCTGGAGCCCGTGGGGCGAGTGGAGCCGTTGTTCCAAGACCTGCGGGAGAAGCTGGACGCTCCGCAGACGGACATGTAACAACCCTCGCCCGACGAACGGTGGAAAACCCTGCCAGGGCCCGGTCGTGCATAAGCACGTCTGTAACCCTATTCCCTGCCCAGGTACTTTACAACAGAGAGAGAGAAAAAAGCAAGGCACACCGATTCACTCATTCCAGCTTTGGGCAGTTCACCAAATTAAACAAGTCCCCGCATGGTAGATATAGACCGGCTTTTGTCACGCCACACCTAGAATGGAATGGCTTTTGAAAACAAGCGAGTGTTAGCAACTTAGTGCAATAATGCCTGACTTCCTGAAAACGTCTATTACCTGTCACTAATGCCTGCGTCACATTGTCGACGAGCTTCGGCCGTATTTGTTGATCGCCGAAAGGTCGCCCGATTTTAGATCGACCGAGGATCGCGCGTACTTTTGGCTTGAAAATCGTCCCCGTCACATGGAGCGAGGCTCGGGCGATCCGCTTGGGAATATACCTATGACCTCAAAAATCGGGCGACTAGTCGCTGATGTTAAGAACACGTTTCTCGTGTCAGCGAGCTTCGGCCGACTCCTAAAAATCGCCGGCGATCCCTAAAATTCGCGCGATGCTCGACGAAACATCGGGCGTACTACTGCCGTAAATGTCGTTTAGAGCTCGCCGACTTGTCGGCCAATCGATTTTAGCGCAATGTGACGGCCCCTTGAAAGACACACGTTTTATATTCAGATGTTCAACGAGTCATCTTGTCGAGCATAGTCACAAGGCACCGGCACGGGATTTTAGATCTGTAATGGCACAGTTACACTTGTCACTTCCGCTTGCACAGTAGTGCATCTTTCCCAGGACCGCTGGCAGTGTTTTTCATCCACCCTGCGACCACCCAGTATCAAGTATCAAGACTGACTTACACTTTCCAACTTCTTTCCAACTTTGCTGGACCGTTGACCGCACTGAAGCAGTCGCTCCATGTCAACTAACCTTTCCTTTCCTTACCTTGCGTCACTCATGACGTTTTCACTGGCTGATGAAACAACGTATTGTGCTAACTAGAATAGAATTGCATGACATTGAGACAACGTACGAATGATATGACGCCAAGACGCGTACGGATACAATATTCCTTTTTCGTTCCTTTACTGGAGCCAGATATACTTTTATCGACTGAATTTTGGTATTCAAGAATATAATTGTGATGAAATTGGCCAATCGAGCATTAAGTAATGATTGTTAGTCGAACTGTCTCCAGGTAGAAGACGCCCGAACGCTGGAGAAGGAACAGCATCGTCACTGGAAGGAGGGGAAGAGGGTGGCGATGTTGAGACGGTGGGAGGTCCGTCCGTCCAACAGGGGTCTGTCACCAACGCTCACAACAGAGTTGCCAGCTTGCGGGATCCAAGTGAGAAAACGATCCCTCTTCTACAGCAGAAAATATGCATGAATTGACACAACTGAATTGTACTGTTGACAGCGTAATATTCGCTGAATATACACTTGTGAAATTCTCTTGAACGGCTGAGATTACCAACTAATATTGAATGCATTGATAGCTTTCATGTGCCATTTCTTTTAGCAGTTCTATTGGTTTTTTTAGTCGTCTTGTAGATTGATCGTTATTGTTTGCGTCGAGGCCAGGCCATCGACATTTCCTTCCCTTTGTTATATGGCTCCTGTGGTATAATGTAACGTACAGTCAAACCTGGCCAAGAAGGCCAACCAGGGGACTGAGGTACAGTGGTATGTCTTCCTCGACAGGTGCCTTTCATGGGCAGGTCACTTAATGCTTGTGCCAATGAAAAAAACAAACACATTTTGGGGCCCGAAAAAGGTGGTTGTCATCATGATGGCCAGGTCAGGTGGTTGGCTTGAAGAGGTGGTCGCTCTGGCAAGTTTGACTGTATTTGTTAGATATTAACTATGTGGACGAAAACTGTAAATGGCGTAGAGCTATACAGATTTTCATCTGAAGGCACAATCAACCAGACAATGATTTCCATCCGAACCGCAGTACACGGAGGCTGGGGATTCTGGACTCCCTGGTCGTCCTGCACAGCGACGTGCGGAAAGGGCGCGAGGGTCAGGACCAGGCAGTGTTCCAACCCGCCTCCTAGCGGCGGCGGGAATCCCTGCAGGGGCACCTTCTTGGAGACGGACGAATGTTTGGTGAAAGCGTGTCCAGGTAAGTTCAACCAACTTTGTTACAAGATACACATAATACATTCTGTGCGTACGATTGATTTTTGACGTTTATTGCAGATGCTGAAAGACATAGTTAGGCAGCCGTGTATTTTTTTTTCAATGGAAACCTAGCCAAACAGAGCCAAACTTCCAAGCTAAGCAGTCAGAAATATGGCTGAGGACAGTACTGTGCGGAGTGGGGTTCATAACAACACTGACAGCATACAGGCCATTGGCCTACAGGCGTCAGGAAGACATGTACAAGTCATGAATATTGTTATCAACTCGACCATTGTGCGAATTATGAAAAGTGATTAACTTTTTTCATGTGATTCCATCCGTTAGAGAGTGGTTGGAGCATGTGGGGCCCGTGGTCCGATTGTAGCCAGACGTGTGGGGGAGGGTACCGGAAACGGACCCGGGAGTGCAGCATCAACGAGAACCTGCCCTGCGAGGGACCATCCATGGAGGAGGCCAGCTGCAACCCCGAGAAATGCCCAGGTGGGGAAAAGTAAAGTTACGTTGCCTCTACTTAAAAGTAGATTGCTCTTAATACATGTACTTTCCTTGAAAAAGCCATTAAAACATATTTCGTCGATAGTAAAAAGGTATTGTAACATTTGCTAATAAATAGATAAATAGTCAAGAGGTTACTGCCTTACTCATTGATAACGTAACAAGTCAAGTGTAAAGTAAGTGTGAGTTTGACCCATGACAGTACTACACGCATGGTCATTTATGCATTGCTTTGAGTGTATGTTTGCTGCTTTTATTGTCACTTGAGCTGTTGGAAATGGAGGTATTCAGTCTAACTGGCAGCTTTTGAATGCTGTCGTGAAGACAAAAATGGACTGCACTTGTTAAGTCAATTTTAGTGCTTGCATAAGAGTATGGTCTTCGCTTTATTTTAACAGAAGCGTAAGAGAAAAGACCTGTACTAACACCTACGTGTTATGGTTACTCGTGTTGCCAGTTGACGGGGGCTGGACCAAGTGGAGTAAGTGGTCCCCGTGTACCCGGACCTGCGGACCCGGCTTCCAGACCAGGACGCGCTCCTGCACGGACCCTGCACCGAGGGACGGCGGTCTGCCCTGTAACGGCACGGACACCATGACCATGAAGTGCATCCAAAGGCCGTGCCCACAGACGTACAGGTAAATCAACATCTCTCTCTCCTTCTTGTATAAATATGTCAGCCTTTTGTGTAAAATTGTAAATAGTTGTAATTGATCTGTTAAGTAATTGTACTGAGTGTTTCTTTTAAAAACTCCAGGAAGAATAGCATCTGTATTGACTTGTATGAAAGCTAATGGAGTTAATCGCAGTATCCCTGCCTCCACTCTCATTTCATTCTCTCTTGCCCTCTGTGTATTCAACTACATGGAGGTGACATGAGGCAATGCATGTATCCACTACACCCGCGGTTTTCAAGTCCACTCTATACAAATGTATGGTATTTCACCATGCAAAATTATGGTCCCCCCCAAAAAAAATATACTTAGTGCTATCCACCAACAGCATATCTTATTATTTCAGTTACTCACTCGCAACGTTTTCCTGCTTTTGGACATGGCGTAAAAACTTTGAGAATTGCAGTTAAACTTACCACGCTGACATGTTTACTTCTGTCCCAAGATGGAGCCGATGGTCGTCCTGCAGTGTGACGTGCGGGCGGGGCATACAGAAGCGGACCAGCGTCTGCGTCAACATGGAGCACTGCGGAGGGCTCCGGCAAGAGACCAAGCGATGCGTCAGGAGACCTTGTCCACGTGAGCTTTCTGAATATTTAATTTATGTTTACCTTCGCAGAAGCAGAAGAAGATGTTTTGCTCTGTTTCTTCTTCTTCTTCTCCCGTTCCAAACAAATAAGGTCAACGACCTGGACCAGACGCCTGTCACCATGGTAACTGGTGATGTAGCAGACACCCTGTAGTGTTGGATCACATCATGTAGCAAGTGGCAGGGCAGAGCTGGAGGAGCTTGTCACCACATATATGAATGTGCTTGAGTAAGAATAAAACAGAGCAGTAGTTTGTTAAACTAGACCACGTGGAAAACATTATTCATTTGCTTTGCTTCATTACCTTTCTTGTAAAAACTGACACAAATTATGAATAGGCCACTTTGAATATTCCATGCTACACAATAATTCAGTTTTGTTTGCTGACATTTAAATCTAAATTTCAGGTGAATTTGTGAACGAAGAAGAGGCTTCGGGAAATGGAGGGAGACACCAAGAAGGTATTTTTTCATTTCTGTTCCTGCTTCTGTTCATTTTCTAAAAACATTCCACTTATCGTTTGTTCGTTTATTATCGCCAATCTCTAGATAAATATTAATCAAAGTAATATTTATGAATGACATTTTATGTAACGTTATATCTTGTAGATAATTGTATAGTGACTGCTCATGTACCAATCTGTATTTTTACAATAAAGATGTAAAAAAATTATCGCCCATCTGAACAGTCTTTCTGTGGATCATGGAGTTACAGATGGTTGGGCTTTATCATGACTTCTAGATTATCCATGTAACTTTGCCTATTGTACAACCGTTCTGATGTCGTACAACTGTCTATTCCACAAATGTCAGACTTCGCAGAAGGATCTGGATTTGCAGAGAGGGAAGACAGGTTCACGACAGGCACAAGTACGGGGTTCTTCCAGTCTGGGTGGGGAGAATGGTCGCCCTGGACCGGCTGCATCAGGAAATGCACCGAACAGCAGGGGTACAGGTAGGTTAAAATAATAACAATACTGTGTCATTATTGACTTCGTTCATTTGACACCAAAACACATGGCAGCGTCTTCTGCTGTTCTTCTGCACAGACCCTGAATTGCGCGCGCATTTTAGGCATCTTAACATTACATAACGACTACTAGTAATTAAAAACATAACAACCATTCGTTTATGTCAAGGTGTATCTAAAGTTCACAACGTTTGAAGGGTCCCCTTGGCTAATTGCACGTACGTGTACTTGTAAAACATAAACGTGGTATATAGAAACATAAAGGGAAACATATGGTAGGGATATAGGAAACATACATGTGGTAGAGACATAGGGAAACATACATGTGACAAGGACAGTGGCTGTAACAATATGTAACAACTAGTAATTCAAATGCTGGTGATTGTAACAATAGACACATTTTTTACCTAATGTGAGATGATACACCATGATGTAATAATAATATGCTCTTCTGTGCAGATACCGGTCCCGGGAGTGTAACAGTGTGGAGGGCTGTGACGGATTCATACAGGAAGAAGACGAATGTGAAACTGCTTTCTGTGCAGGTAAGAAACAAGCCGTCAGGTACAAAATGTAATCTGTGCCTATTATGTGTACTACAAACTTGCTGTGTCCTCCAAAGAGGGGCAATCTTACATTTAGGACAATTCGTCTAATCAGAGACTTGCTTTGGACTCAGTCGAGTACTGTATTGTGCCAACATTGTACAAACTAGATACACAGTACATTTTCAAGTGAAAATTGACAGGCTGAAGTCACAAAATCCTACAACACCAAAAAATATAGTCGAGGTTGTGACTTTAGTCGATACTTAAGCAGAACTTGCTTGATGGTTACTCACTATGCAGCAGCATGCGTAGTCTAATGGTTAGTGACCCTGCTTCTGGACCAAGAGTAATTATGTCACAGGGGAGACTGGAATCCAAGTTTTTTAATGATTGATTCTACCCCTAAAATGTGCTGCATACGACTCACTAGTTCCTGAAGGTAGCTATCGACTAAGGTTACTGTCACTAATAAGTAGTATGCAGCACATTTTAGGGTTAGAAACAGAAATTAAAAACCTGGATTCCAGTCTCTCCTGGATTCCAATCTCCCCTGTGACATATATATTGTACATATCGTCTGTCTTCTCTGTCACTACCAGTGGAACAGTAATATTGAGCTAAACTGGTTCAGGATCACTTCATTAGTTATTTTCTCTTTTTTTTCATCCGCTAGCTGACGGGAACTGGGGCTCTTGGTCGGAGTGGTCGGCCTGCAGCGTGACGTGCGGCGAGGGGACCCGGGAGCGGACCCGGTCCTGCGACAGCCCCGCCCCGCAGCAGACCGGCAAGCCCTGCGAGGGCTCCAGCCAGGAGATCAAAGTCTGCAGCAGCGTCGAGCCGTGCGACGACGGAGGTAGACTTCTTCCTGTTTCAGCGTCTTTCTGTCATCCTGTCATGCCAGGTCCACCGCTTGTATCACTGCACAAAAAGTACTCTCCAAGCAGAGGTTTGGGCTTGGGGCTTATTTTTTGGCTAATTTTTGGCGTGTTTTTAGGCTTTTTTATCGGGATTTCTTATTTCGCTGAAATTTTGGGATTAAAAAAAATTCAGCGAAAAAAGAAAGCCCGATAAAAAAAGCCTAAAAACACGCCAAAAATAAGCCCCAAACCCAAACCTCTGCTTGGAGAGTACACAAAATGTTGGATTTACCAATGGTAGTTAATGCCTGTAAAGTCGGGTAATGTTTACATTGTAAACAGTACCAGACTTAACAATGGTAGTAAATAAAAGTCAAGTGTCATAATTTTATTTACAACCACTGTTAAGTCCGAAATTACTGGACTTGACCTTTATTTAATACCATTGTCAAGTCTGGCACTGTTTACAAAGTAAACATTACCCACCTTTACTGGCATTTACCATCAGTGATAAATCAAACGTTTCGTGCAGGGTACGAGTCAAGCAACGGCACTGACGTACCGGCCTGCAATCCGTCCTTCTCGCTGCGTTATCACTAGTACTGTTGGAGAGGGAGTTACTAGCTAATCACAGTGACGTTGCCTCCTGACCGTAGGCAAATTTTACTAAAGCTGGGTCTCGCAGCTTTGGTAGTTGACCAAAGTGACGCTATAGATGCAGTCCATGTTATATTGTTATATTAAGTGGTAGAACAATCGGAATGACACCACAGGGTAGGTGACTACATACTGAATTCAGATTTGACTTTGATGAACGGCTTATTCAAAAAGACCATGATGTTGTTGGCGACAGTTATACGAATATGGCTTCCCGGCAGTCAGCTGTCACAGATTGAACTATCATATCCAACACGACAGTCTTTATATCGTCTTCATCGCATCGCTTTTTTCTAGAATGCTTAAACGGAAAAAGGCTGCCGAAACAATGCCAAAATGGACTGTCTTATTGGATACTTCTTGCCCCTTATTAGTACTTTCCTTGACGACTGGTCCAATCTGCTCTATGTCCCTCTAGCTCTTGTCCTAATCACACTCCAACGAACTTTCATAATTTCACTCCTTTTTTTGCTGGTCTGAATTTGGAAGCGTAGTTTGTAGGGTATTTACTCCAATCACTTCATGCACCACGCACTGTCCGTCTACACTACTGTAGAAGTCTTTGCACATCTTACGCACCATTTACCGCATTGATGTTCAACACACTGCACTAATAAAGGCATTAAAAAGCTAACACATACTTGCAAACGCGTCTCCCCCCCCCCCCCCCGCTGCATGTAGCAACCCTCTTCCCGCACTGCACAAGGCGTCAGGGAAGTGATATTCTAATACTGAGGGTATCAGACGTCGCAGGAAGTCTTGACAAGTTGCGACTATCATGCAACAAGAATTTCCGAACATCTTCATTTGAATAAGAAAAAAAACAACATTTATTGTGCTTTTCTTCGGACCTTGTGAATACGTTCTTAATTTAAAGTAAATACATCATTATCTCTTATAGCTTAGTACCACACTTTAAAGAAAACTAGCTTGTCTTCATGCCTATAAAATGAAAACATAGACTTCATTTTGATGATGAACGACATGGCAATCATGTAACATTGGTATCGTAAAGAAAAGTTTGCATTGAAGAAAGAGTGGAAAAATTTACTATTTTTCGTCAAGATAACAATCTTGGTTCGAGCAAATGATGAAACTCGCGTGGAAATTTTGTTGCATGCCCGTCGCAACTTCAGCCTGAGACTTTCCTGCGGCGTCTGGTATCTCCTCCGGTTGCTCCTCACTGCTTCATGACGACTTGCTCCGGCGCTTCCTTCTAGCCAGTGGCAGCTGGGTAGAATGGTCGCTGTGGTCCACGTGCCGAGGCCCCTGCGGGCTGGGGAAGCAGTACCGCACCCGCCGGTGTAAACCCAAGGAAAGCTCGCCTCTCGAGGGATGGATGGTCGCGGCTTGCGTGGGAGACGGGCGGGAGAAAAAGGATTGCGTCCCGGAAGGCTGTCCCGGTAAATTGTCGTCCCTCAGCTCTTCCTGGATTTTTGGCAATCTCTCTTTTCTTTCCTATCCCTCTCGCAGTATGTTTTTTGTGTGTATGTTGTCCTGCCATTGGAAGCATCACCTTTACATGTTCATGCACTCACCTCATCAAGCAAAGTTGTTGATACATTGTACAACACTGGTTATTGGTCGTGGTCAAAGATCTATCCCTGGACATGGCCTTTCCAAGCAACAAAATATCACTCAATTCACAATTGTCACAAGTAGAGTCGCTGTGGCATAACGTCCTTTTTGTCCGACAGGCATTGCAAATTGCCTATCCAACAATCTTCAGCTATCTTGAATTAAGTGACTCAATTGCATTCTTTGTCAGCTGTCAGTGATAGAAGTGTGAATATGCACTCATAGCATTCATGTTCTTCAACATTAACTTAAAGATTTTTTTCTGAAGTCAATCTTAAAGAACATGACCAAGAACAACAAAGGGTGGCGTCTAAGGTTTATCTACGTACCTACCTACCTACCTACCTAGTCTCTTGACCTCCTGGTCGTTGGGGGGACAAGGTTTATCCAGGGTCCTTAAACAAATGTTCAGCTAATTGTAATATGGCATGGGTCCTGACATTTTTCACCAACACGATGAGTTCCCCTGCCTACAAGGCACACTCATTCCCTAATGACACAGATCAAAGTTTAAGAACATATTTTCTTCTCTTGTCTGCTCTCTTCGTCAAGTGGCCTGTTTGCTCTGTTGGTCTTCTGATTATTTCCCCAAGCTTAAGCCTCCGAATCTATACTACCTGCAGGCTTCAATCCTAACGAAGTCAAATGCTATGAAATGTAACATGGCATACTAAGTTATATAATGATAATGTGAAATACGTTTGAATATGACATATAAACAGTAATCTGCTTTTCTGTGCGTTGATTGTCTGTGTTGCCTACACTATTGCTACATACATCATACTACACAATATGGAATTTTACGTATTACTAACTACATGTATGTCATTAACCTGTTCATTTTCACGGCTAACGTCGAGATAGAAGATTCAAGGTAAATACGTTTGACTAACATATTTCATTACATCGTGAATCATGAAAAGCCTTACAAAGAAAAACGGCTTTGCGAAAAATAGTGGCTCATTTTTGGTGGTTACGAAAATTACAGGCTTTACATCACAGGCATTACTCCATTCGTACAGATAGTAAAATTGAATTCTCCTTAATTCTCTTTTATTACGTTAACTATTTAGAGTGGTGGATGTCACGTGGCAACGAAGTATTAGCCTGGTCTCCAAACAAATTATGCCGGGTCTCTTTCTACCCATCAGCTATAATAGGTTTGGATACCAGGCTAAGACAGTATCGTACCGAGTAGAAATTGGCAGTAAAATTATGTTGGTTTTCTGTGAGAATAGCTTGCCTAGTTACCAAACCTATTTCAGCTGCCGAATCCCTTTGTCCTCTCCGCGGTGAGGATAAGAGTACTCTTGGTACGAGACTTGTCTCCACCAGACTCCTTTGCATGCTGAATAAATAGTAGAAATCGGCCGAAAAGGGGGTGTGATTGGCCAAGGAGAGTTAGCCGGCCAGTTTACCTGACCAGATCCGTGCAGACAAACTGGTCCTTCTCTGGCCGGCTAACTTCCCTGGCCAATTATACCCCTTTTTCGGCCGATTTCTACTATTTATTCAGCATGCAAAGGAGTCTGGTGGAGACTAGTACAAAACCGGGGATACAGTCCTTCCTTTCGGCCTTAATTTTGCCCCAATGTTTTTCTACACAGTCCACGGAGGCTGGAGTAAGTGGTCCAACTGGACAGACTGTAGTGTGACGTGCGGCCGCGGAGTGAAGGCGAGGGCCCGAGACTGTAACACCCCGGCCCCGTTGAACGGCGGGCGTGCGTGCGAGGGAAAGGACACCGAGGAGGCACCGTGTGACCAAGGGCTCTGTCCTGGTAAGGGTGTACCATATAGCTTTCTAGTAATGCATGCATGGAGGACTCTCTAAATTCAAAGAAATCAGCGTGTGTTCTTATAACGGTAGCTGGCTGGTCGATCTGGCCCTAGTCAGTTCCATTGGTCGTTGTGTTACACTTAAGCAATTGAGGTCTACGACACCAGGCAATAGGAACGAATCCTGTTCTCAGTTTCTAAGAAAAAAATGCATCATATGCCTTTGTGTCTCCCTACATCAATATCACCAATAGAATAACTTAATCTTTGACTACTAATCTTTGCCCACAAAAATGAAGATATCAAAATAAAGATATAAAAAAAAACAACAACAATACTCTCCTCTTATAGACACACGAAATGTTATCAATACATGCAGTAACACAAGCTTGCAATACAAAAACGTAAAGAGTATCCACGCAGTTGGCATTTAAGAACGGCTTTCCAAGTCTGAAATGACCGGTGTATGTTCATGTTTTTGCCCAGTTGATGGCGGTTGGTCGAGCTGGTCCCAGTGGTTGGTGTGCACGGCCACGTGCGGGATCGGCACTCAGATCCGCCTGCGGGCCTGCGACTCGCCCGTCCCGAGGCACGGCGGGAATAACTGCACTGGGTCGCACGAGGACCTCCGCGTCTGCAAGAGGGACCCCTGTCCGGAGGGAAGTGACGCACCAAGTATGTTCGTGACGTATTTCCGGTTGTGCTTGAAATTTAGTTTCAGGATCTTGAGCGAATTTATTCGCTTGCTTGCTTGATTTTGTATTATGTCATTTATGTTGTGTTATAAGGAAGAAGGAAATCATTTTGTTTTTGCTCAGTTTCTTTTTCTTCTCTAAACAAAAGGCTAATGACCTAGACCAGACGGCTGAAACCATGGTAACGTGCCGTAGCAGACACCCTGTGGTGTTGCATTACATGATGTAGCAAGAGCATCCGTCCATTTTACTTGGCATGGCCTTGACTATACTATATTTGAGTGTTCTTGGGAAAAGTTGTTCAAATTTTCAAAATGTCTTTTGAATCAAGGATAGAGTCAAGTGGAGAAGGAAATCTTGCGTCATCATCTACTAGTATTTATATCGATTTTAAATTCCAGGCAAGTGGTCTGATTGGACGGAGTGGTCGGACTGCAGCGTGACGTGTGGAAAAGGCATGATGATCAGGACGCGGAAGTGCCCGGATGGAGGCTGCCCAGGACGGGACACGGAGGAGAGAGACTGCAACACGGACTGTTCACGTGAGTTCAATAATAAAACACAAACAAATAAACAAACAAACCTCTTGTTACCTCCATGTACATGTATGGAGGTTTTGTTTTCTACGTGTCTGTTTGCGTGTTAGCTTACATGTTCGTAGTAATTTAAATACAGTAGAGTGAATGGAAAAAATGGTGTAACCGTAGACTGTCAGAAAGTGGAGGTCAAATTGGAGGTCAAAATGGTCCAACATGCACAGGCTGGACGATGTGAAGGGTGCTGCCAAAGAATTCATTTCCACAAGCCAGTCATGTTGCCGAAACTGACAGGACGTTAGACCAAAGGTCCCAGAAAGGTCCGAACTTGTCAGACTAAAATTTCCCAAAAGAAAGGTGAAAAAAAGTTTGCAGACACTCAACATTCAATCCGACTTTGACTTTTGTATCGCTTGTCCCTGCACTAATGTGGTCTAATCACGTTGCCATGTATCTTCGGTTGCAAGACTGACGACATGTTTCCCTTTCTGCCAACAGAGTTCACCTGGACAAAGTGGTCGGACTGGACCACCTGCACGAAGACATGCGGAAAGGGCATCCAGCAGAGAACCCGCGCATGCGCAGACCCGGACACAGGGGAACAGGCCGACGTATGTGATGGAGAGGGCAGTCAGAAGAGAGGCTGTAACGCTCAGCGGTGCCCTGGGCATGGGAGAGGTAGGACTGCCTGTAACTGACCTGTATCAAAATGTTCGATCTCTAAAGACTGGTACGGGGCGAGGCACTGTCCGGGTGTCACAACCCGGGCAGTACGTGAATTTCGGTTACTTCATAGACCAGAATATAGTTTCGGTGTTGCCACTTTATAAGTAAACTTTTCGCAAAAAAGGACAAAAGGAAAATATGATGCTTGTATTAGATGCAGCTCTACCAAAACTTTGGTGTGACGCCCGAGTTCTCCATTCAGTCTTTGTTAAAATGATTGTTAAACATAAAACATGTTTTAGGTGAAATTAACAAAAAATAGCAAATAAAATGAAAACTAAAGATAAAAAAATGGTTATTTAAAAAAATAACCAAAGTAGACTAAAAGTGGAATATTAAATGGAGGAAAGGGATCGGAAAGTTTTTAAAAATCTGATGATCTCTGACTAGTAGCTCCAACCCTGTTGTCGCCAGAGGACCGTGACCGGAGTAACTGGGAGGACTGGTCTGCCTGGGAGAAGTGCAGCGTGACCTGCGGGGTCGGAGTTCGTTTCCGCTTCCGGAAGTGCAAGGACCCAACCGGAAACGGATGCTGGGGGTCAGCTGAGGACGAGGCGAAATGCGACGCTGGGTCGTGCCTACCTCCAAGTGGGGACAGCAAAACTTTATAACTTTTTTCTCATAACAATTTAAAACTAAAAACGCTAAACGCAATGAAAAGATGCAACACATTTTGATAAAGCTATATGTAATGCTGCGGCTGCTGCTAATCATAATCGTTATCTTAATAGTAATACTTAGAAAAACACTAAAATGATTGGAAAAACAGACGACTAAAAATTGACATGAATAACTTAATGTTTTGGTCACATTATTGAAAGAAGTGCTTTGCAAGGACTCTACTTGGACAGATTTACTCTTCGTGACACAGATGGCTTCTGACGTGGAATTTTTGAAGGCTTAAAATGATGTATGCGCGCGCTTGTGTAATTACGGTTCAAACTTGGTATTGCCTCCTAATGACGATTTAATAGGTCATAATCTTGCCACAGAACAGGCAACATCAACCTGGACGTCAAGTTTTATGAGGGCTGACGACATACTGTGATCACGGACTGTACCGACTCACCAATATACCAGTACAATACGACAGATATACTGAGCTCCCTTTGCCTCTGATGATATGTAGAGACGGTGACTTTCAATGATGATGAATGTTTGGGGTTTAAGAGAACAATGAAACACAAGAAGCCCCGGAAAGGAAGCTCAAGGTATCTACAGTATTCGTGAATAATCATTATACTCCATGAACCACCTCAAAATGTTCTGATAACGACCTTCCTGACCATCTCCAATCCCCTATAGTTGATGGCGGTTGGAGCGAGTGGACCGATTGGACAGAGTGCAGCCACACGTGCGGCATCGGCACGCGGAAGCGCAGCCGGCAGTGCAACAACCCCCCTCCCCAAAATGGCGGCAAGGACTGCGAGGGCCAGGACATGGACGCCTGGAGCTGCGCATCGCCCTGTCCAAGTAACTAACTTTTTTTTTACTTCTGGGTACGGAAGTATTGTTTTGGGTTGGCTGAGCTGTGTGCTTGTGTGTCTGTTTATCCGGACAGAGTATGTTGGCAGCACCAAAATGGGGGAAGATTGACAGGCAGGATGACAGGTTGTCAAAAGGTCAGACACAGGAAATGGGGTGAAATTGAGCATAGATTAACAGCACTCGGATGGGGGAAGATTGACAGGCAGAATGGCAGGTCAAAAGGTCAGAAACGGAAAATGAGGTGAACTTAAAGGTCACGAAAACTGGAAATCTTATGCTGAGGTCACATTTCCAACCCGGGGCCCGACCGTGCTGTTTCGATTAACGAAAAATCAACAATTTATATCAAGAATATACGCAAATAGTTACCATTTTTAATTTTTTCAAATTTTTTGTGCTTTATATCATACTTTTTGTTCCATAAGACTGCCCGGTCGGGCACAGGTTTGGAAATGTGACCTCAACAGTAGATATGGGTGAGATTCCTTAGTAGAACAGTGATGAAGCAAGAGCTTTTTTTTGACACAATAGGGTTATGGCCGTGTGCAGCTCTTGTTGTGGCTAATCAGTCCTCTCCTTGCGTGGCAGTACCGGTCAAAGTTGGGCCATATAAAGGTCACGTTTGAGTAGACATAGTACTTGTTTACAAATTGGTGTTGATAATCTACTGCATTGTACACACATATATATATATATATATATATATATACACATATATATATATATTTCTATACATACATATATACATATATCTATATCTATATCTATATCTATCTATCTATCTATCTATCTATCTATCTATCTATATATCTATCTATATATCTATCTATATATATATATATAAAGCATTTCACTTTTGTTCTCTGCAGTCGATGGCGGGTGGGGCTCCTGGTCCAGCTGGAGCCCGTGTGACGTCACATGTGCGGAGGGCCAGAGGACGAGGACCCGCCAGTGTAACTACCCGCGGCCCCGGTACGGCGGCAGGAACTGCACGGGGGATGGGGTACAAGTCGTCAGGTGCACCGGGCCCACCTGTCCAGGTAGGATGTTTTTAAACAATTGACGGTTCAGCCCCCTTCATTTTGGCGCGGTTACATTCGTCGTACGACTTTGACTTCGTAGAATTTTCAAGCAGGCTGTGACAGAACCTAACACCGACAATGATATAAGACTGCTTTTCCATAACAAGACAGCTGGATTTTGTACGGCATATGCGCATCCAAGGGTTGTTAGAGGGTATACAAGAAGATATGGACGACTGTCTCAAGAATGCCTTAGTTTGCAACCACACGATGATCGTACAACGAATGTCACCTTAGACAGGATTAGTACAAAGGTTAGATGTCCATGATTTAAGCACTTCTTTAGCTGGCTAGCTCAAGGCCCAATATGGTAAGGCGATTCGCAATGACAGTGTAGACTCTATGGAAAGACTGCGTCAAATCTTGAAATTGCTGACAACTCTACGTTTCTATGTTTTTGACGATTCTAACAGCGGACGGCGGTTGGGGCAAGTAGACGGTCCAGCAATGACAGGGTATACTCAATGGCAAGGCTGTGTATCAAAGTTTGGCATTTTTATCACTTTAAACAGTGGATGGGGGTTGGGGCGAGTGGACGGTCCTGCAATTATAGGGTAAACTCTATGGAAAGACTACATGAAAGCTAGGCATTTTTATCGCTTAGAACAGTTGACGGTTGTTGGGGCGATTGGACGGTGCTAGCCTGGAATCCCGTCTTGTTGCGTTCTAGTCCGCTTCACCGTCGAGCAATGACAGGGTAGACTTTGATATGTTTGACGTTTCCAACAGTTGACGGCGGTTGGGGCGAGTGGACGGAGTGGTCGGAGTGCTCCCACACCTGCGGACTGGGCACCATGAGGCGGAAGCGCCTGTGCGACAGCCCCCCTCCCTCCGCCAACGGTCAGGACTGCCAGGGGGTGGACATGGAGATCCAGCCGTGCTCCAGCGGGCAGTGTCCACTGCCAGGTAGGCTCGGGTGTTTACCTTCGTTTTCGGTGGTTAAAACATCAAGGACCCTACAGTACGCCCAACATACAGCATCTGCATTGAGATTTGTATGCCACAATATATCAGAAACGATATGCCTTTATCCGGATCACATCTTGAGGTTTGAACCACTTCCTTGTTGCCTTCTCAGTGTACGGAGATTGTGTTCTATTTGCGTGTTTGTTTGTTTGTGTGTCGTGAATTTTTTGCACATGCTATGCACGTTGGGGACACAGACAGGAAGTTAGATCAATGGTCCCAGAAAAGGTCATCAGTGTCCGCTGCCTGGTAGGACCAGATGTTTACCCCTGTGGACGGAGGTTTTGTTTTCGGTGTGTCTGTTTGTGTGTTTGGTTTTTCTTGTCGTAGTTATTTGAATACAGTAGAGCCACAGGAGGTGAGGGGGAAATGGTGTAACCACAGACTGACAGGAAGATCGAATTGGATACTTATAATCCACATGCTGTGTACGTCATTGGGGACACTGATAATTCAGCGTACCCTATTGAAGTGCAACATCTTTTCAAACTTTACAGGCATGAAAGTCACACTAGCTCCATATTGACCCAATCGATCTTTGTAATAGGTCATTTACGTCGATGAAGGTTATACATCCAGGTAATGAGATACACAAGGAATTGTTTTTTTTATTGCATTTCAGTTAGACAATACATACAAGTACACAAGGAATTGTTTGTTACTCAAGCAACTGGATAAAGTTTAAAATAGGTCATTTACTTTTAAAAATTGACAAAAAACTACCGTACCCTTCAGTTGACGGCGGCTGGAGCGTGTGGTCCAACTGGACGGTGTGTACCGTGAGCTGTGGCGGCGGGACCCAGTCCCGATCCCGCACCTGCGACTCCCCCATACCCGACCACGGCGGGCGGGACTGTGAGGGAACCGGACAGCAGTTCAGGCGCTGCAGCATGCAGGCCTGTCACGGTACGTACAACGTCTGAGTGATACCATAAAACCGAACGTTTTGTGACTTTAGAGAATGAACGAATAAATGAATGAGTGAATGAGTGAATGAATGAATGAAAATCTTCATTGTACATTTTTGACCCACTGAGCTAAGCACAGGTCACCTATATGTTAACAGTCTTATACAATGCATATAGATGTAGTAGATATAAACGTCTAGTATACACAAGTATTTTCGACTCCTTGCTTCTTGGTAATTGTGTTAAATTGTAGATGGCTGAATGATTAGTTAGAGTTGGTTTATCAAAGGCTGTAAGGAATATAAATGTCTCTATACTTTTAATGATAACGGTGTTCAAACGTGCTAAATTATGCATGATCCTGCAACTTTAGTTACAACCATTAGCGAGTATTGTGTTTCTTGCTTTGGCAATCCTCCGACTTAGGTCTTAACATAATTTCGATGGGTCGAAAAATAGCAAATAAAAAAAATATATATTTTAGACCAACCTGTATGCTGGTGAGTACTAGTCGCTGATATTGTTGGAAGTCATCCTTGATGGAGGTGTAGCAAGTAGTGCAATGCGGCTTCGCTATGGCTCGCGTTTATAGCCAAGCACACCGGGTCACCCTTTGGTATGAAGTGTGTTGGGTTCTTTGAAGGGCAGAAGGCAAACACCTGAAGCTCCTCTCGTGGCATTCACGCCTATTTTTTTACAGTCGATGGGCAGTGGGGCAAGTGGGACGACTGGTCGGAATGTACTGCGAGCTGCGGCGGAGGATACCGGGTCCGGCGGCGGAAGTGTGATTCGCCCGAACCGAGGGGTGAAGGGGTCTCCTGTGCGGGCGTGAACTACGAAGACGAGGACTGTAACACTCAGAGTTGCGAGCCGGAACTAAGAGGTATCAAAGCCTAGAATTTGCTGGGTACATCTTATCCTTTCATGAAAGTTCATCTGTGTGTTGTAGTTACATGTTTAAAGTTAAAACTTTTTACATGTTTAAAGTTAAAACTTTTGATCCAATACAAGGTAATAATAATTTCTCATCTTATCCTTGTTTGTTTTTTTGCCAAGAAAGGCATTATTTCTCATTCAACGGGATAGCATATACGTAAATATATGAAAGACCCGTCAGGGCGACAGAAGTGGAGAGATTTTTAAAAGTACCTGCCCATTGCAATAGACATTTATGTATTGTAGGCACACATGTCATCATCTAAACGCATGGTCACATTCTTCATATGGTTTTGATGTCGTTCTATATAGAGAATAGAGAAGTTTATTGCAAACACATGCCCGAGGGCTAATTGCAAGTACAAACGAGTAACAACAAACAACATGAGAAAGAAGATACAATGGTATAAGAGACTACGTGATACTACATACTACAACATACGTGGTACTAATATGACAGAACCGCCACTGACAAGGATCTAAGACAGCATTTTCGGTATCAAGACTGCTGAAGTTTGTACGACATACGCACGACTACCCCAAGAATGCCTTCAACGTCCGATCTTACAACGATCTCACGATGTATGTGACCAGGCCCTAAATGACGTAGTTGACGTCACCTCTTTCCCTGCAGCCCATTGGACAGAGTGGACGGACTGGTCCACCTGCAGTGCGACGTGCGGGGAGGGGGAGCAGGTCCGGACGCGGACCTGTCAGGACGCAACACCTGACGACATCTGCGCAGGACAGGACACCGAGATACAACCCTGTAACATGGGAACGTGCAAAGGTAGGGGGCTCTGTGACATTAGTAATTATAATAATAACTTCAAATCGATTTAGACCTTAGAAAATTGTATTTTGAAAGACAGTTTATTAAGACGCCTATTTTTACAAATAGAAAGATATCTGTTGTTACATTTCTTTCCTTTTTTGGATTTTCCATTTGGGCAAAACACAATAATATAAATAGAACATGTTTTATTATTATTAAACAAAATAACGTTTGTTAAGAGTAAAGATGGCGTAATGCAGAGGAAGCATGCTCTACTCTGCTTCTAAAATTTAGCATGGCAATTTTATGAAATAACTCTATAAGGCTCTTGTTAATGATCGTCTTCCAATCGGAATCACAAGGGCGTATAATTCCAATGGAAGAAAGACAACTAAACATGAAGACGAACTTGCCTACCTTATTGTCTAACCAACAATTTTAAAGTTTAGGCGGTTTTAAGCCTGTTTATGTAACAGATTTAAGCTTTACTGTTATTATGGGGACGGCTCAGTCGGTATTTTCTCGCCAAACTGAAAACCTTGTATGTCCAGAAAGGGGCCTGTGGAGCCCGTGGTCTGCCTGGACGGCCTGCAGCGCCACCTGCGGCCGCGGGGTGCAGCGCAGGACCCGGTACTGCGAGCTGGCTCCTGCCGGGGCGCCCTGCGAGGGACCCTACATCATGAACCGGACATGCGAGATCCCGGTCCTGTGTCCAGGTGGTCGTCGGGCACTTACTTTCTTACTTGGGCCCTTTGCTCCTTTCGGTTCATGGCCACCGATGGTATTCCTCCATTAGACTGGTCGTGCCAGTTGTTGTAGGGCAACTATTTGTCGTCGGGTACCATTTGTACGTGCAAGATCTGTTTTAAATGTGTTTTTTTTTTGTTGCTTGATGTGAAACCATAACTTTGTGCCGAAAATTAATAGTTTACTGATTCAGAAGTTAAAACACAGACGATGATGGAAAAAAGACGATCTGACTAGCCGAACAGTACATCTACCTATAATACCATAAAATATGAAATCAAATTCATAACTGGCACATTGCTCTTGACTCCCCCCTTCCCAATTTTCATTTTTTTAAAGCTCCTGATCGCACCCTACCCCCTATCCCCATCTCCACCTTTTTGTCCAACTCCCCCAGCCAGGAGCAACCACCACCACCACCTATTTCCATTGTAAAATCGTTTCTATAGACCGCCGTCTGCAACACCCCCATCCCGCCATTTCTTTCCCTACGTGTGACCCTGGATTCAGCTGTGACCCTGGATACTGTCCACCTGTGCCGCGGCCGTACGATGACTGAGACCATAGCTTCCTTGTCATTCCTACAGCTACAGGCAGTGTTTAGCATTGCTTTCGAGTCTCGTCGACACCCTCTTCCATTGTAAAAACCTTCCTGACCGCCACCCCCAACATGGCACCCACTACCACTAGCTTTTTTCCTTACCCGTGTATTCTATGCACCTGTGTCTTACGATGACCAAGACTATATGGCATCCTAGCCTTCTCTTCCCTTCAAATATAAACTCAGTCATTTAACTGTCAGTGTTTCACATTGTCGAGACCCCATCTTCCCCGATTTCCATTGGAAAACTGTTGCTGACCACTCCCACCACGGTGACTTTCTTTCCTTACCTGTTGTCCTGGATTCTGTGCACCTGTGTCGTACAATGACAGAGAATATTGGCTTCCTTGTCGTTCCTACAGCTGAAGGCAGTGTTTTAACATTGCTTTCGAGTCTTGGCCAACTATTCCCCAATTTCCATTGTAAAATCGCTCCTGAACACTGCCCCCACCTCCAACCTGACCACCACCACTTCATGTATACATGTACTTTACTTCCTTACCTGTAGCCCTGGTTTTTGTACACCTAGGCCTGTGTCTGATGAATTTTATATTTATTTCAAATGCAACAGAACATTACACTGACTTACAGGCAGCTGAGCTGATATTCGTAAGTCAACAATCATACATAGGGGGTGTCTGAATATGGCTTCCTTGTTGTACCAACAGCTGCAGGCAGGTGGCGCCCGTGGACAGCCTGGAGTACATGTAGCGTCAGCTGTGGGAGCGGCCGACAGTTCCGCACCAGGGAGTGCGAGGTCTCCCCGGCGGGTGGGGGCTGCGACGGGCCCGAGCGGGAGTACCAGCTCTGCTCGCTGCCGGCGTGCGACCAGGGACTGGAGACCTCGGGAAACATCATGGAGTCGGCAGAGACGGGAAAAACCAACGGTGACGCGTCAGGAGAAGTCAAGGGTGAGACACAACGGTTGAGGTCCATCCACTGTAAATTGTTCAACTCTCTGTGTAAAAATTGGTTGGATTACAATATTCTTACGATAAGCAACGATAAATTCAAAGTGCGAAAATGGTGTGTTAAATGCACATTGTATATATATCTTTTTCTTTAACTTTGGCACATTTCTAAGCTATGTAACATTGCCGTCAGTCACGAAATGCATCAGGTGAAAGAAATGGTAAAGGAAGGAATGAAAGAAGACAAGAAGGAAAAGATATATCAAATAAGAAAAGATGGAAGGAAGGAAAGAAAGATATGTTCAAATGTTGAAAAACGACGACAACGACCTTCTCAAACGAACGCTAGCGAAACCAGCAACGACAGCGCCACGGCCGTGTCGCTTCCGCACCCTACTTAACGCTTGCCTAACGCCCAACCTTTGGATGCACTTCTATGTTGCAGTTTCGGTCTTCGACGAGATATCGACGGAAGGATTCATGGAGGTCTTTTCAACAACAACAGCACCAACAAAAACTTCAACAACAACAACAACAACGACCACGTCATCAGGAGCCAACGTTATCCCCGAGCCTCCCACCGCGCCTGGTAACAACAACACGTCACTCTGGCGTCACTCTGACGTCACCTGGATGCACCAATCACAACTCGAAGGCTTCAAAAGCACATAAAGAGCACACATACTAACCGCAGGGTCTTAATTTTCTACCAGTGTGTTGGACGGTAGCTCAGTCTGGTTCAACCTACTACAACTAGCCCATTTAAACCCACCGCGACCTCTAACTGGCTAACAAATGATGACAATAACGAAATCTACTAAAAGTTCTAACTGTTCTAAACAACAGACTCTCAAAATTCTACCTTTAATATCCCTTTGAACCGACTTGAGATATCGTTGAAACAATCATTCTTTGCAGGAATCCGTTTTTGTCACGTACTCGTCCAGAAGAGTTGATCTTTGCTACATCTATTTTCAGAACCAGACACTGCCGAGGCGTCGCCGGAAGCGCCACCTAACGAAGTGTTACCGGACGACAGGGTTGACTCTGGTTCTAACGAGATCGTGGCAGCCGAGAACCGCGCAGTCTGGAGCGAGTGGACCGACTGGACGGAATGCTCACTGACATGCGGGAAGGGCCAGAAAGCACGGTAAGAGCACCTATAGTGTCCATGTAATATGGAAGACGAAATCAGAGATTTAATACTTCCGAAGTATATTTCATTCTTTCCGGTAGTAAAAGGTGGGCATGGGGGAATTTAGGAAGTAGTTTATACATCCAGGAGGTATGAAATCCTGGGCTTCCTGAATTCCCCCCATGCCTACCACTAATTCCTACTGGCTCCTGGCCAGATTCTGAGACCTTCACGTTCACCCCTTTTCCTGTGTCTGACCTTTTGATAATTCTGCCTGTTGATCATCCCCTATCTACTCTGTCCGGACAGATACAGAATCCAACTCAGTCACCCAAAACAATTCTTAAAAAAAAAGTACGGCTCTCGGTGACAAATGTGCAGATGTTGGCACACTGGCAACACCAAATCCGTAGTGTGTTTTTGGCACACATTGAGACAGATTAGCCTAAGAGGCTCGGTGGGCGTCACTCCACCGTCAGGGAAGGTCGTGCAAAGTGCCTTTCCCAGCAAGGGCACAACGTCGGGGCATGGTGGGTATCGAACCCGGGACCCATGGATTCCTAGTTCAACGCTCTAACCGCTGCGCCACACCGACGCCGTACCCGGAAGTAAAAACAGATTTAGTAAAAAGTCTTTTTAATTGTTACTTTTCGCTCCTAGGTTCCGGGAATGCAGGGTGAATGGACAGGTTAGCCGGAGCGCCTGTGAAGGAGTCAGCCGGGAAGTCGACACCTGTATGGATACTCCTTGTGCAAGTAAGCAATACATGAGATCCTGATATCAAATTAATTCATATCATATATATCACTTTTTGCCCAATTGCTCACGTCACATATTCGTAAGTTGGTATACATGTACCCAATGTGATTGGTCATTTGTACCTCATGAATAATGGACAACGAAAAATGCGGAGGACTTGCTTTTTTGTTGTGGAACGGCGTTTAATTATAAATTAAACTTTTTAAAATTCTATTAAGACCGCAGTCATGGCTTATTAGCAGGTAGAGTATTGGCCTTACATTCGGGAGGTTGTCCTTTACTGTATGTAGTGGCCTGTGTGGCCCAAAGCCTATAGAAACGGAGATTGGCACCACCTTATACGACGAGAGGTATTGGAAGGATTTTACCTTACTATTTTAATGTTTCATTCTACTATAACCACCAGTTGATGGCGCGTGGGCCAGCTGGTCCAAGTGGTCTGCCTGCAGCGTGACGTGCGGCCAGGGGACGAAGATCCGGGTCCGGGAGTGCAGCGACCCCGAGCCGCAGTTCGGCGGGCGACAGTGTCCCGGCCGGAGGGGGGAGATCGCCTACTGTAACGCCACGGCGTGTCCGAGTGAGTCTAGCATACACTATATTCCTATTATATATCCTACTGTAACGCTACGACGTGTCCGAGTGACTTTTAATAGCATACATTATATTCCATTATATAGCCTACTGTAACGCCTCGGGGTGTCCAAGTGAGTCTAGCATACATTGTTTAAAACTTATAAAGCCTACTGTAACGCCTCGGGGTGTCCAAGTGAGTCTAGCATACATTGTTTAAAACTTATAAAGCCTACTGTAACGCCTCGGGGTGTCCAAGTGAGTCTAGCATACATTGTTTAAAACTTATAAAGCCTACTGTAACGCCACGGCGTGTCCGAGTGAGTCTAGCATACACTATATTCCTATTATATATCCTACTGTAACGCTACGACGTGTCCGAGTGACTTTTAATAGCATACATTATATTCCATTATATAGCCTACTGTAACGCCTCGGGGTGTCCAAGTGAGTCTAGCATACATTGTTTAAAACTTATAAAGCCTACTGTAACGCCTCGGGGTGTCCAAGTGAGTCTAGCATACATTGTTTAAAACTTATAAAGCCTACTGTAACGCCTCGGGGTGTCCAAGTGAGTCTAGCATACATTGTTTAAAACTTATAAAGCCTACTGTAACGCCTCGGGGTGTCCAAGTAAGTCTAGCATACATTGTTTTAGGTAGTATAGAAGGGTGTCAAGATATGATAGCGATGTCGCTCTATTTTACTGATCTACAATTTTTTTTCGTCATATATCAGTATTTAGAAAACACTTAATGATTATATAGCCTACTGCAACGCCACGGCGTGTCCAAGTGAGTTTAGCATTGCGTGAAACGTTTTGTCTTCATATTTCACGGTTTATTCTATAGTTGATTTACTAGCGTAAAATTTATTCATGGTCATGTGAATTTCCGTTAATTCGTCATTTGCATTAAAATTTTATTTCAAACAGGTTTCTCTTTGCTGAGATGGCTTTTTGGTACCAAATTGCTATAGTATTGTTACAAGGGCAACATGGAAGTCCTTTAAAACATTTGTGTGATTTTCCGGTATGTTCACTTTCTGGTTATTCTAAACATCGATGTGCTCCCTCGTATCGTAAATAATATCTCTACGTAACTCAATGGCCGTAATACTTCACTATTGTGGACTTGCTTACCATCCGCGTAATCGCAAACAATAAAAAATGAAGTTCAAATCAAACTTCAAATTCTTTTTCTAGTCCACGGCGGTTACGGCCAGTGGTCGGACTGGACGGAGTGTTACCCGTCCTGTGGGCGCGGCCTGAGGAACCGGACCCGGAAGTGCGACAACCCGCGGCCACAGTTCGGAGGGGACCGCTGCAGGGGACTGGCTACCATCAGGGCGATGTGCGACGGACCGCCATGTCCTAGTAGGTTCCTTCCGCAAAATTATTTTACTGTTGTTACAATATTTAGTTTGAGAGAGAGAGAGAGAGAGAGAGAGAGAGAGAGAGAGAGAGAGAGAGAGAGAGAGGGTTATTGGTGGGCCGGCTTACTCTCTCCTTGCAGCCAAGGGCTGAATTGTGAGGAGCTTACAATGGTGGTGGCGCTTAATCGCAAGGGTCTGGAGCGGCTGCCATTCGGCGCTAACTCAGGTGACCTCAATACGACCCCAGGTGCGGCCATAAGACTGTAAGGTTAGAACCATTCATACCGGGAAGGACCCCTACTCTTTTCGATAAGTGGCTCTCCCCATTTAACGTCCTATCCGAGGGACGTCCCTAACCGAAGCTAGGTACTCATTTACACCTGAGTGAAGTGCGGAAAGTCGTGTAAAGTGCCTTTCCCAAGGGCACAAGATCGGTGACATGGGTGGGGATCGAACCCGGGACCTCTTGGCCCTGAGCCGAACGCGCTACCGCTGCGCCACACGACCCCATTATTACCTGATGCGTTACACAAATGGAATTTATAGATCTTTGAATTTCAAACTTTGTTAATAAGAAAACAAATTTCGTTACACTGGTCAGCGAATGAAGGGAGCACACATTAACCTATGATAATTCACCAAGTAGCATTGTATTATGATCAGCATTATTTAAAAAATCCCCAGTTAACGGTGGTTGGTCGGATTGGACCACGTGGTCGCGCTGTGCGGCCAGCTGTGGCGTGGGGCAGCAGATCCGCTTCCGAACCTGCAAGAACCCCCCTCCCCAACATGGCGGCAAGGACTGCGATGGCTCCAGGAAGGACGCCCGGAGATGCTGGCTGCCCAAGTGCCCGGATCCAGGTTCAAAGATTTGTTTTATTGTTACAAATAAGGTTTGAAGAAAATCTATTTGAAATTTGATAGGCCGAATTCCGTTAATGTTGAAGTGTTCACAAGACTTTAGTTTTACCTCCCCACCGCGAAATCATGACCGCCAACTTAGAACACCACGGAAAACTCCTTTCCCCTCCTACGTAAACGAGAAAAATAAGTGAATCCATGTACACAGTGGCTTAGAACGGACTGATGACAGAAGTAGACGTTAAACTTGTTAGCAGGCTTATATTTCATTATCTTGAGGTTAAGACAGCTTCATTATTTCAAAGCGTATCAACTCCTTTCAGAGAATTTTTCAGACGGCCACCTGTTGAGGTAGGATTTGTGATATTGCCTTGTTCTTTTGTCTTCTCTTATCAAACTTTTCTTGATTTCATCCAATTTTTCCCCAGTAAACGGGAACTGGAGTGAGTGGTCCTCGTGGACAGAGTGTTCGGTGTCGTGCGGGCTGGGGTTGGTCCAGCGGACCAGGCAGTGCGACAACCCCCCTCCCCAACATGGCGGCATCTGCGTAGGGAACAGCACTGAGTTCTTAGGCTGCGACAGCGGAGTGCACTGCGATGCAGGTTAGGCTTCTGCATGTCGTTTCCTAGGATCCTCTTTTGTCTTTCTCTCTGTCCTTCTGTCTTTGTCCTTTTCTCACCGTAGTCCAATTTAAGGAAGCAATGTCCTTTCTACCCCTTTTTGTTTTATAGTTACCAAGTTCGATTCTCATTGCAGTTACCTTTACCTGTGAAAAGTTAGAAACTCGTGACTGGTTACCATCCTCAGTGTCGACTTTCTTTTTCTTCGGACATTTCGACACAAGCCATATATCTTGTTGCCAAGAAATGTTTAGAATTTTTAAAAATCATACTGTGAAATATCTGTTGATAATACATTTTGCAACATAGTTTAAGTTTAATATTTTAAAGGTAATTGCTTCTGCAACGTCTTCATTTAAGACATATATTTTCCCTTATGTAATGTTCTTTACATGTATACATACAGTAAACGGGAAATGGGCGTCCTGGGGCCCGTGGGAGCCTTGCGGAGGGGAGTGTGCGGGTAAAACCCTGGAGAGAATTAGGACCTGCTCGGAGCCGGCTCCGCAGTACGGCGGCAAGGACTGTGTCGGCGTCGAGAAAGAAGGTACATATAGTATAATGAACAATCTTCTGGCTTCTTTCAAGTGTTCCATAGTAAGTTGTTGAGAGACGTGGCAATGTCAGGATGTGCAGTATCCTCACCATGGATACTCCTTCGCATCTGTAGTGACTGCTCATGATAGTTTATGTGCATTTTGATAGTTGATGTGCTGGTAGGCTGGCTGGCTGGCTGGCTGGCTGGCTGGCTGGCTGGCTGGTTAACCCACTGACTGACTGACTGACTGGCTGGCTGGCTGGCGTTGAAGAAAAGGATAAACATTCATCCCCAGCCAGTCAGGAATCCAGATGTAAAGTGCCTTTGCTAAGGACAAAACGCACAGATGGAAGATAAAAATACACATAAACCAAGAACATGCCCAACATACCTGTTTCAGTTTTCAGCGAGGACGTCCCCGCGGTCGTGTCGGCAGAGGCAGAAGTGGGTGGAATGAGTATAGTGTAAATTGCCTTTCTCTAAGACAACACTTACATGAAAGGTAAAGACATATGAAAAAACAACTTACCTGTTTCATCTTTCATTGCCGCCTCAGCGAGGACGTCCCCGCGGTCGTGTCGGCAGAAGCAGGAGTTCGACCGGGCGGACGGGAAGGGAATCCCTGATAACGGCGTGCACGCCATCCTGGTGGGCACCGAGACCATCCCGGTCTTCTGCGACTTCCGGAGGCACGGCGGCGGCTGGACGCTGCTCATCAACAGGTCAGATAATACATCATCAAGATTTGATTATAATGCACAATGTATACAATGTATATATCACAACAGTAATGTATGATACAGTACAGTTCATAATCAAAAGTCATACAACTGTAAAATATATATGTGTTTATATACAAATGTAGATTGTATGGGTTTATATATAAATGTAAATTGCGGTGGCGGCTGGGCACTGCTCATCAACCGGTCAGATCTTTACACATAGATTTTAAAATAGCTTTCCGTAGATGTGACGATAAAGTCATTATATGATAGAATAGTAATCATACATGATAATCACTATCTATAATGTAGTATCAATCATATTGAAAAGGATATAAATATAAATGGAAATAGATGTAAGAATATTCAAATTTAATTCATATGTTATATGATTTATGTATTGTTATAATCATATATTCTTTCTAATAGCGAAAAGATCAGTTGTTTAGAATAAGCCGGTTCACGGTTTGAACTGCGCATGCACGAAGTCAAAGGTGAAGCCCCCAAACTTGTACAGCTTCTGTGTAGACCATGCTTGGTGTCATGATAAAAACCTTAAAAGTTCCCAGCAACTCTGTATCCCACTGGCAAAAACAAACCGTTACAAAAATAGCCCTATCCCGTACTTCACTTACCTCTTGAACAAATACTCCTGTTAAAATCTCCAAGTGTCAATTATTACAACTTATTAAGAACCTCTTTAATTCTTTATAACGTCATTTAATCATAATGTAATTATGTAATTGTATACATGTTTTTTAAATTTGTTATCATGTTGATCATGTAATATAGTAATAGATTTGTTATCATGTTGATGTAATATAGACCATGTTTAAAATGCGCAATTCAGCCTCTTTGTATGCAAATGAAGCTGCCATGTATTTTAAGATGTAAATGACCGAAGTCAATAAACTTGTTATATTATGATTGTTCAGACGTGTTTTGTTTATGTCTTTATCATATTATCCACAATGCATCACATTGCGCATTTCAAATCGTGAAACGTCTTATTCCGGTCAACGTTATTCTCCTCAACAGCATGTCCACCCGGGGCTGGGAGGGTCACGTGACTCTCAGGAACCCGGACAGCCCGAACCTGTCCAAAGACTACTCCATCCTGAAGTACGCCGACTCCATCCGGGACACGGGCACAGAGGGATACTTCGAGGTACGTCTGGACTTGCTCTTTTCGATAAGTGCGGTGGGTTCTTTTACGTGCTAAAGGTGTGGCTCTCCTAAAAAAAGTCAACAGAATAGCCTAAAACAACCGAAAAACATGCGTTTTCGCAAAAAAATCCCCCATTGTCAGGTTGTTTCCCCTTGTTTTCGGTTGGTTTGGGTTTTATTCGGCTATTTTCTGTTTGTTTCTTGTTTAGAAAATTCGTTTTAGGTTTGTTCTTGGTTGTTTTCAAATTATTTTCGGTAGTGAGACCGACGCTTGCTCATTTTATTTTTCATATCCCCAAACCGGAGGATGCACAGACTGCGAATTTTGGAAAAGATGTGACTACTACATTAAGTATTTGATAAAATATTTTTGTATTAATTTATTTAATTTATCTATTTTTTGTGTTCCCGTGACCCCTCCCCCTCCCAACTGGACCTCTGGGAAGAGCGGCTAAGGCCGACAGGGCATTCCAGTATAAATAAAGGCTATTCATTTATTCATTCATTTAAACCTCGAACAGTACCGCATCGAGGCAGACGACATCGGCAAGGGGATCCTCCGCGTGAGTGAGAAGTGGGGCGGCATCTGGCGGGCGCCGAACAACTACACCTTCACGGCAAGAAACTCCAGCCAGCAAGGTTTGGTTTGAAAAATAGTGTTTAAAACTCTGCAACTGGATAATAAGAAATTTAATTGTCAGACGTTTCAAGTGCCCATCCGACACTCTTCCTCAGTGAATAAGACTTTTAATCTTGTCACATTAATAGACAATATTCTGTATATAATTTTTTTACTCCGTATGTTATATGTTATATATGTTTTAATCATGCCTCTGTTCGTATTGTAATTCTACCGACGCAATTCAGCCGTTTTGGCTGCAATGTCTGACAATGGTTATTGAAATAAACCACTCATATCATATATAATGTTTACATAGGATTTCCGGAACAAAAACAAGAAGAGTGTGGGATGGGCACTTGAAACGTCTGACAATTATATTTCATTGTCCAGTTGCAGAGCTTTAAACACTATTTCTCTTTTATGACCCTGGATGACTAATATTCACAAGCGCAAGCTTTGGTTTGGTTTGGTTTATTTAGATCTTCATGAGTGAATACAATCACTAGTCGTCCTGGAGTCCACTAAAATAATACAGAATATAACAACGGCATATACTTACAAATTATACAATAGAATTAATAGAAGACTAACATAAACTGAACACGAAATCATAATAATAATCAAAATAATAGAAATCAATTATACAAAAAGCTATACAACAAAACATCTATTGATCAACATAGAAATTGATAATGCAAGTCAAGATCGGGGTGGGAGAGGTCAGAGGTCAGAGCAAAATGAATATAATGGAAAATCAAAATACAATTTATACTGCATGTAATGAATCAAAATAGATTGGATAACTTATGAAATCTAAATAGCATGATGATAATTTAGATAATAGTGGTAGTGTCAGTGGGAGGGCGACGAGACAACAAGCAAAACTTGACCAATTGCCAGCGCGCAACGAACGATACAAGGGGAGCACACTACCATACCTTGTCCACATTTTAAACAACTATTGTGTAGATGATCAGCCCTGAATCTTAGTAACTGTACTGTTATGTATATAATGTACTGTTTTAAGACACGGAGCGACGTGTAAGAAGATTTGACTCATTGTTAACGCTTTAAATCACACAATTCAGCCTTAATGGATGCGAAGTGATGGCATTGTGTACTTGATGTACTACTCGTGTTGTTTGTGTTTGAAGAAATAAACCAATGTATAATAATAATCATCCAAATTCAAGGGATCGAGCTGGTCGAGCGCTTCCCGCCAAGACGGGACAACGACAACATCGACATGCGCATGCCCTGGATCCCCCCGGCAACGGACACGTCACCGGCCCTGCTGACGTCATCGGAGCGCAAGTACGAGTACGACTGGTGGGGGACGATCATCTCCAAACACAGGCCCAACTCCTACTACACCAACCCTATCCACCCCTACCGCCCAAACCCCGCCAGAATTCTATACTGGATGAGGGAGGGTAGAGCTCCTATATATACCAAATCGTAAGATATATATAACCGTTAAGATATATATTTCAAATGTAAAGTGATAGTCTATACTTGATTACCAAAGTTTTTGGAAACTTTTCCTATGTGTTCTACACCCGCCGAATTTTCGACTGATTATTCGGTCTTTGTCAGGAAGACTGACCATCTCACGTGACTGAATAGAAGCATGACCTCAGCAGTCGGTCATAGGTGTCAGGGAGTCTGTATAAAAAAAACTATCGTAGGAAATACGAGTGGATATGGGTAGTCATGCTATATGTGGTTAAGATTAAAAAAGATTATCTTGTATTTAAGACTAAGTCTACGCTAGGACGTAAGATACCATTAAGTGTTAGTACTCCCTACCTGCATGTTAATGATATACATGAAACGGTGTCACTTAATGTATTACTCGCAAATCGTTCTCGTTTTGACTATAGCAAGGCGATGTACTAGTTACTATGATGACCTAATGACTTGACGTTATTGGGATCCACAATGATGATATCATTATCTTTTTGTAAAACATTGCAGACATTTTCGCGAAGACTGAGGCGTGCTACGTACTTTTGATAGGTTTATATAAACTTTATATAAGAGGCAGTCAGTTCACGATTATTGTACAAGAGAAGGCCGCGTGGTATGGTTGCCTTGCTATGTAAATATTTGATCCACGTGTACGGCGTACTTGTGTAATATTAGCGTTATGTGTGTCTATTGTTTAGAGTACAGAGAAGACAGGTATATAAAAGCAACATTCACGAATAAATTTGCTTTCGTAGTGCGGTTGCAGACACACACACACCCATATACAAGATCATACAAAACAGTATCTGCTTGTGGTGTATGTGGATCTTGATTTTGAAAGTACTTCAAGTTATTGCAAAAGTACCAACTATTTCTATTGAATGTTACACGAAGATGCCACGTTTACAAAATGTAGATAGAGGGCTGTAGGCTGTATAATAAATAATATGTATTTATCTGGTTCCTGTACCTTTTACTTACTTAATCTGAGACTTACAGACGTTTAACGTCGCCTCCTCAAGTTAGGCCTGGATCTTTTTGTAGAAGGATTTGTACTTTTAAAAGGGCACCACCAGACTATGATGTTTAAAATGTGAAAAGTTAATAAAATTGAAAATACAGATCAGTCCAAGTAATTTCTTCGGTATCGGCACACCATGCATGTTCCATTATTACATCTTTACCTACTTGTCATCAATGGGTGATTCATGGTATCATACTATTGCCAACGCAGCTTTGAGTGTTACGTATTTGGAAGCGGCGTTATTGACCCTGTAGTACCTTATGGTATGGGTTAATTATTGGTCAGACCATGGTGTATTGGAACATCCTGCCTACTTCTGGGAAACTGAACTGTCCATGAAACTGGACTTGTGTGTCACTTGACACATATATGACGAGAAAGAAATCAATAATACATAAGCGGATGTCTATAACTAGATCTATCTCCAATGAATTATAGCGTTTAGGGAAGTCTTGTGGTGCATTGACCTGCCAGTGGACCAGAGAACTTGCTTTCGGCAATGATACCAACTAGAACCAGTCTGCACTGGTTTGACCTAGTGGGGTCGTATGGCGTAAGTAAGAGTGGGGTCGTGTGGCGTAAGCGGTAGCGTGTTCGACTCGGAACCGAGAGGTCCCGGGTTCGAACCCTGCCATGCCCCCGATCTTGTGCCTCACCTCACCCAGGTGTATATTTGTATTGTATTGTATTGTATTGCCCTCTCTGTCAGTTGGTGGCGGCATTAAAATAAGTTGAAAAAAAAAACAGTCTGCACTGTACAGAAATCGTCTTTAAAGTTTTGTCTTTGTGTCTTTATTGATCTTTATTGACATGGCAACACGATGCAGTCAAATTCAGCAGCTAGCTAACAACCGTATTGTGACCAGATACATATTTTAAGTCTTTAAAGTTGCCATGCGATGATATTGAACAGAATTTGGTCTACTCAAGGTTGGGAGAGTCAGACTTTGGGTGGACGCTCATGCTTGGTCTTGACGTCACTTGACGTCATATCTGGTCTGTGTGATGTCACAGCCCAGCATCCATCCGAAAGTTGGGAGAGAGACTTTGGGTGGACGTTCATGCTTGATCATGACGTCACTTGACGTCATATCCGGTCTGTGTGATGTCACAGCCCAGCATCCGTCCGACTGAGTGATGGCGTGTTCGCCCCCCGGCGTGACCTCCACATGACGACCAACCTCCGAAATAACAAATCACGCCATGGCGGCGTTTGGTAAAATCTCCCGCCGACTCGCGGAGGAACAGACCTTTTTTGTCGGCGCTGGGCCCTCCGCGAATTCCCGGGCCTTTAGCGGAAAGACGCAAGTCGGCCTTTTGAGTGGATGGGTCCCTGTCGTCCTTTTTCGTCAGATGGCCAAAGCGAGCTGCCTGTGCGGATGTAGGAGTCGCATGGGTTTCCGTCGATTGTCGGTTCTCACGGGGACCTGGTCGTACTTCGCCTTGGATTCCGGCTGACAGGGACTTCCGAGAAAGACGCACCGTCTTCTTACTACTTCTTATTCTTCACACACTTGGGTGTTGACGCAGTTTGGATACGGTAAAGGAGACGTGTCAACAACGCACTGCACTGACGAAACCCGTCCACTCAACAACACATCAACCCTTCTGGATTCTGGCTGAGAGGGACTTCTAACAAAGACGCACCGTCTTCTTACTACTACTTCTTCTTCACACACTTGGTTGTTGACGCAGTTTGGATGCGGTAAAGGAGACGTGTCAACAACGCACTGCACTGACGAAACCCGTCCACTCAACACCACATCCACCCTTTTGAAGGGCCACGCATCTCTTTTTCAACCAACGCTGATGCAACAATCGTGAGAGTTTCCTTTGCTCATTGACATCGCTTGGCAACCGCTGGACTCTACTGAGGATTCATCGACTCGTTTCCGAAAGACTTTGTGAAACACCTTGAGACAGCAGGGCGGATACTACTGGGACTATTAGGACTGGTGACGCTCACAACAAGATCGTTTACGCTAAACTCCTAATATGTCCGAGCTGTAACTCATTCTTCAAAAGAAGACAGCTGGAGGACACTCTTTCAGAAAATTACTCGCTTTCGCAACGTTGTATTCTGCCTGAGGACACGTAAACCGTGAGAACAGACATCCTGGGAACAAGTTAAGAAAGAGTTGGCGAGCTAGGAGAAAGAACTGAAAGTGTTTTTTGCTTGGGAGGTCGTTGATCGAAAAAAATCGTTTTTCAAGATGGCGTCGGGCGGGCGAGATCGAACCCTGCGGTTCATGAGGGTTGCCGGGATTGTTCAGTACATGCAGTCGCGGCTGATGAGGAAGGTGGACCCGGCTAAAGCCGAGGAGGACGCCGCCCCGCCGCCGGGCAAGATAAGGAGACGGCTGTCCAAAATAAGAAACAGTTTCAGGTGAGTACAGTGAACTCATTGATCTCATTGAGACTACGTTGTGTTTGATAGAATCCCAGACAACTCGGCACCTGGGAAAACTCGGCCCGTAGCCAATCGGAACAAGTCGGCACCATAATTACTCAACAAATCATCAGTATTTGGGCTCAAAGAATGATAATTTTTAGCAATCTAGGAGCCTCACGACGCTAATATTAATAACCTTAGTAAAGATGGTGCCGACTTGTCCTAGGCTGGTGCCGAGTTGTCCTGATTGGCTAGGGGCCGAGCTGTCCCAGGTGCCGAGTTGTCCTAATTCCTGTTTGATTTGTTATGGTAGGTTAACAAAGAGGGTGTGGATCATGGCTATGAACAGGTCGTAGCTGAGTAACTACTAAAGACGTTGATATCAAAAGTTTCTGGCAAAAAAACAACAACTGATGCTTGCAACTGAAGAATCCCTATTTATTGTTGTGTTGTAATTTATTACGACTTGTCCTTTTGTGGAACGATTGGCTTCATGTTCAGTTGAACTCTTTTGTGCATCATTAAACCAGAGAAATATTGTCGGTAACGCGCTTAACATGATTCGATCAATAGTACTCGCGGTATGGATGGAATCACTACCACGTGGCTTTCAAAGCAATCTTTTAGAAGATGTTTGCCTCCGTCGACACAACATCTTCAACTGATGACGGAACCGACGTCACAATACCGCCACCTGGCGGCTACGATACGAACTGCAACCATGCCAACAACCACTCTGAAGCGTGTACAGTCTTAGTAGTGAAAAGTAATCCTGTCTCTAGACCAGAAGATCAAAAGTTTGAATTCCCGCCCTTGACTTTGACGTTTACACGTGTTCCATGCTACTGGAAAGGGTTGCACGGATAGTTTCAATAGGTTAGTAAACACCTCACGTTGTACACAACAATGTTTTGTTGGCCTGCCGGGATTTCCTCGACCCAAAAAGGCTAGGGTCCGCAGGTTAATTGCTAGGGTCGTTCTGGTAACAAAAAAACACCATTTTTCCCAGGACTTAGTTTTAGTCCATGTAGGTGAGGAGAAGTTGTTTAGTTTTTGTTTTCCTTGTCCTAGAGATGACCCTGCAGCCCCGGAGCTATGCCTATGCCTAATCTATGATGTATTACCTTGTCTCCCTTTGCACCTCCTTCTATGACTGCTCTGCCCATACTCTATGTCCTTTTGGGTGGTACAGAGCAGGCATGTGTTTATGGTCGTAAATGTGTCGTAAATCAGCTACTTACGTCCTTTTTAAAGGAGAAAGTGGAATATAAAGCGGGCAGCACAAATAACTGCTAATCACAAAAGCGCGCCCATGCACTGGAGGAGCATCCATAGTCCGGGCGGAGGCGTCGACGACTTGAACCGTGAGGTCTCCGTTGAACAAGGCAGGTTTCTAGCTTTGCAAAGGCCTGCATGCATACCGTGTGGACAGTCGTTACAGAGGTCACGGCATTTCTCTGATCGTCAGCAGTGCTGCCTGAAAGCTCACGAAAAGGTTAAGGTAGTCCCATAGCCTTTCGAGGTCGTAGGGGCAGTGAAGTGCTAATCCAGTGTCTGCAGCTAGGGCACGGTATTGGAAGGCGGAGCTCAACCCCCTCCTTCCACCGCCTTTTACCTACCCAACCATGGAGTGAAGTGAGGGCAGCCGTGTCAAGTGCCTTTCCTAAGGACACAGCGACAAACCGGACCGTGACCTCTCGACCTTGTGTCCGTTAGACCAGCCACGGAAAGTTCATGTGAAAGCGGTGACGTTTCAGACGTCATCACTGTACATGGTGACGCGCCAGACCTTGATCGACGAGTGTGGGTCCAGACATTTCATGTCCTTTGCAGTAAAAGAGGACTTGGCATCGACAGTCGTATATCAGTGTTTACGAATTGGACATACCTTTAAAAGGAAATGTACTGAAATATAAGGGAGAGATCGCAGATAAATCTTCACTCAAGCTGCATTTAACGAGCTGCGAAGAGCTGAGCTCCGCACTAGACAAGCGGTACCGAGAGAGACAGTGTTTCCGACGGCTTGTTCAGGAGTGCTCCTACCAAGACGATGAAGACGAGAGGATATAAACTTCAAACTTTGCAAGAAAGGACTTTTGTGTGGCAAGCGGGTCTTCGTCTTGTGTGAGAAGGTCTAACCTAGGCCTTCCAACTTACGAAAGTGACGACATTCCCTGATCTCCAAGTGGATCTTTTGGTGGCAAAGCCGTAGCCAACCGGCAAGACACCATCCAGTAGTCCATCGAAGTGGATTGCGCCGGCTGTCAGAAAACGGTGTACAGAATAAGCTCATTATCTCCTCCTCAAACCTCTGCTTGGAGAGTAGACATCCCGCTGGTCATGAATAGGGAGTTCTGGACGAAAGTCTTCGTCGGAGTCTCGCTAGACTGCGACGAAACGTCGCCGGAAAACGATTTTGTGTGGATCTGGCACCGTGGAAAATGGTAACGTCTTCTCTTGTTTTTCAAACTGTTGGTGTGGTTTATAGATCAATAGAATGGTTTGTATCTGCTTTAGTTATAAGTTTTGAATTAAAAGTCAAAATTCTCCCTTTCGATGTAAAGGGCAGTGCCCATCTCCGTTACTATATGCACGTCGGCAGAACGTACTGTGTCTGCGCGAAACCCGTAATGTATTGTGCATAGCCCTTCGAAAGAACGTCTATTCGCGGATTTAAGGATGACATCCCTTCTATAGCTTGCAAATGTTGTGTCGGAAAACATATAATCTGCAACAGGGTAAATTCTGACGCAACGTTGACCAAACATCCAACGAAAACCGTGAAAAATCCAGGTTTAGCGCAGGCGCAGTACGTTCTTCCCGTCGGGTCATCGATATCGTATCTGTTTACGCCTGTTTGATACTCCTTTTTAGTATGGGATCTTTAATGATTCTAGGAGGCGAATCGATTAAAAAAAATGTTAGTTAACAGGAATAAAACGCAGAGACAGGGCCGACTCCTGACATCTGCTTGGAGAGTAGAAGCTGCCATGGTTGCCTGTCTACACACAATAGTATGACATCATCAGTCTGTGTGTGACCTAGACAACAATCAAGGGGTCAGTGGCCGACGAGAGGGCTCGTTTCATCAGTTCGCTACGCGATTCTCAACAATTTCTATTTGCTTGGTATTAATTTTGAGTCCAATGCTAAAAAATATAGCTTTTGAGACACTGTTAGATGAATAAGTAATGTTATATTCACAAATCAAAATCGTATTAATATTAGATCGACGAAAAGCGCAGGCAATGGCAGAAAATAATTTTTTGCTGACGTCAATGTGACGTCATCTCTTTGTTCGAAATTAGGGGAAGTGTGATTTTAGGATCAGCCTGACAGAATTGTTGTTTTCTTCTATTCATATATCTATTTATTGGATTTTGTTTATTGAATTTTCAGAGCGAAACAATGCATTGTACACCATACACAAACGTATATATGTACAACGTGTACATATGAGTGATTTGATTTAAAAATTGGTAAGAGCTCGATCTACCCATGGAATCCCTTGTTAAACGCGAGTCTAATATGGGTAAATTCCAACCAGAGATGACGACCGTAACGTTACGTATACGACCTTCCCTCCCTACATCTGCTTGGCGGTCACTGACCGGGACATCCTCATCCTCCTCTCGCCCTCCTTAGCCATGATTAATGAACCGTCCCGTGAGAATTCCCCGGCGGTAGGGGCGAAACAGGAGAACGATTCTATTTTTGTCCGTCAAGGTTATCCTGTGACAGCTAGGGACACACACAGGCCACACAAGAGTGACTTAGAAACAAATCCGACAAAACCCCGGATATATGTATATATACAATTATCTGGCTGCCATTACCACTGTGATTACTACCAAACAACCTCGGCGCCGCTGGCGAACGCAAAGAAACACGTCAGCTGAAGAATATGCGCGTTAGACCGCCGGATGTTGCGCTCCCCCATATATAGGTCTCCCCTGTCCCTATCCACTTATGCCAGCTATTCCTAGCCTTCGCGGACGATTCGCGGGTAATATTTGGCTCCTAACACATCCCTGAGCTCGCGTTTGTCCAGCAGACGTCAACATATGTCCGTATCTACAACCAGTGTGTGACGGAGAGTAACTGGTGTATCGTGTGTTGAACTGGGAGACCAGCGCTGAGGCCAAGGGATACGGAAAAAACGTGCACGCCCATATAAGCCGGCAGCTAGACCCATCAATTCTAACTATTTGTGAATTCAGGACGTCGCAGGAGGAAGAGGACACCTAGCTTCGCGAGCTCGCGTCTGGAAACTCGGGACGGCTGCGTTCTTCTTATCTCCTCTATCTCTGTACATCTTGTAGAGAGGATTGTCTGTAGGACTGCACTCTGTAGATAGTAGTTAGCCATGGATGTCGTGTGGGCCATTGTCACCACCTTGGTGTACATTGTTGCCGTGTTCATTGCCGTTGAATTCTGCTGTGGCAGGATCAAGAAGTACTCGACGAAGCGGGAGGAGGAAGAAGAGGCCTCGGGAAGGAGGGAGTCTGCCGCCGCCCTGACGCCCGACGACGTCCCGGTGGCAGGAGCGACGGCAGCGGCGGAAACAACCGCAGAGGTAAGACAAACAGATGCACGGCCGACCATAAATCTTCCGTAATTGGGTAAATCCGCTTGTAGGAAGAGATACGAAGAGGGAGGGGGGTCAGGATATCGATTTTAATGACCAGTTTTACGCTGATTTGTTATAAATGGACTCGGTAATTTAACGATCAATATGCAGGAAGACGACTACTAGAGGGGGGGAGGGAGAGGATGAGAACGTTTGTTTTGAGAGATAACGGGGCGTGGCACTGTGCGCTGCCTTAAGTCGTGTTATGTCTGATATGATATGATTATTTTTTTTATGGCGGAACGATTGCGTAATTTCATGGGCGTCTCCAAGTCAAACATCGCCTTGCCTGAATCGGTCTCGAACCGCGGTTTGTATGGCAGCAATAAACAGAAAGAATTAACCAAAGAAACATAAAATTGATGAACAAGAAAATATCAGTCTGTGTCCGGGTGCTATTGCGATAGTAGGACAGTCCTGATATTTTCACTGGCCGTAGGGTATACCCAAGTGACGTCACAATTTGGAAACTTAAGTAGACGCCGCCATGTTGGTGGAACGGTAGATCCAAGATGGCGGCAGGTTATTCGGAACACACAGAAAATGATTCTAGCATTTGAAGCTCTGTAAAGATGCAGTAGCATAAAACAAGAGGACAGAATTTCAGAAAAAGAAACCCTAAATAACGTTTCTCACATATTGTATCGCCATGCATCTTTAACTCTCATCTGACTGATGGGTCAATTTGGACCCCATGCGTATATTTAACCAGATTCGTCGCAGAAATGCTTCAGTCGTATGAGGGTTAACCAGTCAAGATGGCGGACACTAAAACCAGGGGTTTTTCTAGAAAAAATTTGCATGAGGGAGCAGATCACTAGCTTGGCAAGGGAGCGATGCAAATTTTTACAAGAGTAACAAAGTTTGTACTGCTAGAATGAATTGTTATGATGTTTGTTTTTATATTTTCACTGGAAAAAGATCATTCTGAGAAAGACTTAATGTTGTGTACTAGTATGTAGCCACTTAGGGTCGAGGGTTCAATCTGAAAATTGACATGAGGGTGCTGGCTGGTTACATGAGGGAGCAGCGCCCTTATTCCCTGGTTTAGAAAACCCCCTGCTAAAACACACCCTAGTCACAGGGTATCAAACACCTTATTTCATTTTCACTGCTCCCAACTATGAAGCAAACCTGGTGTGTAATATCCCTCTCAGGAATTCCACAGACAATTACAAACCATCTGACAACCCCCGCGGAGCTATTACATCTAATGTAAGCTTCATCAAGCGCCATTACTCCGGTACGCGCGCTCTTCATTGCATTTCCATTACCAGGGGATAATATAGATTGGACGCACTCCTGCCGTGTCGTATAGCCTGGATGCCAGACTGTTACACAGGCTAATCTCCAAGCAGTATCCATTATCCATTGGCCAGATGAGTGTTAGCCTCTGGCCAATGGATACTGTCTTGCCACCGTAGGATCTGCTTGGAGATTAAGCTCCTCGGCTGCAGGATTCCCAGGAACCACACAGGCTATCTCTTCAGCTCAGTAAAATATCTTTCACCTGAAAGAAATTTTACCAAAGACTCCTGGGTCTAAATAACTAATGCTAAGGTCACAATCCCCAACCCGGTACCCGGGCAGAACGAAAAGTATGGTATAAAAGACAACAAAAAACAAAAACTTGAAGAATTAATTATGAAAACTACCTATGTTTACTCTTGATATAAATCATTTAATTTTTCGTTGAAGGAAACAGTTCGGGCGGCCCCGGTTTGGAAATGTGACCTCAGCATAATGACAAAATTTTCCTGTGGGCATGTTTGCCCTGGAGCCGAGGAGCTGGCCCTGGGGACAGTCTGGCATCCAGGATACCTCAGTTGTACGGACGACCATCTTATCGATTGAAGCGCTCAGTAGAAAATGATAGGGTGAATATTCAGGACCAACGTTTCCGTATTTCATGTGACTGGCCGGGAGGAAAAGGAAGGAAGGGTCGGTTCGTTTTATATTGGGGTAGGGGTGCATTGGGAAGGGTTGTTTCGTTTTACATTTAGGTGGTGATCCAAGCTGCAGCTACCGGAGTATAAAATTTTATCAATATCAAAAACACGTAGACTTTGACGTAACATTTAAACTTTAAACTTTAAACTTTAAACTTTATTTATTAAAACAACATAGCAGGACACGTCCTGAATTGCATTGTAATTTACAATGTACAGCTGTTTAAAAACACTTGAATTGATTAAAAGCCTTAACAGATAATGCAATCATCTTTAAAATATTGTGCTTATAATAAGTTATATAAATATACATTTGTAGACAAGTGCGAGTTAACATAGAAGTAGAGGAAACTCAATTTACAACTGTTGCTGTTCCATGATTCGAAGAGCTCTGGGAATAAAAGACTGTCTATGTCGTTCGGTACGACTCAGTGGGATCTTGTAGTTAAATGTTCGACGTCGTAGTTGGTAAGTTGACGACTTCCCCGGCTCTAGGAACTGTTGACATGGGTGGGTGGCATCTCTCATCACCCTACTGAGCTCGCGTGCAGCTGCTTCGCACCTACGTAGCTCCAAAGATGGCAGGTGGTCGAAGGGAATTCCAATAATCCTGCAGCAAGTTTTCTGGACTTTCTCCAGCTCGTCAGACAGACCGCGAGGCAGTCCTCCCCACACTGGTGAGCCGTACTCCAGTACTGGACGAATGAATGTCTTGTAGATTTGTAGAAGAACGTCTACTGGAAGCCCCGCTCGTTTCGACAGTCGTAAATAGTGGAGGCGAGGTCGGACCTTGGACAACATGTATTCCACGTGTGCACCCCACGACAAGTCATTACTGACGATCACACCGAGGAGTTTGAATGTAGAAACCCTCTCTATCGTCTCTCCGTAGAGTGTGAGTGGAGGGGGATTCACAGGTTGCCTACGACAGCGCACATTTTCGGTATGTGTTGAATAACAGCTTTTTAAATAGGAAACAATGCAACTTTTTTTATAATCGTGTATAACGACAAACATCAGAATGATTCGTGGGCAAAGTATGCCAAATGCGGTTCTCAACCGATGACATTATTTCTAGTTCTGTAACAATTTTTGGACGACAAAAAACTCACAAATTTAACCAAAAGAGAGATGGGGCTAGCCTGGTGTCCAGTCTTGTTAGCTTTGGTCCGCTCCCTTAGATCCGCTCCCCCGCCAACACCAGGCTAAGATGGGGCATCTTGCTGCATTTCCTCAAGCAACCATAGCACCCAATGAGAGGTACCTGTAATCTATAATCTAATCTGTGACGTGTGATTATCTCTCGCACGCCGCCATGTTTGGGACCCCCGATGTTCCATGTGCCATGTCCCCATCACTCATGATCAGCCTGACACTATATCGATAACGCACAACCGGCAAACGTTCCGCCTATCGCTCTCTAAAGGGCGTCATTCCTGGTCAAAGATCCGAGCGGGAGATTACTCTCCAAGCAGAGGTTGTATATGAAGATTGCGACCTCCTGACTTCCAAATCTAAGACTGAATATCTCCCTTAGCTTTTGACAATGACAATTAAACATGACAAAACGATTGTATTCAGTGCTTTCGCCGGCAATTTTGAAACTTATCACCTATCGCTTTCTAAAGGGAGTCATTCCTGGTCAGAGATCCGAACGGTAGATTATTCTCCAAGCAGAGGTTGGATAGGATAATAGGACATTATTCTTCCGATCTTCCTTTTTTTCTGACAGATATGTTAACGATATGCTTTATTTCACGAGAAAGTGTACAGAATTAGCCAACTAGAAATCCTGCCAAAAAATCTGAACAGAAATCTATATACTTTTTAAAAGTAAGAGAAATTCTATTAAGCTCATATCTTAACTGGCCGGTTGTGCGTTCCAAACCTACAATTAATTTCCCGTAGGCGTAGGTATTAAAACTGACAATTGTACATGGCAAAATGATTGAATTCGGTACCCCAGACGACAATTTTGCAACTTTTTTTTCTTTCATTTTCAAAGTGGCAATCTGCATGTTGATGTCTCGTCCCACATCCTGGTATCTCAGCAGGAAGAATGTTAGTCCCTGTGAAAGATGCGCCTTCACGTACTGTTTACAGATAACAACATGTCGGCCTTATCTACTTATTAACTTAAAGAGTCTGTAACTAAAGATAAAATGGCGCGCACGAAAACATCTGTTGGGAAAGGAATACATATTTTCCATATTTGCCATCAAGAACACATGTAGGTTTTTCAATGAGATAAAGAATCCATCCTCGTTATATATTTAATGTCACATAATGTAGGTTAAAGGTTTATCTCTAAGAGATATGCTGTGGGCAATGCTAACGTTTTTGCCTTCGTCAAGAAGGGTATGTTTTCATGGGCGTGCGTGTGTGCGTGAGTCTGTCAACAGTATAACTCAAGAAGGCTTAAATGGATTGTCTTCATATTTGGTAGGTGGGTAGGTCTTGATGAGACCTAGAAGTGATAGGAATATGGGCCCCCTGGCGGCTCGTTATGGTACTGCAGCAGAACTTCCGGTTTTGATATATGGTGATCTGGACATGGTAGGGTCATGATTTTTGGGTGGTAGATAGCTCTTGTGCTCTGGAAGAAGTGACATAAATTTGGGCCCCCTAGCGGCTTGCTCTGGAACTGCAGGAGCATTTGTATGAAAATGTTTTAAGTAGGATAACTCAATAACCGGTCGACGGATCGTCCTGATATTTGGTGTGTAGGTAGCTTAAGTGATGCTTGACATAATTAGATGACAATTATGCAAATTATGATCTAATTTGCATAATTAATGAAGCAATTCCATAATTCAGTTACCTTCCATGTGTCACAACCTTTGTTGTGACACATGGGCTACAGGCTGTCCCAGAGGGAGAAAGTCCCAGAGGGGATAGTCATTAAGCAGTCCATGTGGCTGCAGGCGGTGTTGCCTTACATGTATGTCCTGCACAGATGTTTTCTCTTGCCCAATGCACGATTGCAGACTGCATCAGCAGGGGTAGTTTTCAAGATCCAACTTCCATATTTAGGGGGACTAATATATCACTTCTACCTTCTTAAGTTATATAACGATAACATCCTTTGACGAAGGCATGAGATCGCTGACCTCTAGTTCTGGTATCCTTTGTTTCCTGAAATGACTGTTCCCCAATTAACTTACGAACCCAAAAATGTATCGCAAAAGGAGGTTATATGCGACATTTTGCCAGTACATATCAACGTAGCATCAGGAACCATGATTATCTATAAATCTTTGTGATTGTTTCGGGAAAACAGTTTGATCTGTGACTTAGTAGCCTATAATCCTGTCCCGAACATCTCCATGTGTGATGTACGCCCGATGATCACCATGACCCCATTCCCTCCGAGACGCTACGTGATGAGCATATCAGGGACCGTTACAAACCTAAACATGAAGACATGTCGTTCCTGATACATTGTGGCATATGGTCGTTTTAAAGTAGAGTGTGTAATCCTCAAGGAGATGGTGTTGGGTGCAGTGTAAGGTCCTACGAAATGACACAAGGGAATCAGGTCAATCTCCATGAGCAGATTCAACCATGTTTCCCAATACTTTATTGACACGTCACATCATAAAACCTAGATTTCATAATAATAACTTTATTGCACGATTGTACAGGGTACAAAGTATGGCATCTACTAGTACATAACTACAATTTCATAAGGCTAACCTAGCTAATACACGAGTGGGTGGCTAGTATGGGATAGGAATGAGCTTTTACAAGGAATTTCTAATGCCTATATATATAGTCTTTACATTCATATACGTGGTTAATACCAAGAGGGCATGCAGCAGAATATAAGTATAAAAAAGCGATAACGCGTTGAAATGTTCTAGACTGGTCAGTGGGGATTGGATACTAGGTCATACTGTTTTTACCCCGAAATAATCACTGAGTCATTCGGGGGTTCAAACCAAATGTTCACCAATAAATCAATGATATGTAATACCATAAATATGCAATATAACCTAGTTCTGTAATATATTCATAGATAGCTGGGTCAGTGATGGCAGCAGGGAGTCAGGTTACATTCTACTAACGTCACCAAGCTGATAATACTTTGTATCCTTCGTATCATATGACATCGGATGGATATGAGTGAATTTCGTAATGGTATGCCATCTCAATGGACTTGTATCATTGCCGTACAAAATGCTGTTAGCTTTCCCAAAACATTATGTTATTCTTGTGTGTTATTACAGAAAAATTACTACAAAATAATCACAGAAGGATGATTCGTAGATGTAAGCATATTTTCCCAATACTTTATTGATATGTGATACCATAAATATGCCATATAACCTAGTTTTGTAATGGTGCCACGCATGGCTAACACCAAGATGGCGGCAGCAGCTCAGGTTTCAGTCTGACAATGTCACCGGGAGGATAAGATTTCACATCCCGTGTAACATGATACCACATGACATCATAGGGTTTAAGGCAATGTCGTAATAATCCTTCTCAAGGGATATCAACGAAATGGCAAATGCTGTTAACTGTCCCAAACATCATGTAATCTGTATCCGATTATACCATAACAGGCTGATAACTATAGGGGGCCAAAACGTATGTCTCTTGTGCCCGAGCACAACAGCTATCTATCACCCGAAATTCCTGACCATAGCATGTCAAGAACACGAGATATCAAAACCAGACGTTTCGCTGCAGTACCGTGCAAAACCTCCAGGGAGCACAAAATGTAATCATTTCCAGTTTTTGTGACAACCAACCAAACGGCCAAATGTCATAAAGACAATCAAAAACCACTCCTCAAGATATGCTTTTCACACACACACACACACACACACACACACACACACACACACACAGACACAGAGAGAGAGAGAGAGACAGAGACAGAGAGAGACACACACAGACAGACAGACAGACAGACACACACACACACACTCACACACTCACACTCACACACACATACATACACATCCCCCAAAACATAACCTTCTGGGTGAAGTTAATTATTTCCGAAAGTATGTTCTACAAGCGCTTTGGGGATAAAATCGTTGATGGCGGGTAATTTCGGACAGACGTTAGTTATGCAATCGGGTCATCGATCCAAGATCGATAAGTAATCCCGACAGTCGGAGAATCCCGGCGCCTGATTGGCCGCCATACGGGTAATCCTACGTATACCCCGTATCTGACAAATGTAGCTAATCATATTGTGAGCTGTAATTTCCCGATTTTATAGTCCCATCAAGCCGGTGCCACACTGTCAACGAAATTTGTTGAACGCTGTAGGGTCGCCGAATTTCAAAATCGCAGAAGAGTTGAGCGTATTTTTCGCCTGAGAAAACCCTATCACATTGGACAGGGCTTGGTGGTCTGCGAACATCGAGCGTCATTTCTAAAACCCGAGATCGAGAGGATATCGTAATATATCCAGAACCGTGCCGATCTAGTTCTATGCCTGAATTGGTATCAAAAGAATGCATTTTCGTTCCTCTTTCCTTTCTTTTTCTCATGTACTCCCTTGTCTATCGTCGCCTGTATGTACTAAGCTATTGGTATTCAGCGCGAGTCTTGTAAATGAGAAATGCGTGCCAGGCCAGTACGGGTTCACCGACCCCATGTCTACAGGCAGTCACGAGCCGCTGAGGAGAAACACTTCAATTCAATTGGTTCGGCGCCTGGCGACAGCTGCAGAGGGCTTGTTGGGCCCTTCTGGGCTTGACTGTCACTTTGAAAGTTCAGAGCAGGGATTGCTAAGAGACAGAAGGTAGTATAGCAACTTGCTATAAAGAATAAGGATCTTGGAAACATTTACAAGGTAGAACGCAGCAACTGGCAAAGTCTGAGATGGAAAAGTTATGTAACATGAATGAACATGAAAATGATTTTTGCTTTTTGTAAATTTTATTTTGCACATAAAAAAGGAATACAACAACTAAATGTCAAATACACGAATAAAACAGAGTATAGACACTAGATAATCTATACAAAATTAATGTGCTGGAGGCAGATGTTGAAGTTGTTTGATCGTTGGCATATGTTACATTGTTGCGCAATAGGAACAACACATCAATATAATAGAGATAAAACAAATGAGAAATTATGTTCTAGAAGGGTCTCCAGTCACTGACGAAAGGTAGTAGATGCTACCTGAAACGTCGGACCGTTTCCAAAATCATATCCAGTTGTTTGTCTTTTTGGCGTATGTTCTAGAAGTTGGGAATTTTTTTTAAACAAGGCGACCATCTTAAGAGAACGGGACAATTCCCATGATCTTCATTACCCTTTTGAAAAAGAGAAGAGAGGTCGATGTCATACGTAACGGCATCGAACCCTGCCCTTATCATGTTTCACATACACCTAACAGGTGTGTTATCACAGAGGGGGTTGATGGGAATGTCACAGAACCTGCCAGACTATGCAGATCACGTCATGTCTGACACGAGCAGGCTCTCACGTATCAAGTAACAAAATCTCCGTCTGCTGCATGCTGACTGGTAGATGTAAGTGTTACGGCTGTCATAAAATGATCTGCTGTTCTTTCTCTGTCCCAATCAGGAAAATGTCTGCAATTTCTTATCAAATTTCTTCATTAAACCAGCTGGGCGTTGAGAATGGGCACCCAAAATGCAAATAAATGCAAATATATAATATATATTATATATATATATATATATTAAAATAGATGATTATAAAGTTAAATATAGAAATAATTCCCGAGAAAACCTCGGTAACACCGTTTTTTTAATAAGATGGTCTACCGTATCAAGTAACAAAATCTCCGTCTGCCGCTGACTCATAGATGTAAGTAAGTGCCACGACGCCGGCTGTCATAAAATGATCTGTTCTTTCTCTGCCCAAATTGCTGCAATTTCTTATCAAACTTTTACATTGAGCAGGGGCACTGCAAGAGGGCACTAACTATTAAAAGAGTGTTTGTATTTTTGTGGAGCCACGAGCCTGAAGCAAATAAATAGATAAACAAAATCATTGAATATCTACTGAACATCTGGTGTATTAGTGTTTTATGATTTTGACAAGGAACACATGCTCCACCATACCGTCCACTGTGTTGGAAAGCATAATAAATAAATAAATAAATAAATAAAAACAAATAGAGCTGCCATAATTGAACATAGATGACCAGAGATATGTAGCACTAAGATGAAATACCACTAAGAGTTCTCGGTAGAAGCGTGTTCAAGAGGAGGCCTCATTAACACCATTTTTAATAAGGTGGTCTTAATAGGGTACAGGATGGGATTATGTTCGCGGACGTTATTACGAAGGCGGATAGAAATGTCAATATTAGCATAACGACTCACAACCCCAAGTTCCCCAAGTAAAAACACACGCCAGAGGCAGTCATCTGGAAAACGACAGATGCCTCATATCGAGCGGGCAGCCGTGTTAGGGTGTATAACAAGGTCGATTCGCCACCTCTTCACCAGCAGCGGTGTGTTCAGACGATCTTTTCGATAGTGCGGGCAGCTTTGAACGTGATTGTTTTTTAAATCGCTGCTTCTTCGTTATTACCTTAATCAAGAAGGTTATGTTTTAGGTGGCGTTCGCGAGCGTATGTCTATGTCTGTGTCCGATGGAAACACGATAACTCGAGAAAGCTTAGATGAATTGTATTGATATTTGGGGGGGGGGGGTTGTCTTAAAGAGACCTCAGAATGATTAGATTTTGGACCCCCTGGCGGCTTGTTATGGTACTGCAGGGAAACTTCCGGTTTTGATATCTCGTGATCTGGATCGGACATGCCAGGGTCACGAATTTTGGGTGGTAGGTACAAATGTAGCCTTGTGATCGTTTTAGGAAAAATTGAAACAGTGATGACACACTGACGTTTTGGCAGTATGCAATAGCTAGTAAGAATCACACAGTCAACCAACCAATCAATTTGCCAATTACTCAATCGACCAGTCAAATATAACGTAAACACTGACAAATGTACAAAGCATGGCAAATACTTTATTGCGTCCATTTTGTCAATAAGGCTTCGCAAAATGCCCATGATTTGTGTATGGTTACAAATTACTCAAGTCTAATTCTGTTATGTTCGGAAAATCTCATTTCGTTGACTTTTTCTTTATGGCCTCCTTCATCAATTACCATTACAACAAAACATTGTGAATATACGGATACAATCTAAGCTTTTCATTCCAATTCAGACCATAATTCACTATTTTCGCTGACCGTACCCTTCGCTTCATTACCAAAACCAACAGCCAGCACCTGCCATGTCATTAACTTAGAAATAGAATTAGAATCTACAAAAGGAATCCATGTTACTTTATTGATCTATAACTCTCCAACCCTGCTATATCTGTATCTGTATCTGTATAGCCGGTATAACCGCCCTTCAGCGTAACACGCCAGCTTCGCAGGCACGCGGCGCGGCGGCAGCTGGCTACATTACACCGAACGACATGTTACACCTAACCTTTGAACGTCTAACTCTAAACAATGTTTAAAATTATCTAGTGACGATGCCCCTAATGTACTTGGTGGCAGCGAGTTCCTGACTCTACGATAGTTCAAGGAAAAAATGAGTTTTTGAACACGTCAATCCTTGGATGATAACTCTGGCTATATATGCAATTGAATTTCAAGGCAAGGGCTGAGGACATGTCCTTGCGGATGTTGCCAGTGTAGTTGGCAGTTGACTAACAGATTGGAGACAACTGTTTTGCGGGACATTCCATACACATGAGATAAACACTGGCCAAATTGCAGCTACTGTACAGTAAATCTACGTTGGTAGCTCGATAATCATGGCAAACTCACGAGTTTGGAACCTGATTTTGGTAGGTAACCGGTGTGTATTGGCTAGTAGATGGTGATGTAATGAAGATCACAACATGAAGGGGAAGAAAAACGGAACGGAAGAGAAAAATGTACATGAGACCAACTTCATGATATGTAACATGACATTACCGTAACTGAGATGCCTTTTCATTTTGCTCCATATTCTTAAGGTCGCCTTGCCTTAACTGCGCTTGAAGACTTTCCATAACCGTTATAGGCAGTACCATGGATCTATGTCACATTATTGCATACCACAAAAAAGACGTATATGCATCAGATAAGGACAACTCTCTTACGTACATGTATCATTATGTATCCGACCACTTATTAGGTATCAGAGCCGACCTTGGCAGAGTATGTACCATCCACCCATGTTTGCTACCTAGTAAATTAGCTTGGATATTATGTTTCAATATATTACCTACTAGGAATGTGGTTCTTCCTGTTTTATGGTCAAGTAGTTGGCAGAGGACAAAGAGTTTATAGCAACTAAAAAAGTTTTAAGTGATACGAGATTCTTCTACCTTTCCCCTTTGGATTTTCAACAATATTTACTTTTTAGTTTCTAGATGCCCTTTACTTGCTATTTAAATTCAGTCACTACACCTGCCAGATTATTATCTTATTCACTGAGACATCGGTTAGCAGTCATTTTTATAAGAATACTAAACTCCCCATCGTCAGTGTCCGAATGGAACCGCCCAAATTGCAAAAGGTCCCCAGTCTGTATCTATACCCTAGTTTGGTCCCAAGAATGTGTGTTTACATGCGAGACCCGACAAGGACGCGAAGGAATCTTCCTTGCCCGACTGAGGTCATGACCCCGCCTGTGTCTTAAAACCGACAGCAGGAAACAGCTGACGTCATTGCTGACGTCATCACATAGCAACACGTTGGCCCGGAATGTGTTGCGTGGGAGAGTTAAGCCATGGGCCTCTAGCTGTGGAGTCAGTTATTCCTTAGCGGCAATGGGGGTGTAAATCTTGGGAATAAAGCTATTACCTCAGCCAAGAAGGCTACGTTTGGGGCTGTTCGTTGTTTGTGGGTTTGTAGGCAGGATAATTCAAGAAGGCATGAACGGATTGTACAGAAGTTGTTGGTAAAAGAAATGGTCGCATGTTGGATCCCCTGCAATTGGTACTGAATCCTATTGCCTCAGCCAAGAAAGCTACGTTAGGGCAGGGCTGTTCTTCGTGGGTTTGTGGGTAATACAAGAAGGCATAATGAACGAATTGCATTGAATTTTAGTACAATGGCCGAAGAGTCGGATGCTGGGTCCCCTAGCACCTGCAATTGGTACTGCAGGAGTTGAACTCTCTGGTCATGACCTCGTGTTCCTCATGCTCTTCTTATGCAATTGTTTTGTTTACAACAGATATAAACACAACTATTTTTCACTCCCGGTCATTGTCAAATTTATTGAAGGTATGACACAGAAAATAATTTTCAAACACATGAATAATCTAATCTTGATATATGTTCTTCTAGGATGAAGCAGTGGTGGAAAAACCCTCATCTGATGAAGAACGGATACGAACAGATACAGGTAATGCGTAATTCTTTTTTTGGTGACGCCACAGGGCTGAGTCAAATGGTATATATAAGGTTCCCGCTTCAAGAATTTCAGCTATTGCACAGGTGTTTCTGTAATGTCAGTGCATGCGGAGCTAACATCTGTGTGTCAATTTTGATTTGTTCCATTTTGGCTTTCGTATATGTTTTCATGTAACACATGTATTTTTGTTTCTGTATACTTTTCGTTAATTTGTGTTACATTATGTCTCACAATCCTCTGTTACCTATGTTACAATTTTCTCACAAGTTTACTTCCTTTGTTATACTTGATTTTAATGTTATGTATTCTGGGCTCCATGGATTTATCAAAATTGAATGGGCTACCCAGCCGTCTGAAGAGTAAATGAATAAACTGGTTATATTACGGCTACATGTTCGCAGGATACATTTTACCATTTTACAAAGCTAATACGACTTTTATGCTCTTTTTCTCCAGCTGATGCCGACAATGCTTTGGAAGTCTCACCAGAACCAGAAGTCACAATCGACATCCACAAGGAGCCTCCCATGCTGGCAGTGGCGACACCGGACATCATTCCGGAACCGGAAAATATTCCGGAACCGGAGAACATTCCGGAGGACGTACACGTAAAGAAACAAGCGCAGGGGGATGAGGAAACCGAAAAGCTAGAAACAGTGCCAAAGGAACCCAAGGTCCAGCAGTTTGTTGAAGTTGAGGAGGTTGCACCGAAAAAATGGCGGGATGAACCGGCAGTAGTGGAGGTTGAACCGGAAGTAGATCAGTTTGAACCGGAAGTAGAGCAGGTTGAACAAGAAGTAGAGCAGGTTGAACCGGAAGAAGAAGAAGAAGAAGGTGATGCAGCTGTCGCGGCCACAAAGATCCAGGCTGGGTTTAGAGGTCATCAGAGCAGAAAGAGGGTGAAGAAGCTAAAGGAGGAGAAGGACGCAGCGACCAAGATCCAGGCCGGGTTCCGTGGGTGGAAGACCAGGAAACAAGTCAGCGTCAAGAAAAGGGACGAACCACGTAAGTTACAACCATCGACGTTAACATCGTATTTACACACTTATCTTCTTATTGTCACTCCTTCTACTATCATTGTTTTATGTTGTGATTATATGCGTGTGCTATTTTCTCTTCCCATTTGGGTGAAGTAAAAGCAGTTTTCCAGGTTTTGACATCGAGGAATTTTATTCAAAAGTTTGATTTGGGTGAGCTCACATTAACTCCTAAAAGTCCAGTGTTTCTCTTTTTTAGGTTTATCATAAGTAGAACACTTTTGATATTTGATACGACCAAAATATGATATTTGGACTTTAAGGATTATGTAAGGACATAATCTTACTCTATTGTTGCACTAACAAATGTATGGCGACGTCGCACAGTATCAGAGACTTTCAATGGTTCTTCAGCTTTCAGTTTGTGCTTGTGTTCCAGCGGCTTGCATCTACTTGCATACGATGGAGGGACCGCCAGCAGCTGTGACTGAAGAAGACCTGTCATTGTCCATGACCAGTGACGTCACAGAACGGCACGTTGCCAAGGAAACGGCGAGCGGGACAGAACCGCCCGCAACGTTCGCGGACGAAAAGTCGCCTGTTGAGGAAGCGACGGCCGAGGTTCCATCTCCATCCGTGGAACCTGCACCACCAACCGAGTTCTTCGCGAAACAACCGGATATTACACCTCCGGCTTCACCGGAAGTGACGCAGCCGAAGACTGCCGAGACGCCGTCTCCGACGGAAGCCGAGTCGCCCGAGACGTCATCACCGGAGGAGATCTCCCCGGCTCCGTTCTCTAAGCCGATTCCACCGACCCCACCGCCAACACCAGCTGATGTGGATCTACTTGCTGGTGGTACAGAAGCAACCGAGCCCGTCTTCAGTAAAGAACCCATTCTTGAAGGAGAGATCGTCGTAGGAGAAGTCGAGCCTGCCATGGTTAAGGCTGTCGCGGAAAAGCTAGATGTGCTCGAGAAAGAAACTGTAGAGGCGAGTGAGAAGGTTCTATACCAGCCCGGTACCGAAGTATCTTTCGTAGTTCCACCTCCTCTACAGCCGGAGCCCATGGCTACCGTTGCTAAGGAGGAGACAGATTCATCACCCGAGCCCATAGAGCAACCTACCGTAAAAGTCGTAGAAACGAAGACTTTGACAAAACAGGAGAGCGAAGTTTACCCTTACGTCGAGGAAACACACACCTCCGAAGAGTTCGATCCCGAGAGCCTCATCGCTCAAGCGGTCTCGTCCAAGTCCGCACCGGAAGTCGTGGTGACGTCAGAGAGAACCGTCACCATGGAGACGGGTCCCGAGGGGACGACCCAGACCGTCGTCAAGGTGGAGCACACGGTCGTCAAGGAGGTGACCACCGTGGTGACGCCGAAAACGGCCGAAGTCGTCACCACCGAGGAAAGAACTGCTACGTCCGTGTCGAGCGATGAGCGGAGCAGCGAGGAGCAGGTCACCGTGGTGGAGGCTTCTGACGACGACACTTTCGAAGAGTCCGGGCTGGAGCAGCAGCTACACGAAAGAAGTAGTGGACCAAAGGATAAAGGAGCCCAACTGGACCGGAACAGCGCATCCTTCACGGACAAGTGGGAACCGGCACCGGGTGAGAAAAGTTAATGTGGAAACTGTCCGTGTCCTCGTCTGAAGTTCTCCTGTGTTTTATGTTGGTAGCCTAGCCCTGAACGTACCCCCCCCTCTCCTTTGAAATGTCGTCTGAATTTAAGGACACACCATTCCGGAAAGACTGTTTTATTTTTGACTCAGCTTTACTGCTATATGTTTTGCTTTCACTGTACTGTACCGTACCAGTCACGTCTTTCTTTTACCTAGTACTTAAATGTGTTACTTGGTCGGCTAGAACTGATGGCAATAGCCATTGCCATTGTACTTCCTCGCGTATTTCATGAAAACCAAACCTACCACCAGTCCATGTTTCAAGATAAGCCTCTCTCGCCTGATAGAGACATATCTCTAGAGGAAGAGCCGAGAGGTGCTCAGTAGATGTGCTGTATATGAAGCTATGCAGACCGTAATGTGTGCCGTGTAACAAACGAAGGAAGAAAAAAGAAGCAAAAGGCCAAGTGCTGCTCTCTTATGGGTGCACAAAAGCTGCTGAAGTTGAGGCTGCTTACAAAAAGTGCCAGCGCGATTCTTATAGTGTCAAAGTCGATGTATTGTTGTTCACGGTAGTACACAAGACATCAGTGAAATTGGACCTTCTTACTTTGGGTGCCAATGAACAATATCAGTGTCATATTCCAGATATTCTTAACTAAAGTCTGTTTGCCTAGATACAAGTGAGTTTTGAGTCTTGTCTAACTTTGTTAATGTGATATGTGTCAGCCATGTTGGAGGTCCGGTGTTTACAAAAAGCTTATCTACTCAGAATGGGTAATGTTTTGTATATTTATCACAATTATGTTTATACAGTATTATACATATTCACATGGTATTCGTAAACTGTTAAGGTAATGTAAGTTGAAAAAGGTTTACATTATCTTATATTTTATTGCACATTGCCATTATCGGTTATCGCCATGGCGATAAACAACATATTAAGTAACATTTGGGAAGCCTGTTAGTAACTATAGTCCATGAGGTACGTATATATAGTACATTGATATTATACAGGTTATCAGGACAGGACCTTAACACAAACAATGGGATTTATGTTCTAATACTATAAAGTGTTTTACGTCGTACTTTTGTAATAACTTGTCTTTTTGTAGAGGCCGATGTTTGATGTTGAAACGATGTGATGGTTTAGCGACTAAACCCTTGTTGGTAGCAGGGCTTGAAATTTGTAAGAGTCTTGGATGGTTGATTCTTAGTTATGGCGAAAAAAATGGAGAAATGGAGAAAAAAACAACCCAAAACGTACAGTGTGAAACGTAAGTGACATTGCTGGCTGATTCAAACCCTATGAAATGTTTTAAAATCCCAACGACACTTTTCCAGCAAATTTCAAGCCCTGTCTGATGATGTAGCATGTACAGTGTACTAGTAGCATTCGTCTTACGCTGTTTCGTAACAGGTCAGTTGAGGGTCTTACGCACACATAAAATGTTTACGTCATTAACGGCCTTCTACACACTTTTAGATGCTGTCGTCACGTGATTGTCTTACATGTAATATGCAAATATTATCATGTGACTGTCTTATTATAGCTGAATGTTGTCACGTGACAGCCAATGACGTTTGCATGACGTAATCATTTTATGTACGCATAGACCCTTAGCTAGCCTACTTTCTTTTGTACCATGCATCGCTGTTGGAAGATAGTATGATATAAAATTTACTAAAAACAATAGAAATATATCCATGCATATTATAGAGGTAGCCCTAGCGGTGACGTACTTCGCCTTGGCTGGCATGCTATGCATTATGCTGACACGTACATGTACCCAGACCTCGTGCCTGCTGATATGAAGATGCAATGACAAATGTATTTACTTGCTAGATAATGTGACAGAAGCTAGATCTATCGCCAAACTCATCTTGGAAAGTTGGGTGAGAATGGAGGTGTTCCCAATGTTGCTAGTGTCTGTCCAACGGTGCTTTGAGCATGTAAAAATTGAAGAAAAAAATCTCAACATCACCACAACCTAAACCTATTGTTTACTACAATCGAGTCCATTGTTCAAGTTTGGTGTTGTACCGGCTCTAAAAAAAGGCAGGCATTTCATAACGTTATACTAATGGCAAAGAGGCCTATGGCAACCTGATATCTGTCAGCCATGGCACAGATACAATGGACAACTGGGGACACCCCTCCAGACGTTTCTTGAATTGAAGAGAATGCTCCGAGTTTGTGACAAGGGAGTGAAATGGTCTTACCAGATGCCTGAATTCATAACATGTGTACACTCTACCAGCATGCATCCCTGTTAAAACTAGCTAGGGAATAATAGCATGGAGGTTCGCCTGTATTGCTGAATAACATTACGGAAAATGTTGATCTTTTCCCAACGCAAAGAGTTGACTCACTGAGTTTTCGGCCAACCTTTATTAAACCGAGACGGGGGACGTTACATACTTCCCCTGACCTTTGACCCATTGCTGAAGTCATATTCTGCGAGGTCACGTGTCCTGAACAATCGTGACACTGATCGATGAAGAAGGCAAGAAATATGGTCGAAATTTCTGTGATTCAACATTTTGGGGAAAAAAGTTCAACATTTTCCGTGGGTGGAGAATAATGCTTCTGGCTGAACGCTTGCATTGACCTGTAGTGTCAACAGATGAATAAAGGAAACATGGGGTTGAAGTTAGCCGTCTCGTCTGGAAATTTTGTGTCTGTCCGTTATTCCGTGTGTTGTGAGTCTTTAGATTTTATGCTAAGTTTGATATGTGTCTACGTGTAGTACGCTCTAGATTGACATTAATAAAAAAAATATATAACAATGCATTGCAGTAGCATATGAGAGAATATGGGATATGTACGTGACGTCACAGCCGCCATATTGACTGGTTGAACCAGGAGGTGTCACGTGAGTTCAAACACCCATTAGCCCATGCTCCATAACCTCTGGCAGCTGCCCATGGCCTGTGGTAGGACCGCTAGGAACGCGATTTAATCGAAATACAGAGAACAAGACAGAAGCCAAAAAGGCAAATAAGCCATAGTGTCACCAATCCAACCACCATAAACCTCCCCAAACACAAGGTTTGATCCCTGTCCTGTATGGGATGCAAACAGTCTCCAAGCAGATGTTGGTAGTCAAAGCTGCCCGCTCTTGTTACAGGCGGCCTCACTTAATCTCCAAGCAGATCCCTTCGCGGGCAAGGCAGTATCAAATTAGCCACCAGTTACTTGACTGGTCTCCAAGTTGATACTGCTTTGCCCTCGACTAAGGAAGATTAGGAATCTGTAACATTTACGCGGAAGGACCACTAGGGGCGCAATTTAGTCGAAGTGAAGAAAATATCGCAGAAGCCAAAAAGGCAAATAAGCCATTGCGTTATCAATCCATCCACCATAAACCCTCACAAGGTTTAATGCCTGCCTTCTATGGGATCCAAACAATATCCAGGCAGATGTTCGTAAAACTGCCTACCATATGCCTAAAGAGGCAGTAAGTAGGCACAGTTTCATAAGGTAGCAATTGGCTATTCAAGAGCATAATTTACTAAAATGTTACGCTGAGGTCACATTTCCAAACCAGGGCCCGGCCGGGCAGTCTTATGGAACGAAAAGTATCATATAAAAGACACAAAAGCGCAATAGAGTTGAAAAAATTAATGATGGGAACTATTTGCTTATATTCTTGATATAAATAGTTGATTTTTCGTTCCTGGAAACAGCCCGGTCGGGCCGCCGTTTAGAAATGTGACCTCAGCATTAAGTATGCAGTTTGTACAAGAAACGGGCTGCTAGGAAATCGTAACGATCTTGGAGATTATAATACGAGCTGCCAGACGCTAAAACTCGCCAGGAATCGCCAGGACAGCACGGACGGTTCAACCCTGATCCTGGCCATGCCGCCAGAACCGAATACCCGGTCCCTCTTATGGCATTCCGTCCCCCCGCGGCCATGTTTAGCTACGTCAAGTTCGTGGGAACTCGGTGACGAAGGTCAAGGGGCTCATTGCACTTGACTTTCAAGGACTGGTACAAATAAGGGACTGAGCCGGGAGGGTTGGAGGTACGTGCGGTTGGAAATGTTGGGGAAAATTCTTACTCGACGGCTCACGAGAAAAATTTCTCTTTCAAATATGAGCTCAAATATGCCGAATTCCTTGTGCAGCATTCAATTTTTTTAAGCCTTACAAAATTATACAAATACAAAATAAGCTTCGAAAATGAACGAAAAGTGCTAAAAGTTTTTAAAACATTTGCACCAAAATGTTCAAATGGATCTGTTCCCAACCAGCCCCCTTCCTCTTCCCCCTAGAAGACTTCAATATAAATTAATATTTAATAGTTCATTTGCTAGACCATAGTAGCGGTACTTTCTCATCAGTTACGTACACGCTCCTCTAGTGAGTTCATATTACCTTCCAAGAGCATTTTGTCGACCCTGCAAGGTAGTAGTGGCCAAAGGAAAGGCCTTCGGCGCAACTTCCTAAGTTCCTTGGCACTGTCTTAAGTGGTTACACCTTGCCACATGGCGACATTGTGAAGTACTGCACCATCTTAGGGTGTGCTCCATTCCAAGACATCCTGATATTGCTAGCTTGAAAGAAAGACGTACTCGTTGACGCTATAGGCTGAGATAAGATCAATACTTTCTGACATTATACGTCGATGAAGATCAGACATCCTGGTAGAATATTAAGTAATATACATTGAATCAAATTCTCTTGACGTTTCAGAGAGTATCCGCTATCTTACATGTTTCTTGCCACTGATGGAAGTGTATTTTGTAAGTTTCATATACTAGTATCTTTTTGTCTTTCAAATCATACATTTGCGTCATGAATCATGTTCAATCTATAAAGGGATATGCCATACAAAATTAAAGACATCAAATGCAATTTCAGAACCAGCTTACTATACGAAACAAGCAACCGTTTTCCGTCAGCAACATCGCATTTTTGCCTCACAGATATCAGTATGCTATGGGATAGGGTTGACTCAACTTACTACGTTTAAAAACAATGACCAAAAAATCCAGTTTAAGTACTGCACTGAAATCGCTTTGAGTGCCTTTAATTCGTTTCTTGTCGCTGAAGGGCGCTGAATGGTCTCCTCTCTGTGGAAATGGGGTTATAAGAGATGGACGATGAAAGCCTCTCTCAGCTGGGCATTATCGTACGTACTTAGTAGGACAGGAAGACGTCACACTTTACGTCACTGCCTGTTGCAGCTTACCACAGCTGTCCATATTTGCTGATCAGGCCGGCCCCGTTGAGGGGTAGATATCGCAGCAGGAATCTAACTCTGCGTAAATGTAAGCTAGGGCCCCCGTTTCATAATCTCCAAGCAGATCACTCGCTGGCAAAGTCAGACAAGACAGTATGCCATAAACAAGACAGTATCCAATAGGCAAGACAGTATAGGCAAGACAGTATCCAATAGGCAATACAGTATCCAATAAGCAAGACAGTAGCCAATAGGCAAGGCAGTATCCAATAAGCAAGACAGTATCCAATAAGCAAGACAGTATCCAATAGGCAAGACAGTATCCAATAGGCAAGACAGTATCCAATAGGCAAGACAGTATCCAATAGACAAGACAGTATCCAATAGGCAAGACAGTATCCAATAGGCAAGACTGTATCCAATAGGCAAGACAGTATTCAAATTTCAAAAGGCAAGAGCCGCAAGACAGTATCCAATAGGCAAGACAGTATATATAGGCAAGACTGTATCCAATAGGCAAGACAGTATCCAATAGGCAAGACTGTATCCAATAGGCAAGACAGTATTCAATAGGCAAGACAGTATCCAATAGGCAAGACAGTATTCAATAGGCAAGACAGTATCCAATAGGCAAGACAGTATCCAATAGGCAAGACAGTATCAATAGGCAAGACAGTATCCAATAGGCAAGACAGTATCCAATAGGCAAGACAGTATCAATAGGCAAGACAGTATCAATAGGCAAGACAGTATCCAATAGGCAAGACAGTATCCAATAGGCAAGACAGTATCCAATAGGCAAGACAGTATCCAATAGGCAAGACAGTATCCAATAGGCAAGACAGTATCCAATAGGCAAGACAGTATCCAATAGGCAAGACAGTATCAATAGGCAAGACAGTATCCAATAGGCAAGCTGACCCTTGATTTCATAATTGAAATACGATGCAAGATGCTCAAGTATGATTTAAAAGAAAACCAAATACGCAAAGGGTAAAAAAGTTCGCTTTTTGTATGGAATTCGTGGAGCAATCTGTAAACTTTTGCGTCACTCAGCGGGCGCAGCCACTAGTCGAAAGGGTGTCAAAGGGTACATGTAGTTAAGGAAGAATTTTCCAGAGCATGGGGAATCTTTGAATCGTCATTAACGCTTTGGATTGAAAAGGTTCCAAGGTTTAAAACAAAACGCGTGCCAATTTTCGGTACAGAAGAAAGGCCTCCTTGTTTCAAAAGTGCAGGGGAAAACATAGCGGAACTTGCAGGAATGCTTTCCTGACACCCTCTTTTGACTATAGGCTGCGACCGGACGACCGCCAAGAGACTGATGAGCGATCAACGATTTCGCAGATCGTTCAACGAGTTTCACAGATAAAGAGCGATTCTTAAACATTTTGTTTATTGTATATTTATATGGCAATAAAAGAAAGAAGACCAAAAATATTTTCAGCGTTCAAAAATGATGTAATCATTAAATAGTGGGGTTGTGTGGCGTAACGGCAGTACATGTTTGGCCCAGGACCGAGAGGTCCTCTCATCATGTCATGTCACCGAGCTTGTGCCCTTAGGACAGGTACTTTGCACGACTTCCCTCACTCCACCCAGGTGTGGAATGGGTACCTGATTTCGGTTGGGGAGGTAAAAGGCAGTGGAAGGAGAGGGATGGGCTCCGCCTTCCAATACGTATACCGTGCCCTAGACACAGTGGATAAACAACCCACTGCCCCTACAGCCATAAAAAAGGCTAGGGGACTACCTTTACCTTTTTTTTACTTTTAATCATGAAATAAGGCAGTATAAATGCAGAAGATTTGGTGAATTTAAATTTCTTAATCTTAAGTTACCAATGTTAGAAACCTTAAGTCAAACATGTGCGATTTTACGAGGAATGCTGTCGGCAAGTCCACCCTACTGTTGACAGAACGTCCCGGTGAAACGGAAGGAAGCCGTTTAAAACCGACCCAGTGGTCATTCCACCAAGCGTTTCGTTGTCCGCGGAATGGCCGGTATGTTAAACGCCTTGTTGACACACTTTTCAGCCCAGTTTTCTGTTGTCGTCCACATACTTCCTAAAACCAACACGAAACGGACTAGCAACCATCCTTAGGTAATCGTTCGCGCGGTTAGAACTGACTAAGCAATCAGGAAAAATGGTCAGAGTCTTCCGAAGATCGTTCTAAAAGATATATGGCAGCCGCGCGCCGTAGTTTGTTCGTGCCTACGAGGGGCGGTGTAAGCTAACACGGCTGTTCCCGGTTCGAGGACATGCGTGGTCACGCGCGAGAGGCTAGATTCCCCCGGTGAAAGTAAACTATTAGAGACCCAGCGCAAATACCCGGGAGTTGACTGTGCAAACTGGGGGCCGAGCAGGGATCGGGTGTCTGTTCCTCCAGAGTTAAACTAGGGCACCGCGATGACGAGGCTTCAAAACAAACCAAGAAAAGCACTCTCAGCGCAAACTCCTACTAACGGCACGCTCAGATATGTCGTAGGTCGTCGTACGATTTTGACAAGGACCTAAGACAGTCAATGTTTTCTACTCTAATGTGTTCAATGACAGTATGTACATTAATCAGACACGTCGATGAAGGTTAGACATCCAGGTAATAAGATACGCCAAAAACAGTTACTCATTGACAAGCAACTGGATATGATTTTGGAAACGGCCAGACGTTTCAGGTAGCATCCACTACCTTTCGTCAATGACACTGGAGAATTCTTAGGAACCGCAGGTTTATAACCACCAACTATCAATTAACATGCAAATAAAGTGAAGACTGGGACCAGCTCCTAGGCGCGAAAAAATTTAACCAGTAACCATTTTCATATGACATCTTTACCCTGCCTGCTAGCACTCACAGCTTATCACAACTTTTAAGTTAATAATCATCATCACAAATTAACAAGTTAATGTGTGTATTTTTTCTGGCAGTGGACAGATGTTTACTAAAAAAAGAACCATACTATTTTGGGAGAATTTCTTCTAAATGAGACTAATTAGACATTATTTTGAATGCATATGGTTCGTAACCGTTGGGACTGGGTGTGCTTGTGTTGGCTCGGAGCCTCTAACCAATTAACTATTGGCAGATGGGGGTGTGGGCACAGGTAATTCAATAGGTGGTGGCACGCATATTCATCGGTCATTGGTCTTCAAGATCGAGAGAATGTCCAGTACTTGGCCTAGCAGAGTCCTACTCTTCTCGATAGGTGTGCTGGGTTCTTCGTTCATCGAAATCGCTTGTTTCTGAGAAGCTGACAAACCAACAAAAACTAACTGCTTTAACTTTGTTATAGTATACGTATACCCCACGTTGATAGAAAAAGATGCTTTAAAACGAACATTTAGCACGTTTCGCTATAGTATTGCACCAGGTCTTTTCCTGCGAAAGCAAATCATTCTTTTATTTTTACTTGACTCAGCGCTGACCTGCAAAGAATCTCCAACTTTCCAAAGTTAGAAGTCGACTATATTTATCCAACACCTACAACTACACCTACGTATTTACTGTACTCAGTATTCCCTCTTATGGCAATAATACAGTGCACCCAAGCGTAGGCCCGATTTACACTTCTGTAGCGAAAAAAAAAGGGCAGCTGAATTCAGGAGGGTCACAACAGTTTTGCACTGTCGGATACCAGCGACACGTTTCGTCTGTTTGTCTTACGACCCTTGTCGCATTCGTCGTAGGTCATCGTACGATTTTGATGTCGTAGGCTTTTCAAGGAGTCTGTTACAGAACCAACCGCCGAAAGATTAAATAAGACAGACTTTTCGGTAGCAAGACAGCTCAATTTTGTGCGACATGTGCACAACTGACCAATAATGCTCTCCTTTTTGCGATCGTACGACGATCGTAGGACGCATGTGACCGGGCTCTTAGCATGAACTGTCGTGCGACACCTTTTCTTGCTAAGTGTAAATTGTCCATAATCCTTATACAGGTTTTACTTTGCTTAGCGTGGGTTGCTTTTGTTTTAGAAGGCGTGTGCCGTGTAGTTTTTCTTGTCTTCTCCAAGTGCCGAAGGAGACGTGTTGACGTGATTACTCATTGTTGTCTTTACCGTCAGGACCTGTGTAGAGGCTGTCAGCAGGTCCCGAAAACGCGATGCAGCTGGGCGGGAAACCACGCGTTTCTCCCAACGATCTTTCGCACAGTTGGCACAATTGTCGTATTTCAAAATATCTAAATATAGAAGCATCTTGAGCGTCCAAAAATTGACCGATGTCTCAGTGGACATACAATGGGCGCTTAATGATCTTCAAGGTCTTTTTTAATGGCCTCGCAATGGATAGTCTTCCGATTTTCTCTCAGTGACCTTCTTTGAGGTGGTATGGAAGCGTACGTCTAACTCTTCTGTTGACCTCTCTTACAAAGGCAAGGGTTTGCCTGATGTTGTTCACGTAATACGAAATAATTTCTGGACAACTTTCTGTGAGACGGTTCAGATAGCATCCGCTACCTTTCATCAGTGACTAAGAAGATAGCGGATGCTATCTGAAATGTGTGACTACTCACAGAATTTGTCCAGTTGTTTGAGTTGGTTTCTATAAAGCTATGGTCTACCTGGATGTCTAACCCGTATCGACATCCAGTTCGTTCAGTTCAGTTGGGCCCGGTTTGTACAGTAGCGGTGACAGTTTGACCCATGGCTTCCCGGGGCTAAGAAACATCCTTTAGCGAGTTTTGTCACAAATGTGTTAGATGATAACCAAGTACAAAAGTGACATTGAAGCTCGAGTAAGATTGATACATTTTTGGCAACAACAAACTGCAATGATAAACTGCAACTCATAATACTCAAGATGTGACCTCTTTAAAGCTCCGGTAATTTTATTTACTACCATTGTAAAATCCGAAATTATCGTACTTGACTTTCATTTACTACCCTTGTAAAGTCCGGTACTGTTTACAAAGTAAACATTACCCGACTTTACTGGCATTTACTACCATTGGTTAATCCAACTTTTCCTGCAGTGTTCGTCTCTTGAGATGTGTACGTGATCTGTAGTGGCTCGGTTTCCGTCGGCGCGATTTACACAAGGGATTAAGGTCAAGGATGAGGCGTCAGGTCCTGAGGTCGCGATTCTCGACTTCCAACAAATACTAGTTTCTGTGTGGCTCGGAGGCGAAGCCGAAACAATTTACGATTTGTAAATTTTAACACTGTGTGTAAGATGTTCACTGTTGTGCGAGACTGTCTTATGACGTCATGATCAAACGACAGCCAAGTTGGGCCAACTTTTTTTTCCTGAGAGTTCCTCAGAAAACGGATTAGGAACATCTCTGCATGGCAGAGTGAACAGAGTGACGTCAAAATCAAACGATAGATCTGTTGCGCCTGATAGATCTGTTCTAGTTTCTTTTGTGAGCCGAATGTCGTTAAAGAGCTATGGCTTTAAGAAGTGACGTCATAAGCAAACGACAGACCTGTTGAGACAAGTTGTTCTCTGTGAGAATTACGTGTCTGAGCTAAGAACCTTTCTGCCACGGCAGCTCGGATGTACCTAGTGACGTCATAATCAAACGATAGGTCACCAGTCGCACCAACTATTTTTTTTTCCTATAAGAATCGCGCGTCTTACAGCATCTTTCTGGCAACGCGGATGTACCTAGTCTGATTATGACGTCACTAGGTACATCCGCGCTGCCAGAAAGGTGCTGTAAGACACGCGATTCTGACAGGAAAAAGTTGGTCCGACAGGTGTCCTACATATCATCTGATTATGACGTCACTAAGTACATCCGCGCTGCCAGAAAGGTGCTGTAAGACACGCGATTCTGACAGGAAAAAAGTTGGTCCGACTGGGGTCCTATATATATATATATATATATATATATATATATATATATAGTCCTATAAATTGGTCCGACTGGAGTCCTATATATATATATATATATATATATATATATATATATATAGGACCCCAGTCGGACCAACTTTTTTCCTGTCAGAATCGCGTGTCTTACAGCACCTTTCTGGCAGCGCGGATGTACTTAGTGACGTCATAATCAGACGATATGTAGGACACCTGTCGCACCAACTTTTTCCTGTCAGAATCGCGTGTCTTATAGCACCTTTCTGGCAGCGCGGATGTACTTAGTGACGTCATAATCAGACGATATGTAGGACACCTGTCGCACCAACTTTTTTCCTGTCAGAATCGCGTGTCTTACATCACCTTTCTGGCAATGTACGCGGATGTACGCAATCACGGTTGAATCTGGCGTCAGCGCCCGGATGGGGCAAGTGTCTACAAGCACAGCTCTTTGCGGTCTTCTTGTCCAAATACTCTCCAGTCAGCCAGCGGGGTGGGGAATAGGAGAGCGGGTGGCTCGCGCGCGGCCCCCATCGCGTATCGGGTAACGCGAGCCGCATTCTGGACATACGTGAGACGTAGCCGGAACACAGGGTGGAAGCAAACACAAGACAAGTCGTGCACTGGCAGGGCTAGAGCGCCGAGGATGAGCGCCGAGGCGAAGACAGCGGACGAGGAGCTACCCAGTCCTTACGTTATAGCCAGTAAGTGTGTGGCAATCGCCACTTTTGAATTTGCAACGTTTGCTTTCAAAGTGTGGCGATGTGGTTGCGCCGTTTTTCGCGTGTGTTGGATAGTGCGGTCCAAATAAGGAAGGGCCTCTTAAGAGTGGGGAGGGCGCCTCGGGGATTTCAGGGCGGCTAAATAAGCAGTGGGGGTATGGAGGCAGACGTGCTGCTAGTATGTATATAAGGAATTTAAGGAGAGAGCTGGCGATATGCACCTTATGGTACCAAAACACTTGAATAAATAGTTGGTTTTACAGTTTTGCTAATTGATGACAAAGGTGATATATACTATCTAGTCGTGGTCTTCACTGCCAATCATGGTTAACGGTGTCAACAAGTGCATGTCACATCTAGGGCTATATAAAGGTGGGCTCATGCGAAATACCTCCGTATATCCAAATATTTCCATATCTTGTCGGATGTTTTCTTGTCATATTTCCATAGCTAAAGCAAGGAGAGGGCAAGACGCGTTGTCAGACGAACTTAACGCTCAATTTTATTTCCTCAAAAATAGTAACCGGGGCTCTAAAACGTCACGGTATTTCGCTGATGCTACAGTGACAGCGCGGCTTGCGTGGACCTTGTGTAATTTATTATGATACCTTAAAAGAATACGATTTTGACCAGAGAAAAAATGTAATGTTTGGATGATTAGGAAATGCTAAGGATTGTCGTTTTCCCGTAGAGGTTGCTACATAACCTGAAATATCGTATTTCACCGTGACTCACGGGTATTTCTTTCAGAGTGGGGACTTTCCACCATGTACCATAGACGTACATTCGGTTAGCTTCTGTTAAAAGAATGCGTTATATGCATATCTAATTTAGTGAATTTTTTTTTTGCGTTACATTTGTCGTGTAGATCTAAACGTCGTCATAAAGTGCAGTTGATTTAGAACGATGTAACTATCTATCCCATAATATTTGCTTAACCTTGGCCCCTGTTTCATATGACCGCTACGAGGAACACAAGTTTGCGGCATATTGTATTACGTCACTTTGGATGGACGAAAATCTATTTAGAAGTTTTTTATTTCTTTCATATCTTATATGCATTACAAATATAATTGTATTAAGGGTATTGACATTTGACTATACATGCCTGAATATTTGTAAAATTTGTACGGTTTTGACAAGAATTTGGGAGTAAATATAGACTAACCTTGAACACAGATCTACATGACCGCTTTGAAGAACGCTTCTGGCAATTCTACTACGTATACGTCGTTTCAGAGGGAAAGTTTTTACGAATATCTTTTTTTGCAAACGTTGTTGAAATTTTGTATTAAATCAAGGCATGTCTTGTTTTTTAAGTGTCCTTTAAATTTCCAAGCTTTTTTTTTTGGCAGAAGTTATGAAAATTTGTGCGATTGTTTGGTCAAAACGTGAATCTTCTTTTAGGATAGACTGGTCTAATCTCCATGCAGATCTTTTGGCGGTCGCAAGACAGTATCAAAATGGTAGGGCAGTATATATCCACCCGAAAAAAGATATCAGTACAAAAAAGAAAGCCCGATAAAAACGCCTAAAAACACGTCAAAACCAAGCCGAAGTCTAACCTCTAGCTCTGCTTGGAGATCTAGAGTAGGACTAGCCCAGTGTCCCTACTCTCCAAACAGAAGTTTGGGTTTTGGGCTTATTTTCTGCGTGTTTTTAGGCTTTTTTATCGGACTTTCTTTTTTGCACTGGAATCTTTTTTTATCCCACCCTCCAAAAAAGATAAAAAAGATTCCTGTCCAAAAAAGAAAGCCCGATAAAGAAGCCTAAAAACACGCCCAAAACCCAAACCTCTGCTTGGAGAGTACAGTGTCCCTGTGGTGTCCAGGGGAGCTGGTGTGTTACGTCACGCCTGGTGGAGTCTGTATGGGGAAGAGACAACGTGGGGGAAAACAAACGTCCTGAAATCCATAACCGTAGCCTCCACCAGTCCCTCCTACCGGGGCAAAAAATAATCTCCAAGCAGAGGTTTGGGTTTTGGGCTTATTTTTGGCTTGTTTTTAGGCTTTTTTATCGGGCTTTCTTTCTTCACTGAAATTTTGTTTCTACCCAACCCAACCTCTGCCGGCAGTCGACAGCTTCAATGCGCTAGAAACAAAATGTCAGTGAACAAAGAAAGCCCGATAAAAAAGCCTAAAAACACGCCAAAAATAAGCCCAAAACCCAAACCTCTGCTTGGAGAGTAGGGAAGAAGGCCAGGAGAGTCAGTCCGCAGGAGGGTTAATTTCCACTCTACGGTGGCCAAACTCCCCTGGCCAATTATTTTCAATATTTGGCAAAATTTTACTGTTTTTTAAACCGCTAAAACAAACGTCCACTTCCATGACTGCATCCCGCAGTTTGCACGCCCGGCAGCACAACGCACCTGCTGGTGATAACTTAACCTTCCCCATGCTACCGTAACGCCTTGACCAATACAACTTTGGTGCAAAAAGGATACCTTAGCTACGAGAAGGTTAAGGATGTGGCCAAAAAAAGGAGTAAGGCCCCCATTCCACTTAAGTAAGACCGTTGACCAACCAAAATTGGATTTGTATGACATATAAATTCATAAATTGAATATGATCCATGATATAATAGTATGAAAGTATGAATATAAAATACAACAAACCAAAAAAAAAAAAAAATTAAAATACACTTTTTGCCCAAAGGAAGAGAAGTTTTTGGCTTGTCTATCTGTCTGTTTGTCAGTCTTTTACATACATCCTCAGCTAGTGCTGCTATCTTTGTCTGTGGTGACTGGAAGGGTTGGAAAGCAGTAAGGGTAAGGGGTCTTGTCTGTCATCTCTAAATGGGATATCCATAACCACATCCTCCAATGTGCCTGACTATGGGTTGCACCTGTTACTTAATACTAGAAGTGGCCATATCAAGGAAAAACAAGCATAAAACATAAGGAGGAAGCAGCTGTCTATGTAAGAAACCATCTGAGGAGTGCACTTTTATCAACTTTCTGCCAGGAATGGGTCCAAATCTGATAAGACTGACTTTCTTATCCCATAGGAGTAAATGTCAACATCTCAGCAATGTCATGCATCTCATAGACTGTACGTACTACAAGTGGCCATGTGATCATGTATAAATCTGCAAGTAGTGTAGTCCAAAACCTAATAAAACTACATGTAGACAGAACAAACTTCTTTTCAAGATTTAGTTATTCCCCCTTTAGATATCTTTTCAGAAACAGCCTCAGACGGACAGTACACTATGGCGTTCAGGCCTGTTTGTCTGGGTGATATGTCCACATGTAATGTGATAGGTGTGTCAATGATAAGGAGGGGATCAGATGTCCTGTATGGGGCTGATAATGTGACATATACACAGGAGTCCGTGCGTGTGGTACACTAGCAGTAGTATCAACTCTCAGCAGTACATTCTTACTATACATGTAGCTAGTGCATTCTAATGTGCTATAACTGTCCCAATGTTGTACTAGAAGGCAAAACAGGGCACCCTGTAATTATGTACTCTACATTTTAACTACAATTAACCTTCTTTATTTTAGTGTAATGTAAATACATATAAATACCAGCATCATTCAGACCCAACAAGTCTGCTAAGTGGTATTTTAAATAAAGATTCCAATTTTTTAAACTATTAAAATACACTGATGTTACTTTCCCATTTTGATCACTGCTTTGTAGCTTTTCTGTAAAGGCTGGCTTGACCCCTTAGCAGGGCAGTTGTATCTATTTAAGTGGCTGTATGGAGGGCATGTTGTCTGTGTCAATCATTCTGTTGCCATGGCAACACTTCTCCAGGGACCACTCTCTCTTAAGGAGTCATTGACCTTCCTTGTCCTCCTTAGCCCTGTCTTGAGAACAGCGTCTTTATTGTTTTAAGACGGGAGCCCAAGACGGTAAATAAACTGCGACTGAATAACGTGGGAAATAAGCAGAGAATACAGAGAACATTGTTCAAGATTTCAAGAAAAGACGGGTGGCTCCGAAAAGAGAGTAAAAGAGGCCACACCAATTTGATAAATCTCCAAGCTGATCTTTTGGTGGCTGCAATACGGTTACTGTATCAAATTGGCAAGACAGTATCCAATATACCAGGCAGTATCCAATACTTGGGTACCGTACTGGATTGTCTTGCCAATTTGATACTATATTGCAGCCACCAAAAGATCTGCTTGGAGATTACAATTTGATCTCTTTGTGAATCCCGCACTTTAAAAATAAAAAGACCACAAGAGAACAGCAAAGAAGGGAAACGTTGTTTTGTACTTTGATAAACAGAGTTTCATGGGTGTGAACATACGCATGTGGTCAGATGCAAGTTTTTATCCCATCCCTATGTATGTTTTCATCCTGTCCTGTAGGTAAATGTTTACTAAAGATGTCAGAGCGACTAGGAAATTAATTGGTGTGGCCTAAGTAGAGAATTAAGGCAACAGCAGGCAAGACTTTGCCTGGGTGCCAGACCCTGGCGTTTCATAAGCGATAGGTTTTTTTGTCCGCTACCAAAAGTATACGCCCAAGCCCTATATCTATCCGTTTAGCGGGGCGTATGGTTTCTCCTGGCCGAAGGGATTATCACTCACTCGCAGTAGGGTCTGGCACCCAGGCTAGGCAAGACTCTGAGAAAAGGTGGATGGTTTCCAAAAGAGAGATTGAAATAGCTGTGGAATAGAGAGGAGGCTGAGAGAGATATATGAACTTAAGTAAAACAACGGAAATCGAGCAAATCCACTGAAAATAAATACCCCCAGCTGGGAACCATTGGAGATTAAAAAAGCTTTCCTGAACTTGGCGTTTCCTGCCGAGCTCGGCTCAATTAAATGTCGGAAAGAAACTAGCCAAGCGATGAGAGACTTCTCCCCAAAATGGCTCCAGTTTTGACATTGTTGTATGAACTCGAAATCTGACATTTTTCTGGCCTCCAATTCTTCTACCTTCCTCAGTTACTGCCATGACAAAGGGAGAAGAACTTCTGAAACTTTGGAAGGCAAATATCTCAAGAAGGGCTTGAAATCTGAAATTTTTCTGGCCTCTGATTCTTCTACCTTCTCAGTTATGAGGAAGGGAGTAGAAGGACTTCCAAAACCTTAGAAGGTAAATATATCACAACTGTAAGAACTTTTTTGACCATCGATTTTTAACAAGTTTTAAACATATTTTTCCATGAAAACGTACAAATGTATTTTTCATTAATTTTGGAAGCGCCAGGTTGTAAGCTGGTATTTTGAGCCCTGTGGAGGAATCCGTATTTTGTAAGACGATTAGGGTAAGGAAATGTTGGAATGCAAACTGTTTCTATTTGGAAACTATTTTATCAAGTTATGTAACAATGTGAGCCAAGTGTGCTTAAATCAGTTCAAGACATCTGGGTACATGCCAGACGAAGCTTGTAGCTCACAATAAGGAAGGGAAGTTACATGGGCAAAGATTTTGATTTGATTTATTAAACTGCATAAAAGATTAATAATAATAATACAGCCAGGACTGCCCAACTAGCCGGAGGCTATTATAAAGGGCTAGCCCTCATAACTGGACAATAAACAAATAACAATATGAAATAGCAACGGTTTCGTATACACTTCAGATACATTAACAGAGGTAGTGAGGAGTCATTCTAAATTCAGTGGTGATGAGTTCCTACAAAAATTCCTTGAGGAAAGGGTGGGAAATGGAGTATTGAAAATAAATCTTAAGTGTTCAAAAATGTGCAATGAAAAAATAAAAGTATATAATGTGGACGGATATAAACCTGAAATGGAAAAAAAATTGAGAATTTTGAGATACACTTCGAAATTCTATTTTGTCGATTCAAATAAGCTGACAAAAACTTGCAGACATAGGTGCTTTATTAAACTCCATTAGCGACACACAAGACATTGGTACAAAATCAAGTATGCAGCTAGTCTTCCTGGAGTTAAAATACTTAACAATAGTTAAAATACAACACAATAGTACAAATACACTACATTGGAATTACAACATTATTTACATACAACATTTAACTTAACATTTAAAAGTAACATCACATGTGCCTATTTCTATCAACATAGACAAAATAGACTTAAATCTGATCAACTCCAGATTTTAGCAAAGTGTCATCAGAGAGCTAGCCAAGGCATGAACAGGTGTAATGAATAACACCTGTCCAAGAAATTCACTTTAATTTTCAGAACTGTTGAACACATTTAGTACAGTTTTGCAGAGTACACCTGAAGTCAATTGGGAGGTATAAGTCTTATTTCAGAGAATCTTGAACTGTCCCAAATTCAGGGCTTCTAAATAGACGTCTGTGTGGTACTTTTGCTTCTGTAAAAAGGCATCAAGACATTCCAAATAGACATAAACATGGTAAACTGAGATGGAAGAGAGGGGGGTTTGCATGCACATTGTGTTTGCCCAGTTTACTTCCGTATCTAGAGCGTAACAACTGTACTATTAGGTTTTGACACGACCAACATTTTATACGGCGGGTGGTTATCTAGTAGGGAGTCGAGTTACGATGGAGGTTTACCATGCTGTGTTGTAAATATTTGTAGGAATTAATCCAGAAATAAACAAGAGCACTGAGGTGGGTGAGAAGGCATGACAGTAATTCAAATATGCTTGTTACATTATAGGTATGGTGTACATGTAGCACTGTATTGAAATGTAAATAAATAGCACGATTTGTTGTGATATATGAGAAATTTACTGAAAGTAAAATGTATAAAATGCATATTATTATGCTACAATTCTTCAGTGTTTTGTTAAAGTAGAAATCACCCACCCATATACATGGTTCTCTTAACAAGAATGCAGAAAATAGTTTATTTTTAATACCCCCCTTCACGGTCTTGTTCAGAAACAAATCTGAGATGTGCAGTGACATGGCAGCTACTGTGCTTACCTCCTCCTATTGAGGAAGCAGTTTGACACAGAAAAGTACAGTTAGGAAAACCCCAACATCTGCTTGGAGATTATGTAGCTTATAATGGGCAAACTCCCACGGCGAATGTTTGAGGCCCTTTCATTGGATCTGGGGCATGGAGAACACTCGGCTCACAGGGGCACTTAAGACGATACTAAGGGGTGACAAAGGCAACAAGGTGTTGTGGCAATCTTTGCAAAACCCTGACATAAATGTTGGGACTGAATAATGATTATTCACTGAGGAAGGATGTCGGATGGACATCTGAAACATTTGAACAAATAAATTATCATCCAGTTGTAAAGTTTAAACACTTCTTCTCCTGTTATGAACCTGGATGACTAATATTTAGTTTATTTTATTTTATTTTATTTTATTTTATTTTATTCACATAGATTTCCGAGCATTGGGCAGCAAGCACATTCGTGCTTATATAGCCCTCTGCTCAACAAGAGACATACAAAATACAGAGATGACTAATATTCACAAGCGACTCTACATATTATAAGGGGATTTGAGCATGAAAAAGTAGTACATGTAAATAAAAGTGAATAGCTGAATGACTGAATTAATGAAAGCAGGATTACATTGAAAGTTATTTCTTCTTTTATTGATAGAGCTATACAATGTAGGTTTCAAAACAATATTTTTGACCATAAACAAAGAAGAGAACTCTTCTAAAAAAATTCATATTGTGCATCTAGTAACTCGGGGGTTCGGAAGAACAACAAGCAAAACACACAAGCAAAAGGTCCACTTTTTATGTAAAGGTCCAAGAGTTTTCTTTAATAGGTAAATAGATTTGTATCACCAGCGGGACTGGAATCCTATTTGTCTCTGATTTTCCCTTTGAAATCCTCTCAAAAACGCAGGAAATGCCATTTCAGAAGGTTCAATTTTCAAAATTTTCCAGTGGAGCTTGCCCCCAGACCCCTCTAGGAACATCGCGCCTATTCGGTCCCTTGGGCAGTAGAAAGAACCCCCCCAAGCAAAATCCTGGATACGGGCATATACTGCCATTTTTTAATGCATGTACAGTATGTATTATCCTGTTGTATTTTTTCTTTTTATTTGGGAAACTGGAAGCAGCTGAGAGAATTTGACCCCCGGCCTTTCGTGTACGCAAGCTTCGGGGTCCCCTGGGGGGAAATATTTTGAATGATGGAAGCAAACGAAGATCTTACGTCGCTCTTACCATTTATAACCTTCCAAAACAAATACACAACGTCATCTCATTAATCAGTCCAGACAGGACAAGCCGCACTGCGAAAACAGTCTGTGCAGCTTCTTGTGTGTCTTGGCTGGAGCAGGGAGCTTCAAGATTATGTTTGGAAACAGTTTTGAGCTCGGTCGTTCATACCTGTTGCTATATTTAACCCTGGGGCTTGTTTCCTTTTCATGCCCAAATTAGACCCTCCCTGCCCTCCCTTGCCAATATTAACTCCCTGCTCTAATTATCAAGCAGACAAGTTTATCTTAGGAGATATTTACTCAACAACTTTTAATCACTTCTGGCTCCTATAACAAGACTATGGAGGTTAATTTGCTATCTTTTCTGCTGTATAATTTGGTTCAGTTGACAGAATAACTGGAAAGGTTTTCGATGCATCGTTACGTAATAATTGCCTATAATACTGCTTCATTAGTCTAAGAATAGCTGATAGTCTATGTCTAACACCCAGCAAATACATGATATGATCATATAGATAAAAATCCATTCACTCCAACAAACTCTTCCTAGTTTGTCCCTTTTGCAACCCATAATACTCCTCCTATAAGTGGGGGGGGGGAGGTCCCAAATGAGCAATACCCAAATGAGGATATGCCGACCTTGCAGACTGTTGCATCATCTGCAGTGATTTACGTCGCTGTTTGTGTTTATATGGTTCAACAGCTGCTGCCACTCGATCTCCCACAACCTTTCCCACAACATAGATGTTTGCTGTCTTAAGGCCACATTAGTTGATGGGTGTGAATCTTTTTAATTGTCCTGATAATGCTTTGACTCTATAAGAATTTTATGTCTCTGTAAATTGTTACTTTAGATGCTTTATAGTACAGTATTTCCATTACCATGTATAGATGCAACTATCGTATTATATTATTATGATGACTCAGTAACTAGTGGATTTCTTTATTTTAAACACGTATGTTGTATTCACTTATTAATGTCTCAAAAATATTTTATCACTAAATAAATGTTTTCTAGAAATCTGTATCCAGTTCGTATTTTACAGTGCAATTCAGTAGTTATAATGCGTACTGCGAGACTGAAAATGTTGTCAATGTGAAATGAGAAATAAACCAATCACTACCACTACTAGAACTAATTGGTTCATTTTGGCACCAGGTAACTTATAAATTACCTTATATCAAATTCAAGTGCTATTTAAGTCAATTTTGAAGTATAACCATCTTGTTTTTAATGTCAGAGTTTGCCAATGTTATTGTAACCATTTGTAAACATGTACTGATTGTAAAAACCAACTCAATTCAGACTTCATAAGTCTGTATATATATGGTGGACATTAACAAAGCAGATGTATTAAACTTGAAAGTTCAACCTAATAATATCTAATAGCTTTCTTAGAAGGACATTTTTGGGATTAGATACAGTATTATGCTTGTTGTATAACTAAAATATAATAAGATTACAATTAGGTATTTGATACAGTAAACAATCTTGAAGACTGCATTTTTCTCTAAACTTTTTCTTCAAGTTCACCATCAAGGAGACTGGATGCACACCCGTCAAGTGTCATAAATTACAATAGGCCACCATGTGATATGTGTTTGTACAGTGTCACAATCATTATACATGTATGTTACATTTTACTCACAATACTATTTACTTTACCGGTATTCCAATCAGCAATGTTTGTGTATGATGACCTATCAATAATGTCAATATTGCTATCCTGCAATTAGAAGAGACTGTACTCATTTACTTACTTATAGATAGAAAACACAGTACAATTTCCTTTTTTTCCCACGTTCTTCTTAATATTCAGTTTTCAAAACAAAAGAACATAATATATTATACAGACATGCATGGCACAGGTGTTGTATCAAATAAAATATATAACACAAAATTTTGCTTAACAGAAACAGTTACAGTAGTTTCTTACTAGTGGCTCCAGTTTTTACTTGAAGAATTTCCCTGCCAGCTGCACACATTCCCAGGCCATGTTTTGCCCTCATCTGTAACAACCCCATCCTACAAAGGCAAAGGTGCTTTCCTGGCCTTTCTCAAGGAGTCAGATATCCACCCAAGATGTCTAACATGGGCCGCACAAAAGGCTAATTCTTCCCACACGCTGTTCGGGTTACCGTATTTGTCGACAGGTGATTCAGGGCAGGGAAAGAATGCAGAGGGTCGGCCAAGATCCGCTTTTGGCACTTCTCTCCCGGTCTTGTATTGCCCGGGTGTACAAAGGCTGTGACAGGTTGATGCACTGCTTCTTTTGTTACCGAATGTTACATGATTCAAACGTGCAGGTATGCGGAGTTATAAAATTGCACACTGCGGACATGCGAAAATGCAGTCACAATTCATGTACATGTATATGCATGGCTAGTGTAACTGAGTCAATGTCATTGTCAAATAAAAGTGTCACAGGTGCTGGAAACAGTTCTGCAATACCCCTATGTATATTGAAGGTAAAGCAGCTGCAACTTGAAGTGCAGTGCTTTTTGGACAGCCAATAGTGCAGTGTGGCTTTAAATTGACAGCTCACTATTTTAGTCTAGCAAACTAGGCTACCCCTACTCTACTCTACTCTTGGTTTAGTATTGCCTGGGTGTACAAAGGCTGTGACAGGTTGATGCACTGCGTCTTTTGTTACCGAATGTTACATGATTCAAACGTGCAGGTATGCGGAGTTATAAAATTGCAAAATGTGGACATGCGAAAATGCAGTAACCATTCACGTATGTATGGCTAGTGTAACTGAGTCAATGTCATTGTCAAATAACTGTCACAGGTGCTGGAAACAGTTCCTATACCCCTAAGTACACTGAAGGTAAGGCAGCTGCAACCTGAAGCATAATGCTTTTTTTTGATAGCTGATAGTGCAATGTAGCTTTACTTTAACGGCTCACTTTTTAGCCAAGCAAACCAGGACACACCTACTCAACTCTCCATCCTGTATTGCCATGAATCAGCATGTGACAGGTTGATGCTATCTGTATCTTTTGTTTCTTAATTTTACACAATGCAAACGTGCAGGCATGCGGTGTTATAAAATTGCACAGAGTAGACGTGAGAAAATGCAGTAACCATGCAGGCATGACTGAGTCAATGCCTGGATTGTCAAACAACTGTCACAGGTACTGGAAACAGTTCCAGTAGCTCTATATACACTTAGTAAGGTTACATTGCTTCAGCCCATGGGAGTGTATGTGTGTTTGTCTGTGTTTCTGTCTGTGTGTGTCTGTGTCTGTGTGTGTGTGTGTCTGCATGTGTGTGTCTGTGTGTGTCTGTCTGTGTGTGTGTGTGTGTGTCCGTGGTGTGCGTATCTGTCTGTCTGTGTGTGTGTGTGTGTCTATCTGTCCATGTGTGTGTGTCTGCATGTGTCTGTCTGTATGTATCTGTGTCTGATCTATCTGTGTCTGTGTATCTTTCTGTGTGTCTGTGTCTGTACAGTGTGTGTCTGCCTGTCTGTGTGTATCTTGCCGTGTGTGTGTGTTCCTTCCCAATATACATACAATGTACCACATCAGCGCTGCTATTTTAGTCTGTGTGACTGGAAGGACCCCAAAGCAGGATGGGTAAGGGGTTGAAGTCTGCCATCTCTGACTGCCTTGTTGTGTTGTGTTTCCCATAGGTGACCTCCCCCCTCCAGCTCCGTTTGGTGAGAGGGACATCTCAGTACGCAAGGATGCAAAAATAGCAGACCATTACCACTTAAGGGAAGTCTTGGCTACGTAAGTTTATTATATATATTAAGTTATCTCTTCCTATAAGTTACCTCTGTATATATCCTTTTTACTCCGTTTGCTGTATGTTTTGCATGTTTTAATTAATCTGTTCGCATTGTAATTGTACTGACGCAATTCAGCCATCTTGGCTGCTACGTCTGTGACAATGGTTCTTGAAATAAACCACTCATATATATACATATATCTTCCTGAAGTTCTTCATTCTCAAGATAAGATAGAGGACTAAGTATAAGTACTGGTATGTGTAATACGTACATATATGAATGAAGATCTTTATTATACATACATACCCGCTGGGTTAAGTTCAGGTCACAACAAAGGAATAGTTTGTATGTACACGTACGTATACATTGTGCATACACATGATCAAGCTAGCACTAGCACTTTTAGTCTATTCGACCTGTACATGTATCTCCTCACTTTTTCTATTGGCAGGCAGTTTAGAAAATTTACATGTTAGTAATACCCATCAGACTCCCAAATAAAATTTTACAACATTATGATAAATGCACCAGTCCTATATTATATATACATTGTAGCATGATGGATAATGACTATAATTTATTGTGCTAAATAATGATAATTGAACCAACTTTTTTTTTTTGCATTTGCTTCTCCAGGGGCAGATTTGGAGTTGTAAAAAGATGTGTGGAGAAGAGACTAGGCCTGGTGCTGGCAGCAAAGACCATCAAAATACACAGTGTAAGTGGTGCAAGTCCAAAAAGGTTTACTGTTGTTTCCTTCTCTTACATGTACTTGACATTACATGGAATTTGTAATTGAAAGTGAAAGTGAAAGAAAGTGAAAGTGATCCGGAACCAGTTTAGCTCATTCAGTGATCACTGAATAGCTATTCTTCCACTGGTCGTGACAGAGAAGACAGACGCTATGTACAGTATTTACAGGTTCATTGTACCGGGGAAATTCCCCTAGCTCTTTTCGACAAGCACAATGAACATACAGTGGACCACGGCTTAACGTCCTGTCCTAAGGACAAGACTGCGAACCTCTCCGGTAGCGTGCATGTCGGGTGAGCGACAACAGCCGGGATTCGAACTCCCAACCTCTTTAGTCCAGAGGCAGGGTCGCTAACCACTGGACTACGCACGCTACAATTAAGCCTGTATGCTACAATGTAGTTTTCACCTCCAACGCATCCATCTATCCATCTAATCTTTTACTGTTTGTTTTTTCCTCTTTTGCAGCCGCAGGACAGAGTTGACGTCAGAATGGAAATCGACGTCATGAAGGGTTTGAACCACAGAAATCTCCTCAGAATTTACGACGCCTTCGAGACAAGAAAAGAGATGACCCTAGTCATAGAATAGTAAGTATGTCAGTGAGTCATATTCGTATGGTATTTGCCATAGACCTGACAGTCTGGTTTCATAAGGTTTGCTGACAAAAAACTTTAATTTAATAAAAAACATTTTCTTGGATCATCTGCTTAGCATGTACAGTACAGCTCTCGTGATATGCATCAAGTACCGCGTGACGGGTCGCGTGAGATTGCGTGATGGATCGCGTGAGATTGCGTGACGAGTCGCGTGATATTTCGTGATGAATCGCGTGAGATTGCGTGACAAGTCGCGTGATATTTCGTGAGCGCTTTCGTGATTTTGCGTGACTCACGCGTGGCTCCCGCGTGAGGCAGATCGTCTCGAATCACGCAAGACGACAGGAACATGGTGTGAGACCTTAAAGTCCGGTTCAGGTTCTGAACATTCGACATTAGAACTGCGTGGTCGTCAATCCATATTACAATATGATGATATAATAAGTTTTTACACACTTGCCGTTCAGCGCTATAATAAAACTTTACCTGAAACGTTTTTAAAAACTTTTAAAAAATCTATTTGAAAGTGCTTCCATGAACTATTTTGCAACTGATACGATTTTTTTTCGTTAACTAGCAATGTTTACTTGCTGAAATTTGCATGACAATTATGTATGTGTTTTATCTCCTTGGTAGTATACGGCGACGGACCTAGCTAAGGGCATGTTTTAGCAAGGTTTCTAAAATTGTAAACTGTGAACCATTTTAGGGCCTTCGATGTCGTTTCTAGATTGTTGATTAACTAGTATTCGTACAATCCCATGGTGACCATGGTTATTTACTAGCACTTGTAATGTGAACGCTTTGATCTCTGAAAATTACGCAAGAACGCCGCCATCTTGCTTTCATGTAGGTGTCAGCCGTCACAACACCAAATTACAATACTAGTACCTAACGGCTTTACGACAATTTCAAGGCTGAAGTACTAGTACATTTGTATATGAAAGTCAACTTAGCAGTGTTGGTGGTGTAAGTGTACACTACCATCTTCCATTCTTTGTGAAAACCTTGGTGGTATGTGAAAATAGCTACTAATAGTAGTAGTTTCATTTATGTGAACGGAACGGGTCATGCAAATAAGACGTGCACTTTTGGTTAATCGGTGGGTTTTTCCGTTTTTCTTTCGCGACACCCAAATATCAACACCGAGTAAAAGAGGTAAAGCAAAGTTATACATGTACAACTATTTTCATTTTTGCGATCTTTGGTAACAGATCTGCAATCTCTACCGGCAACTACGCAGTTCTATATACTGTTTTGTTTTTTTTTTCATTTCAATATGGCCGGTTTATCAAGGTCTCACACCAGGAAAATCGGCTACGAGACACGATTAGCCTCCGCGTGAGTACCGCGTGAGTACCGCGGTAGCCACGCGGGGTCTCTCAAAAATCACGCAAGCTCTCACGCAATCTCACGCGACTGGTCACGCAATCTCACGCGGCTGGTCACGAAATCTCACGCGGCTCGTCACGAAATCTCACGCGGCTCGTCACGCGGTATCACGCAAGACCTTGATGCATATCACGAAAGCTGTACTGTATACACACATTCAAACAGTCTGCTATAGAAAATATAATTGTCAGGTTGCTAAGATTAAGAAATTGAAAATCAACATCATATTGTCATGTAATTTGGTAAATGCAAAGAATACAAGAAACACCTTAAGTGCAGTCTTTATCTTTTACATGTAGTCTTAAGCAGCATCTGTACATGTCCATCTTGACACTGATCACAATGTGTAGAATAAACCATACAATCATGCACTTTCCTTATTGCAGTATTGCCGGCCACGAGTTGCTGGAAAGAGTTTTAGACGACAACTACCACCTGACGGAGAAGGACGGAGTCATGTTCATGAGACAGGTGTGCGAAGGGGTGCGGTACATGCACGCCAACGGCATCATTCACCTGGATCTGAAGGTGAGCTGGGGAAGGAGTGATTGAATGAGTGTGATTGAGTGATTGAGTGAGTGAGTGAGTGAGTGAGTGAGTGAGTGAGTGAGTGAGTGAGTGAGTGAGACAGGTGTGCAAAGGGGTGCGGTACATGCACGCCAACGGCATCATTCACCTGGATCTCAAGGTGAGCTGGGGAAGGGGTGAGTGAGTGAGTGAGTGAGTGAGTGAGAGATTGAGTGAGTGAGTGAGTGAGAGATTGAGTGAGTGAGAGATTGAGTGGGTGAGTGAGAGATTGAGTGGGTGGGTGAGTGAGTGGGTGAGTGAGTGGGTGGGTGAGTGAGTGAGTGAGTGAGTGAGTGAGTGAGTGAGTGAGTGAGTGAGTGAGTGAGTGAGTGAGTGAGTGAGTGAGTGAGTGAGTGAGACAGGTGTGCAAAGGGGTGCGGTACATGCACGCCAATGGCATCATTCACCTGGATCTGAAGGTGAGCTAAGGCAGGAATGAGTTAGTGTATGAGTGAGTGAATGAAGGAATGAGTGAATGAATGAGTGAATGAATGAATGAGTGAATAAATGAATGAATGAATGAATGAACAAATGAATGAATGAATTTTGTGACTTTTGACTTGTAGAATTGTTGGAGAACTTGTACATGTAATTACAGCTATGGGATTATGACATTACAGTCATGGAAATTCATGGGTATGTGCAATTCATTGATCTTTACTTATCAATGTTTACTCAACCATCAGTTCTGTAACGAGGACATCTCCAATTGTATTCTATTTGCAGCCAGAAAACATCATGTGTGTTGACACCAAGACCAACCATGTGAAGATCATAGACTTTGGGCTGGCCAGAAGACACAATCCAAAGAAACTTCTGCAGGTAATCTATTATGTCTAATTATAAGTTAGACATTGTTAGCGTCATAATTCTAGTATAAAAACTAAAGGAACATGTATGTGGCAGCATTTTTATTTCTTTCAATTTCTTACCTTTTTATGTAAAGTGTGGTGTATATAACATTAAAAGATCGAATTTTGTCCAGTTTCGGAAAATTTTATTTAAAAAAAAATCTACATAGATTTTGAAGTTGTTGCCAAGGTTTGCTACGTGTTGAATGTGAAACAGTTGGGCTAAATTTTGATATGATAAAAAATCTGTACATTGTCAGAATTTGCCAGTAATTATGATAAAAAACTCTTTTGCTATTGTTCAACTCACCACAGAATCTCTAAATCATTTTTTCATCAACATCAATTCCAAGGTTTTAATAGTGTATCAAAATCAAGTCAGCATTTATCAGGATCATGTATCAAAACTATCAAAATCATGTGTCAAAATCATGTATCAAAATCCTATTTAACATTTATCAGAATCATGTATCAAAATCATGTATCAAAATCATGTATAAAACTCATGTATCAAAATCATCACTCCATGTAACCGTCCATTCCAGGTGGCGTTTGGAACCGCCGAGTTTTGCGCCCCCGAAACATTAAATTATGAAAATATCTGCTTCGCCACAGACATGTGGAGCGTAGGGGTCATCACGTTTATTCTGTAAGTACAAGGGTCAGGGGTCAACATGTATCTGTCACTGTCCCAAGGCTTGAGAATGTTGCAGTTGTAAAGGCTACATGTACGTACAATGTAAATCTTTGTAGGAAGTCCATCAAAGTATTATTTCACATCAAAATATGGCAAAACGTTGGCTTTTGTATAAAAAAAAGAGCTCCTGTCACATTTTACCCAAATTATTGAACAAACTTTATTTGATCTGCAAAGAAAAAAACATCAGACAAGTTTGATTGCTACTTCCCTGCAAGGTTTGCATTGAAACTGTGAAGCTTCCTGTCGCTATGCCAATTGTCCCTTTGTGTGTCACTTGTTTTTAAGTCCCCAGGTCCCAGGCTTTGTGGTGTCTGCTGCTTACGTACAAATGTATGCTCTAGCTGCTTCCTGCACTCATGACAATTATATTTTTCTTTCAAGAAATCTTATAGCCCTCTCCGACCATCAATCCACACAATTTGAAACCCATCACATCCATGCAGTCACTCCCATTTGACCACCAACCACCAACCAACAACATACTTTCAATGCTAAAAACAGCTGAATTCATAAGAGGAACTTTCTAGTTTTAAACTCTAATTTCTTTGTTGACATCAAAGCTCAACTAGAAATCATGAAGCTTTATGTCTTCCAGATCTATATTCTACCCCCCTGTAAAGACACTTTGTTTCAGGAAATGTTCATGACAAGTAAAACGCAAGAAAAGACTGACAACACTGGCTGCTCCCCTGAAGCTGTTGTTTTCACTCCCTGAGTCTCTGTGAAGTTCTGTTTTCTTACCTTACGTTTGCCTGTTTCTGTGTCTGTTCTGTGTGACCCTACCCCCCTACCCTACCTACCCCCCACACTACCCCCCCTACCCTACCCTACCCCCCACACTACCCCCCCCACCCTATCCTACCCCCCTACCCTACCCCCCTACCCTACCCTACCCCCCTACCCTACCCTACCCCCCTAACCTACCCTACCCCCTACCCTACCCTACCCCCCCTCAGGTAGCGTTTGGAACCCCGGAGTTCTGCGCCCTGAGATTCTGAACTACACCAACGTGTCCTATATGACAGACATGTGGAGTGTGGGCGTCATCACTTTTGTGGTGTAAGTCTGTCAGCTTGGGCAAGTCTTAGCTGTCTAGATCTTTGTGATGTGCTTGATTTTTGTCATGTGCTTGAAAATTTGGGGTAAGTCCCAATATTCTTGTAGTGTTGGCAGTAAAGTTTAGTTTCCATTTCATAATGACTTGTACACTGTACCAACACAGATGAACTTTCATGCTACTGCCGGTATGTTAGCTTGCACTGTGACTGTCGAACACACATCTTCAACTGTACTTACTCCGGGGCTTATCCCTACGTTCTGACACTCCTATGTTCAATATAGGTTAGAATATAGGTCGAGTTGTCAGAACATAGGGAGGTCCAAACACAGAGGTGCAACCCTTACTCCACCTTAATTGTGTTTGTCTGTTGAGCCCCTTTGTGTCTACACTCTTCAGTACTGTTGCAACCTTACCTCATGTGTGATTTGTTGCTTGTTTCTTTCAATTTGTCCTTTAATCTGTTGATAATGTCATTCTCGAGCACACTTGTGATAAGTCACCTACATGTAAGGTTTCTATTACATGTAAGCATATAATGCATGCCATTCAATTTTTTGTTATTGTGGGGTTGAGCTAACCCATGCTAAATAAACAGACACACCTAACTAAACTGTAATTTTCTTAACAATTGAAGTAATTTCATAAACTTGTTAGATCCTTAAAGTATGACAATTTGTTTTTAAGTTGTTGCATGACATTTACATTCGTCGACGCTGATTGCAATTGTCTCGACAACTGAAAATTTCTTAAACTTGTTGGATCCTTAAAGTACAAATGTATGATGATTTGTTCTTTAGTTGTTGCATCAGACATTACGTTTGATGACGCTGCTTGTGAATGCGTATGACAATTGAATAATACTACCTTTCAATTTAAGCAGACAATGTTGTATTTTGGTGTCATAAATACTTTTGCATGAAAATTTTCAAAGTTGTTGTATGACATTTACGTTTGTCGCCGCTGCTTGCCAAACACACAGATTATCAGGGCTATCTCCCTTCCTTGGGGAGGACGACACGGAAACCATGAACAACGTCGTCGAGTTCTGTTGGGACTACGAATTCGAGGACGAAGAGTGGAACGATATCTCCACCGAAGCAAAAGACTTCATCTCGAAACTGTTGGTGTACAACTTGGGGTAAGTGCATGCGCCAAGAAACGAGAGCAATCTCTCGTGAGTCTGTCTCTAAGTCTGTGAGTTTCGTTTTCCAGTCTGACCGGCTTGTCGCCCTTCCTTGGCGAAGACGACTTTGCGACCATGGGCAACATCGTCGACTTTTGCTGGGACTACGACTACTCCGCGGACAAGGAGTGGGAAAGTGTTTCGGACGACGCCAAAGATTTCATCACTAAATGCCTTGTGTATAACCTAGGGTAAGCAAGCCTCAGTGCAGGGTATATCCAGCAGCATCGTGATAGAGAGACCACGAAGAAAAGAATATGTGAGAAGATGATCACCTGGCCAGGCAGAACTGGAGCATGTGTCTCGTTGCGTCTGTTGTCATGTTGGGTTTTTGCTGCGTTGTCAGTATTGTTAAAGGCAGTTCAGTGTGCATCTTGTTTGTCTCTTGTGTTCATGACGTCGACTGTTATGTTTGAGCTGTTAGTATTGTCATGTTTGAACTGAATTGTTAGTATCATCATATTGGAACCGTTACTGTATTGTAATGTTGGAAATGTATTATGTTGGAACTATATTGTCATGTTGGAACTGTATTGTCATGTTGGAACTGTATTGTCAGAAATCAGTTGCAATGCCAAGTTAAGCATATGCAATGCATGCTGTTGCATTAAACTCACAGTTGCCTGCACATAGCAGCCGACAGAAGACTTGCATTACACACCACTTTTACAAAACTTTTCAGGTGACTTCAGAAGCAAGAGACCGGAAATAGTCTCTGAAAGTAATTTTTCACTCAGCATGCTTTCTCATCTTGTATGCCTTTAAAAGAAGCCCCAGTGATACTGAAGATGGCGCTAACTGTGCTGTTTCTTAACTGTGCTGTTTCTTGTTCCTTTAAGGGGAAGGATGTCTGCGGAAGACTGCTTGAGACATCGATGGCTGGCCCGGGGGCAGAAGAAGGAAGAGATCATCAACAACAAGGAAGCTCTAAGAAAGTACCTCATCCGGAAAAAGTGGAAGGTAGAATCTAGTAGTAGAAGGAGGCGTCCTTGGATCCTGTTTTCCTTAAAACATTCAAATCATTGAATCAAACTTTTTTAGCCTTGTTTCTCCAACAACTAAAAGCAGCAAGAAATGAATGAACAGTCATGCATAGAACAATGCCCAATTGGAGAATTCCAAAGGTCTTGTGATGCTGCAGTTGGAACTGGACTTGAAATTTCAGCTGATAAAAACTTTTTTCCTTGCTGCAATTTGTGCTATGCTGCATTTAGATTAGGCTTCCAGTAGATTCTGAAGTGACACATACAAGCAATACATGATCGATCCAAATCCAAACTTCACAATGAAGAATCCATACATTGAAAACTGCCTGCTGGCAACCGTGGCTGCATTAAATCTTTCATTCTGCTGCTGGCTAACCCAGGAACAAAAGCTGCAGACACTGAACAGGAGTCCAAGTGATGTCTTCTAGTGATCAGAACTAACGCTCTTCAAGCAGATGTATGGTCCTGCTTTCTTGCACATCTTTTTACAGTGCTTTTTTCATCTCTTTAGCAGAAAAAAGTATTGTGAAAGAAACAAAACGCTAGAAAAATATGTGCAACAGAAACTCAAGCCATACATCTACTTGGAGATCAGCCTTGTCTGGTACCTTCAAAATGTCATGTAAATCAAGCATTGATTGCTTTTAGGCTTTTATAGTTAAATGCTGTGATGTAAATATTGTCACAAATATATATCATATGGCAGTCTGGAAGCTCCTTGCTTCAAGCGATCACTGTCATTACGTACAAAAAACGCTAGATCTGTTATCCAATGATTTACCAAGCTGACGAAACTATTAATGGAAGTACCATGTATTATATGTGAACTTGTTTTCTGCATACTGACTCTTTATTTGGCCCGTTGTTCCCACAGAAAGCAGGGCTAGCCGTACGCGGAGCCATTCGCCTCGCCCGCCTCGCCTCTTACCCAGCCACCCGCCCGGCGCCGCGTCCCCCAGCCACGATAGAAAGGCCCCTCAAAAAAGATGGGGGCACAAGCATGGGGAAAGCTGACGAAATATAAGCTTGAAAGTTCATCTCTGTTCAGGGCTCGAAATACCACCTGCATTTTTTATGTCTACCTGCATCTAACCTGTACTAGTCCATGTACTGAATACATGCAGGTTAGTGCAGGTAAAAATTGGAGCTGTGCAGGTATTTTTGATGTCTACCTGCACCGAACCTGCACTGGTCCATGTACTGTATATTTGTAGGTTAGTGCAGGTAAAATTGGAGCTGTGCAGGTGTTTTTGATGTCTACCTGCACCTAATCTGCACCAGTCCATGTACTGGGTTTATACATACATGTTAGTGTATGTGGAATTTCATTTGCGGCATTGACTGTTACCACCTATGAAATATGAAAGAAATAATTGCAATGGTTTCTGAAGAGTTTTTAGTATGATCCATACTTCCTAAATCCTGATTGGCGCAGGTAAAATTTGTCTGGTGCAGGTCATTTTCAATGTTACCTGCACCGGTGCAGGTATGCACAAAAAAGTATTTCGAGCCCTGGTGTTGTTGGTAGAAGTCATTATGAAACAGGTTTAAACTGTAATTTCCAACATAACAAATTGGACTTTTAGACTTTTAGACTCCAATCTTTGTCAAGTGGGGGCCACAAACTTTCTGCAACTTATGATCCACTGCTCACTGAGTCAGGTGTGTCATCTACATAAGGTATTGTCACAGAAGCGGTGGATTGGTCATTCCTAAATGACAAAGACTGGAGTTGAACACTCGAAAAGTCCAATTTCTTGCGTTGGAAATTACATCCAGTTCAAACTCGTTTCATACTGACTATTGTGCTGATATTTCTATATTTTTCATTTTGTATAATATCTGGTGTTGAATATGTAAAGTTTTTAAGTTATGGTAAAAGTCAACAAGTGTATGTTGTAATTATGATAAGTATATAAGTGTAATATACTTAGCTATATGCAGCCATGATTTTATGAATGGTTTTCTATCAAAAAGGTATTGTGCATCTTGCTCAACCATGGGACTTTTGGCCATACATGTACGTGTACATGTACATGTATGTGCAAGGTAAGATTATGATTCAAGACATAGGGCTATTGTAAAATTTAAAGGAGGAACCAAGGACTTAGTTGTACATGTATGATTATGCAGTTATTCATGAAGCTTCTACTGCAGTACCAACACTGAGTAATACTGACCACACTTGTCAATACTACACTTTTCCAAAGCTTATATAGGGTACAAAATGTTCTTACATCCGATCCAATCATTTTCTAGATCTGCAAAAATTGGAGCCAAGAAATCAAATAGGTGTGGCCTTAGAATGCAGAACTGCTGTTGTGTAAGAAGTTATGAATGGGCAATGTCCTATAGTCACCAACTAAACTCTCTAAATATAGCTCCATTTCTATTTTAGTAATGCTGCATGTATACAATCTGAAAGGTTAAATACATTGCATGCATTCCGAAATTTCAGACTGACAGTACCGTGGGCCAGCTGACTTAGATCAACCTCATGAAATGTCAAACTTGAAAGTTCGTAGATTCCAAGAGGTCTAGAAAAAAACATCTTTCTGTGAAGTGGCATACATAATGCGCTATAGAGTGGAATTCGCTACCACCAAGTACAGCAGAGTCATCATCACTGAAAAGCTTTAAACATTGTTTAGAGTACTACATGTAGTTAGACATGCAAAGGTTAGGTGTAACAGGTCGTTTGGTGTAATACAGCCAGCTGCCGCCGTGCCGTGTGCCTGTGTTATGCGCTGGTGTGTTATGCTGAGGAGCAGTTATACCAGCCATACAGATACAGATGGTGTTTTGCACAAATTTTTTTTTTTTCAAATTTCACAACTTCATCAGTGACCCTATCTTTAAAGACACAGTAACATGATGAAATACATACAATTTTGAAAGGTTATTCACTGCAAATGCTTTGAAATCAGTAATGCCCAATAGATTAGGGACTACAAAAGTAAAGTATGATGAGACATGTAAATTACTTTTAAATTGTAAGATTGATAATGCTAGTGTTACATGTATGAATGCCATTGGTACTATTTTTACTATTTATTGTTTTATACTCATTGTGATTTCGTCTTTGTCTGTGCAATACAGTGTATTTCGGATCTTCCTTTTTAGTACATTGTACTTTTGCATCTATTGTTAGACTAAATATGAGAGAAAAAAGAAGTCTGACCACTGCAGTAGCATAACTTTAGACACTTATGAAGCTATTCTGTTTCCGGTTCTAAAAACTAAACCTAGAATAGTCAGTGTATTCTGGTCAGTGCTCGTTATTTTTACTTGGTGTATGTTACATACTAACTGTTGCTTGTATTTTCTTAATTTATTTGCTCAATACTGTACATAGGTGAAACCATGTATATACTTCAATTAGTCACTGTAAAAATGCTACAAACTGCACAAAGTTAGTTACAAAAAGGGAAAACCATCATTGGAAACGAACGTACTTAAGGTTACAGACCAGTTTTGTCAACATTTGACAGGCATAGCTGAAAATAGAACTTCTGATAGAACTATTTTTGGACATTAATGTTTTAAAAGCAGATACATGTAATGTTCAGGGCTTGAAACACCCGTGATCTGCAATTTGTAGAAACAAAATTGCAACAAACAAACAAACAAAAAAATACAAACTTGCAATTTTGCAGGCTTCAAGTTTCAAGCTTGATATCCTGAATCACACATATTGCAGGTAACAGAAAAAGTATTTCAAGCCCTGATATAGTTGATATATACGTACTTCAAAAGAATTGGATAAATTTTGTTTTAAAAAACTTCATGGGTGAGTGTATTTCTTCAGCACACAGTTGTTGTCATTTCAATGGGGATGGACAGACTATGTAGAATCAGAGGAGTACCGGGGGTGAAATAGCTAAGGATGGATACAAGGCTATTAAAAACAGAACTGATGGCTGAAACAGACTGGAGCTAAATAAGGGCATTTCCCAGGCCAAGCAGCATTCTTTTTATGATTCCAAAAACTGGGCAACCATACATTATGTTTTTTTATCAGTGCACATCTTTGGAGCTCACATATCAAGTTCATTTGAAAAAGCTCTTTTTGCAATACACTGGGTTGCTGAGGAGTGATCAAAATTCATAATTTCATTATTGTCAAGGACAAGTATGGAAGCTTAGAAACGTAGAGTGAAGTAAGACCTTGCAGAGATAGGTTGTGGATGGGAGGGGCTAAAACAGTTTACTGCAGAAAATGGCATGGGAGGGGCTAAAACAGTTTACTGCAGAAAATGGCAATGATCTGGCCCTTCTTCTTTGTACATGCTAACATGAAGTGGAACATTGATGATAGTGGTTCCATGCAAAAGGCCCTTCAATTGGATAGTGCACTCTACTGCATTTAATCGAGTGGAAAAACACAGCAATAGCAGCTTATGTGCTTTCCCACCTCCCTACCCTTATATGAACAGCAGCAAATAACAACACTATGCATCTAATTTGACAGCTGTAATACCCCATACCATAACAGATCTCACAGGCCAAGAATGGGCAACATCAGTTACTAGTTAGTGTCAGGGGAGAATGCAGGTTGTACTTTTCTTGCCTTGTCATGTCAGTTGAGAATGTATGTGGTAACTTCTCTTGCCTCTTTATACACTCGTAAATCTAAAGGTAGGGCCTGCAGACCTTTTGAAGGTAATGTTGAGCTATCTGCCGTGTGTTTAGAGAGAGCAACACCTAGCTCAAGCATGTTGATGGCCCCACCGTATGTATTGCAAGTTCGAGAATGCTTTGGTTAAAAAAAAATTACTTCCAATGTCACAGTTATATCTAGGGTAGACGAGTAACAACAACAAAAAAGAAAAATATTGCAAATTAAAATATTTTAGCACGTTGTTGAGCATAATGGTGAAAATTTCTTACAGGGCCATAGATATGCAAAACCCAAATCAAAGTTGTGAGGAAGACCATAGCACCACCAAATCAGTGACAAATCAGGCCTGCTAATAAATACGACAAACAATGGTTGCATAATCTTAATAGTCTTTTACTTATTGACAATAAAACACTTTACATAGGTAGACATAAATATCATATACATGTAGTCCTTTTGTGTCATATTAACAACATATACAGTGATAAAACCGAACAACATATACAGTGATAAAACTGAAAACATATACAGTAATAAAACAGAACATTATTTATAAGCCCAACTTATCTAAAAGATCTATAAGTTAACAACATGTTTGCAGTGACACTTTCTTAGAAACTTGCTGAGGAAGAAAAACTTTATATGTGTCATAAAAACTGTTTCTTACTTTCAGAAAGTTCAACATCTAAAACTACCAATCTAGCTACATGCAACATTGTATGCTGAACTTGAACAAGAACATTCTTTCATATCTTTGACGTCATAATCTTATGTTGATCCTTAACTTCAGCACATTTTAGCATATGTGAAAACAGAGGAATCAGGCTGCTAGAACAGCATGGTTTGGAGAGACTTGCGAACTGCAGCCATTTCTTGGTGTTGCTGTAAGAGAAGAGAGAAAGAGACATTTCAATAGCGGTATCACTTTAGGCCATGCTTTGATTTAAAGACTAAATACAGTAAAAGAGTGTTACACAAAAAAACTTGGAAAAAAAAACTTGATTGCAAGTCATGCAATTGGCAGAAAAGGCGACATGATCAAAAGTTGGTAACTTGCTAGTTGTAAGTCAATACATAATTGCACTTAGACCAGCTTTAAACATAAACTTGTTTCATAAGCTTAATAGCCAAAATGTATGTCTGTTTCTGATCATGAACAAAGCATGACAATCCTTCTAGCTCATCCATTAAATGTATCTAGGGAAATGCTACAACTAGTCAGTGATACATACCTGGAACTGTGGCGTCCTGTTTTCTTCTTCCGCAACAAGCAAAAATTAGCGAACACAAAGACACCACAACCAGAAACAGGGTGAATAGCTACAGCTACATTGTATCTACAACGGGTGGTCTAAGAGCTATTCAAACTAAAAGTTCATGTTGTTAGCACAAAGATTTTTCTAAAAGAGAGGGGTAACGTGACAAATTCTACTTTCAGCCTGCTATCATACATGTATGTAGAGTCATACAAGCATTAAGATTGCATGGCCACAGTCAGTTGTGTACGTGAGCTCACCGTATCCATGAGGATCTTCTTCTGCAGTAGAGACATCTCCTTCCTGAGTTCCACCTGCATGGAGCCCTGCTGGTCCTGGTGACACAGCTCCAGCTCATCCATGCCCTGTAGGGGTTAGAGGGGAAAGGTTGAAAGTTCAGGAGTGAAAAGCTATGGTTGAAACAGTCTATACAGGGTCAAACTGTGAGTTCCGCCTGCATGGAACCCTGCTGGTCCTGGTGGCACAGCTCCAGCTCATCCATGCCCTGCAGGGGTTAGAGGGGAAAGGTTGAGAGTTTACAGGTCAAAGGGTAAGCACTGAAAGTTTATAGGTCAAAGGGTAAAGTTAACTATGCTGTAAAAGAACCCAACACACTTATTGAAAGGAGTAGGCTAGGGATAACCAGTGTGCTTGGCTAAATATGCATTGCAGTACTAGCTAGTAGCTACTTGAACAAGTATCATGCTTCACTTCAGTTGAGGATGGCAAAACAAAATTTAAAAGAGAACTACTCCAGCAATCCAAACTTCACATTCAACTATAAAATTCATCCACGGTGCAGATAAATCATTGAGGGTTTTATGTTCGTAAAACCTTCTTAGACTACTTTTTTCTTTGACAATACTGACCTTCGTGTACTGGTCATGAAGCTGCCTGAGTGTCTTGAGACGTTGGCTCTGGATGATCCTCTGCTGCTGGAAGAGTTTCTGCTGCTGCTTGAAGAGGTTCTGCAGTTTCTCCTCCTGCTCCTTGAACTTCTGGATGTCCGAGTCCCACTGGTTCATCACTGTCTGTACCTGGGTCTGGTACTCACTGCTCAACTTGGTCCTGAAAATCAGGTTAAAATTTGTACATCATACGGTAAATGCAAGCTATGTCATGAACTGATTGGTTTGAGCCATTATAGTCCTTTAACTAGGGAACTTCGGGATGTCCGAGTCCCACTGGTTCATCACTGTCTGCACCTGGGTCTGGTACTCACTGCTCAACTTGGTCCTGGAAGTCATAACTTCTTTGCATGTTTTGCACAACTTTTAGGCATACCATGGTAACAAAAGAACACACTACATAAGGTTTGATCCACTCACACCAAGATGGACCCCTACAATTTTCTATAAGTGTGTTGGGATCTTAAACATAATCGAGGTGTGGCTCCCCTTAAACACGGGACCTCTGGGTTTACATCCCATCCATGAGGACGTCGCAAACTGAAGCTAGGAACTTAATGCAACCTATATATGTCTTCGAATATCTGCTCTGAAGAGCTGAATTTAGGCAGCACACCAAGGGATAATCCGAGATCCAAACCCCTGATCTTGCAATTCAGGAACAGAATTGCCAATCACTGGCACAGAATAATGTAAAACACCGTGACTTTTACACCATACAAATGAGCTTACACTGTGTTTGGAAAATGTTAATTTGTTTGACTCACCTCTCAGAGTGCTGTGCCATCCAGGTGTTCTCTACCTTGTGGTTGCTGGCCTTCACTGCGCTGTGTGTAAACATCTCCAACCGTTTCCTCTTGGCTGTCAACGTCTTCGAGATGTCCGCTGAGAGAAAAGGCCAAAAGTGTAGCATCAAGCACTGCTGCCAGTCTTACAGATTTTAAAACAAAGACATGCACAACTTTCAAGCACGTTAAAGAACCCACCATATTTATCGAAAAGAGTAGAGGTCCTTCCTGGTACAATTGTTAAGCAATAAAGTTCGTTCATTCATTCATTCATTTATAACTTCTGCTGCTCTGATTTTCTCAGTAAGTCCACACTCTCAGTGAGTCGAGCCATTCTCAAGCATGCAGCATGAAGAGATGCTGTTCCAGTAACCCGAATTTAGTTTTTTATTTATTTATTTATTTATTCGGCTGAAGACACAGCCAAGGCTGCCCAACTAGCACGGGGCTATTATTAAGGGCTAACCTTGAGGCCAGTCACTGTAGAATTTGCACCATCGCACACCGGGGCATGCCCCTACTCTTTTTCGAAGGGTGTGGTGGGTTCTTTATCGTGCGTGGGGTGTGGCTCTCCCCAAACACGGGACCTCCATTTAACGTCCTATCCGAGGGACGTCCCTAACCGAAGCTAGGTACTCATTTCCACCTGAGTGAAGTGAGGAAAGTCATGTAAAGTGCCTTTCCCAAGGGCACAAGATCGGTGACATGGCAGGGTTCGAACTCGGGACCTCTTGGTTCCGAGCCGAACACTCTGCCGCTAGGCCACACGACCCCGAATTTAGTTCAGTGCCTAGAAAGAAGTGGTACCTTGGCCTTGCACCCTTGGAGTAAATTTGTTAAAAAAAGAAAAAATTCTATTTCCTTACCACCAAAGGACTCCAGTAGATTCTTCATCTCGCCGCCAAAGTTTGCCTCGTGACCAGCCGTCGGTTCTTCCTCCTCCTCTTCCTCATCCAGGTAGCTCCGCTTCTTGGACGTCTTGGGAAGGATGGGAGTCTCCTCATCTGCCAATGGAAGGAAGACATTTGTTGGTGATGATACAGGAAAACTTTAGGACATCCTGTGAGGCATTGGCATCATTATAGTACTTGAAATGCACATAAAGGAACATCTGAAGTAAGATACAATACAGTAAAATGAGTGTAATATTGTGGGTTCGGTTTTTAAGATTGTATTTCTAGTCTTAGAGGTAGAGGAATGTTCTCTTCACAGAGACAGAAATATTGGATGGATAAATTGTACACGTTAGTCAAAAGTGCCATAAAGACCACTCGGGGGACCGATAGAATCTGGGGTATGTGGACAGGTGTTCACTATAGACATGCTTTTTAATAGCTGTGTCATTGGGAAAAATAGGAGACCACCAAAAAGTGGTCACATTGGCCAGGTGGTCCTAATGTAGAGGTGGTCACTTGTACAGGTTTGACTGTATATCAATGGCCAGGTGGTCCTTCTATAGAGGTGGTCACTTGTACAGGTTTGACTGTACTGCAAAGGACTCCAAGAAGATCAGTGGAGCACTGATAGAGATCTCAATTAAACAAACAAACAGGAACCCAGCCCACCTCTGTGGCTTGTCTGTGACTCGTTCTCTTCCTCGAACTTCTCGAAACCGAAGTCGTCGCTCCGTCCGGCGACAGTGCTGGTCTTCTGGGCGGTTTTCTTACCTGATCCTCGTGGCATGGTTGAGATGACTTGTATCTGTACACTTACTATCTGTGAGGTGACAGAAATTGACATACACTTATGATTTTTCTTTTGTTATTATTATTATTATTATTATTGGCAACTAGATGTGAAGAAGTATTTTTTTTTCACTACAGCAGGAATTCTTGCTATCAATAACAACCGTTCTTTCAATTTCTCCATCCTTTTCATCACATTCAAATTTCCACAGATCATCTTTGTATTTGTATTTGTACTAGCAAAAGGCACCTTACTCTTCACTTACAACTGAATAAACCTTAAATATTTTGTAATTTCAACTATCATTTCTATATTATGTCAAAAGCTTAGACCATGTTAATATTTCCATATAGTATCTTTTCGTTCGTGATTCCTTTTCATATAAATTATTTGCGCAGGGATAGGCAAAAGTCATTTATGAAGAAAATACTCGCAAATAAGTTGTCCTTACAAAACGACAATTGGGCAACTATTTTCCGTCCCACCACAGGACATAAACACTTATATAATAGTTCCCGATTTATTGTAAAATACACTTAAACAAAGTTTCTGTCAAGTCAGTTCTTTTTCCGACCTTCTGTCAACATCAGCAAACATGGCGGCAAAAACACTGCCGGAAAGTTTCTTACAAATTTTACTCATTTTTCAGACACAAACTGAGAGAAAATTGTTCCCTTACCTGGAAAAATCCTCTTGAGTATTTTCAAAAGCGGTGAGTGGCTAAAGGTAGAGAGAAATACTCTATAATTTGCTAAAATCCAACAGAAAGTGTCAGAGAGGCTGTGAAATGTCGTCTGCAGTTTTTCTCGTCGTCCGCAAATTTGGCGCGAAAGCAGCCTGAGCACATAGAAGACTAATAAATATACATCCGCATGCCGGCAAACAAAATACCGCATATATTGGCCATATAATGGCTACAAAAGGTAAAACATAAAAAGTAAAAATATTTCCTTATCTGTGGTATAATACGTAAGAGAAATGAGGACGAATTATATCATTCGCTAAGTGAGTTTTGTGTCGAACTATTTTTTCTTAGAAATGTTCAAAGATTTGTCTAAACCACTGCGCAGACGTATCCACTTTGCTGAGGGGGTTACCCCGAAACTTTCAAAATATAAACATTCTTATAACCAGCCAAAGATGAGAATACCAGTGCGTAATCCATTGAAATTATGATAAATATGGCCTGTGTATATAGTCAAATAAACTGTACTCTTTATAAGGAACCTCGGGAATGCTTACATTAATAAGTTTTAAAAAAGAGCACCTACTGCAGCTGACATAGTACAGTCGAACTTGAGCAAGATTGAGTGGTGATGGTGTGGCTCTTCATCATACACCAAGGGTGCAAGTGGCATCACTCGAAGGATGAAACGATAACTGTTAACCTTTAATGATAAAACTAGTGATCAGTCAGTTCCATCATCCCCTCCATCAGCCTTCCCATCATCCTGTCCTCCGTCATTCCCATCATCCCCTCCACCAGCCTTCCCATCATCCTCTCCTCCAGCCTTCCCATCATTCTCTCCTCCGTCATTTCCCATCACCCCCTCCACCAGCCTTCCCATCATCCTCTCCTCCAGCATTCCCATCATCCCCTGCCATGATGATGCAACAGTTCAAGGAGAAAATGTGTTGACTGATGATTCTGTTGGTGCGACTGGTCATGTGGACACCGAAGAATTCATACCAGACAAAGGCAAGTATACTGCCAGTATACTTTGTGTGTCTTCATTCAGACCAGCAGAAATGTATTTAATATGCTTCCAGAAGACTTTGGAGTGATTATTGAAGATATTTGTTTCTTTTTTCTCCACAGAAAAGAAAAGGAACGTATATGGAGACATCATAGAAGATGATATATTACAAGACGAAAGACAGCACCAAACATACTTGCAGGCTGAATATTGAGAATTTCCCAAAACCATGACATTATTTCATGAAATAAAGGCTAAACTTTATGTTCTGGATTGAATTGGGACTTACCCAAATTTTCTTATTTATTTATTTCCACTTTATTACATGTAACAACATGCAAATGGTTGAGGGCAAACAGGATATTCCTTTACAACACCCTAACCAAACAATAAACAAAACTTTACAATAAATGATATCCAATACAAAAATAACAATAACAGTAATTGTAACAATAAATCATGACAATAAAAGTAATAACGAGAAGAGTAACAACAACAAATAAACAGTTAAACAATAATGAAAATAATGTAGCAATGCAAATAATAATTCACCAAATCAGAAGTAATAATAAGAAATAAATCATAGAAATGCATGTAATACTAGGATATGGTATCAGATTAGAGAATTTAAAACGGGGTGCAGTTGCGGCATTGACAGTGGGTAAGCCATGTACATATGTTGTTGGGGTCAAATCTGTTGTCTGTAAGGTCAGTTTTTAGCCTGTCCTTGATGTGTTTTTTGAACGCTGAAGGTGCAGATGATTTGATGTGTTGTGGGAGGGTGTTGTATGATTTTATGCACCTGTACAGAATGTCCTAGTGGCAACGGAAGTTCTGGGTTTTGGCAGTCTAAAGCCTCCGGCCTTGGAAAGACGGGTATTATGTTGATGTGTGTTGTTGATTCTAAGTAGCCTTTCATAGATAGCTACGGGATTTTCGTTCATGAGAAGTTTATGAAACATGGAGAGTGTACTTATGTAAAGTCGTTCGTTAACTCTGGGCCAGTGTAACCTACTATGCAGATCGTCGATCCTACAGTTGTACTCCGCATTCAACACTAGCCTAGCCGCTTTATTTTGTGGAATCTGCAAACCGTTCAGGTTACATTGAGAGCTAGAAGATAGGAGGCAAGAGCAGTAATCCAAATGACTCAGGACGAGTGTTTGAGTGGCTGTTTTTAACGTGTCGCCTCTGAGAAAGTCACGAAACCTTGCGAGTGCTGCCAGAGCGCCTGCCATTTTGGATTTAACTTTAATAAGGTGTTGAGCCAAGGTTATCTTGGTTATCTTTATTGTAATCTATACAATAAAAGACTAGTACAGGGAAAAGACTGTCCACTTGTACAGTCTTTGGCCTAGTTTCTAATGTCCAGGTACTTTGTTATGTTCTGTCCTATATGTACACTGCAGGGATTGTCAATTGGTAGTAAAATTTGCTTCTTTGAGCTGCCACTGTTACCAACATGTACACTGGTTCTTCGAAACCGTCCAAAATCCTGAATAACAGAGTCAATCCTTTTCATGTATAATCATATCATACTACTCTGCAAATATTACCAAATCGTACAGACAAGATCATGTCATTATTAATCCAAGGCCCAGCAGTGGCGACTCTTGGAGAGCGCCTGTTGCTTGTAGCCTTCTGCATGTGAGAACTATATGCAAAGGGCAGCCTGGATACAAGCAAAAGTTATCATCCAAGATACATGTAATCTCCAAGCAGATCTTCTCCTGGCAAAACCGTAACTGCTGCCCAAGAGTAAGGCCAGGGGCAGCAGCCAGGGGCCCTGCTCTTGGGCAGCTGTTACCATTTTGCCACCGGAAGATCTGCTTGGAGATTACTTCAAGAGTCGCCACTTTTATCGAAGACCATCTTATGGTCCTGAATAGAAAGGCTTGTATCTCGTCTGTGAAGATGGGGTCACATTCGTGATCGTTATAACGTGTTCTGTGGTCCCTTCAATGGTATTGCAGTCCAACGTGTGATTCATAATCCCGTCATTGATTAAAGCTCCAAGTAGCTTATACTCAGTCACAAATTGGTGCGGTGTTTTGGAGGGGATTGCTGTGAAGTCTCTCCAGTAGTGGTAGGGAACCGTTTGGTTCTGGTGGTCCTTGTTGAATGGGTAGAAACCGTACATTGTCACGTGATCGCAGAACGTTATCGCCTCCCCCAGAAGGAGCAGACCGGTGGTTGGAATGGGCGTGAGTTTCCCGCCAAGACCTGACCACAACCTGCGGGTAGAAGCCAAAGGTGTAAGTGTTAGCAGCTCTAGTGACTCCTGGCTTCTCAAGGACTGCATTCTTCATTGCAGCCAGTGAAGACAGAAAGCAACACTAGTCTAAAGCCCAGCTGGGTTGGCAAGTAACATGGTTGGACTCCAATCTTTCAATCTTCGAAACACGTACGTGACTCAATGAAGGACCTTTCTAGAAAAAACCTTCCAATATTCCACCAAGGACATTATTATATGTGATATAATGTCCTTAATTCCACCAAATGTCTTGCTTACGTTTTGTCCGTACCGGTTCCATTAAAGTTTGACAGTGCAATGGTAAGGTTCAAGTCCCCCTCTCTCATGATGTTCTCCAACGATTTACATTCGTTCAGGAACTTTGAACTTCCGGCCCCCTGTAAAGGAAACATTTTCTTTAAAAGCGTTGTTTCATGAGATGAAGTTACGCAAAGTTAACGTTTTGTATTGTTGCTGTTACATTTTCTTGCAATAGCTTTTGATGACTTTTTGTTCTTATTTGTGGCTTGCTTTCTTGGTTAGCCTTGTCTATTGGATACTGGCTTGCCGGTAGCTTACATCTTTGCCACCAAATCTGCTTGGAGATTACTAGCATGCGACAAGACAAGAAAATTGGTGCTTAGCAAGCCAGTCAGAGAAATTCTTTGCATGCTACAGATCACAGATCTAGACAGCGTTATTATCAGAGAGATACCAATCATTAGGCGACTGGGAGGGACAAGAGACTTACTTACGGCTTTTGATAGCAGCAACACCGAGTTGTTGAACGGCCGGAGAATATTCAGAACTTCGGAGGTATTATTTTCCCTTAACATGGGAAACAGTCTGTCTCGGACGATCGCCCTGTTAATGACTGTCATGTTAACGTTTCGTCCAACATCCTTCGAGTAGTTCTGGAGGGGCCCCAGGTTGAATCTATAAATAGATCAATGCTATACATTTGTAGACATCCGATTGTAGCAAAACGTATCACGTATGTGCACCTGGTATGAAGTTTGAAGTCCAGCCCACTAACAAAGTAACATAAAATGTTCGGGACAAATGGCTTTGAAGTAGGCACCTAGTACCACGTACACGGCACACAGCCAGAAACTTGTGTTTTAAATTACGAGTACATGTTTATCTTCTTTCCTCGAAAAGCTTTAGATCGTCTATGGTCATTAAATGAAACATGGATGTCTTCATCGATTTATTGATATTAAGGACTAAGTGCAAGTACTGGTACACATGCACAAGTCAATTGTCTAGATCTTGTACCTGATAACAAAGTCGTGTGTGTCAATCTCGTAGCCACAGCTGCTATTCAACAGGATGCCACTGTTTCCAACCAGTGCGCATGTGCTGTAGTGACGTATTGGAGTAATCGCAGAACACTCCTCCCTCCTGGCGGCGTCTTTAAGACAACTTTTTAAGCTGTCGGCAGGTGTGGTCGCCCTGACTATTCGAACTCTGGGGCTGAAAAACTCCTCCATGGCGTTCCTGGAGGATGCGAATGGGGGTGGTATCTGAAATATTGTCTCAAATTCTATCCAGTGAGTCTGTGAACACACACTGCTGAGGCTGAAAACAGATCCCTCTCGGGGGCAATGCAAATTAATGTCTTGCCCCTGAGAGATCTGTTTGGAGATTATGAAAACATCACCCCATTGCCAACGGTAACTAACCTGATCATGAGGTATTTCGTCCAGTTTTGCTTCTGTGCTCTGAAGATGGGAACCGGCGTGACGTGGTGAGGAGGCGATGTGCCCACAGCCGTATTCCTTGGGTTGTTACCTGTAGGTCTAACATGTGAAACAAAAGTGTGAAGTGATCCACACACACACACGTGTAGACCCCATATATAATATACTTGCACAAGCAAATACCAACAAGACTGGCAATGAAAAGTACATAGCCATGGCGACGGAAGTTGTTGGTAGGGTTTGTGTCAATGTATGGCACCATCAGCACAAATATCCTCATCAGTAGAATTAATTTAAGTGAAATCGAGGCAGCACTAACATCGGGCATAACAGTGGAATTGTGCAAAGGGAACTCGACCAGCTGGGGACTCACATCAGTAATGTTAATCACATCAGGACATAGTATACTTTATAATAACGATATAAGTACCTGTTCAGATGCAATGAAGCTGATGACTATAGATGTTTATTCGTATACTGGTGCAAATGATATACAGTGTATGATATTTTATGATAAGGAAAGTATACAAGTACCTTGTTACCTGTTAAGTCTAGTCAGATATAGTACAGCGCAGTTCAGTATATCACTCCTACCCTCCCCTGAGTGTATAGTGAACGAGCCCTGGGGCTCACAGAAAACATTCCATATCTCCCAAGGGTTTCCAGGAATTTCACTAAGTAGGTCAATGTCGGCATAGATGTGGGTCAGCAAAATTCCAGAGCTGTGAGACATTCGTCTGGACATTCCATACCTGTGGATAAAATTCCTGTACAATTCCTAGAATTCTTGCAAACTGCACGCAATACTGTTCCATTTGGCACGCCCATGAGGCGTCGCCAAAAACGTAGTCATTGTGTTACCTCAGTGACGTAGTCATTGTGTTACCAACAGTGTTACCTGACGTTTTAACTCTCGATCTAACATGTGGAATAAAAGTGTGAAATGAGCCATGGGAGAAACATTTGACAGCTGTCAAAAACAACACACCTACACACACACACACACACACACACAGACACACAGACACACACACACACACACACACACACACACACACACACACACACACACACACACACACACACACACACACATACACACACAAACAAACAAGTAAGTAAACTCCTATATTATGTCCTTGCACAAACAAACACCAAAAACGTAGTCACTGTGTCTTTTTAAGAAATTGTGGACAAGGCTAGCTACATTTTCTGACTCAAACTGAACCATTCCCCTTACCAAGTTGGTAAAATGATAACGAACGGGTGGTGGTCTAACATATACCGGAAGTAGGATTTTGATCTGCAATGTTTACAAACATTCTCTCTTGTCCACCACAAACATTATACATAGAACCTACATACGCTTTTGTCACCTATGTGTAAATGGCGTTTGGATGAAAACTAAGAACGTTACGGGATCTGGCAGGGACCACCATGCACTAGGATACATAAACCACTATACTCGTGTTCGGTTCAACATTCACGACACAATGTTTAATAGTGGCATGCTTTGTTGTTCTTTCAAGGGGTTTCACAACTGGCCACTTAACTCCATATGAAATACAGATAACCGCATCGTAGTGGAACATTTTTTCAGTCTCGATCTCTTGAATTCAGGTTATCAAACGCGAATGTTTACAGGCAAACGCAAGTGATTATTGGACGTAAGTGCTTATCAGGCTTAAAAGGTTATCAAACAAGAGACATAATACATTTTACTTTTTTTATAACTGATCATGGTGCAGTACTCACATAGACGTTGAGAGCAGCAGTCTATATGATACAACCACCATCGCTGTCCCAAGCACGAACAAGACGAGAGACATCTTCTTGAGAATCCTCATCGTAATGCTGAAGCGAATCAAATGTTAGTAAGTTGTAACATTAACGTTAGATCATTTTGAAATGATAAATTATTAATCGTGATGCACTCTATGATATTACTATTACAACTTGACTTTATCCAGTAGCACAGTTCGAATGGCCTGTGCCTTGTTTACCTGGATGTCTAACCTTTATGGGGGCCTGCATGCCCTTTTTCTTAAGGCGTAATCAGGCCTTTTTAGTCTCCGTAATCCGTAGGCAGCCGCCCCAAAAATCAACGTAATTCGTAATTAGTACATTAGCCACAAAGCGTAAAGGCGTAATCAGCTCTGAGAATTCAACGTAATTCGTAATCGGCGGTGAAAATTTTGCGTAATTCGTAATCACTGCACCCCCCCCCCCCATGGCCCCATGCAGGCCCTCCTTTATCAAAGTAGGCTGAGCCATAGGTATGAACACATATACACGTACAGTTTGTATAATCTAGACTACAATTACACGTAGGTGAAGTATGTAGCAGCTTACCAGTATTTCTCTTACCGTAGTGGACCGACCGGTTTAGTCTGATAAGCGTTATCTCGAAGAGTTCTTTCAAAAAGAAGGCGTCTGTCACACGGTTCCGTCTAGTTTTTGGCACTTGTTATTCCAGTGTCATGTTCACATGTAAGGCCACAGCAAGTAAATTTTATGGATGACATCCTCGCGCTCATTGATTTTCGCCTGATTTCAGAAAAAAAAACAAGAAATTTTGTTGCCCTGTGACGGTGGTCAACATGCCAAAAAAGGGCAAATATGTCATGAACGTCCATCTGCAAGACAAGGCTCTGATTTATGTGATGTTGCCACTGAATCAAAACCATTTGTACAATAATTGAAAATTTTATTTAGTCACTTCTTTTTTCAAAGTTGTTTCAGAGACAAATCGGTGTTGTAACAGTTGGCACAATATAGGTAGAGTATGGCTTCCAGACAGTTCGGTTTATGAGTCACTCAATGATTGAGCCCTGTGTTCTCCCTGGTAGCCAGTCTCTAAACTCAGAGACCACCAGGGATCCAGCAAACTTGAGGCGCAATTCCTCGTGTTTGATGGCAAGTGTTGACAGTCCAGGGTGTTCCATTACAAATGAATACCCAGTGTAGTATCTACCTTGAAGATGGTACAGCAAGCTCTTTTTTTGTTCTATTTAATAAAGACACATCTGCAAGGACAGGTAATACTGTTGAATACAGCGACAGAAGACCTGCTGGGTATGATATCATGTTTTACCGCCTAAATTCTTGTTTAACGAGGTTTACGATCTCAAAATCTGAAAATGTAGGAATCTTGTTTTTTTTGGCCTGCCTTGTTTTTTTTTCGCCCTCTCGCATTAATTTTGGAGTCTCCGGAGGATGTCATCCATAAAATTTACTTGCTATGGCCTAAGGTGTAACGTTATACAGGTTTGTCAATAGGCCTAGGTAACTTCTACCATCAACTTTTGTGCGAAGGCGCCCATTGTGACAGACCATGGTAATGTCCCATAGTGACCATGACAAAATAAACAAGGGTTTAAAACATCAAAACGCCTTTCTGGGGGATTTTTATATGAATATAATACAGATTAGGTCATCATTAGCATAATACGTATCTAAAGACTTTTGTCTCCATCTAAAAATATTGAGCGACGATTGTATCGAAGCGTGTCTTTTACTTCTGAAGACAATATCAACCCATTTTTATCGTCTATTAAAAGGCCTACTTGGGTCACATTCTTTGATGCAAGGGTACCGAAGTTAAGGGTTCCTCACTGGCCGCCCAGTGCGGAACTAGCGGCGTCGGCACTTGGGGCCCTGTGCTGAAGGAAACTCTGCACAGGAATTCTAGTGCTGAACGGCTTTGATCCAGTGCTGAAGCTCCGTCAGGGCTGGAATTCCAGAGCTGAATCTTGTCTCGGCACTCATTTTCCAGTACTAAATTCCACTCAGCACTCAGGTGCCAGCGCTCGAAGACCGCTCAGCACTGGACAGCAAGTGTAGAAGTGTAGAAGTTCTTTGATGCATTAAATATCCTTAGCTCAGTAACGAGATAAGATATAAGATCCTAATGTCTGCCATAATACTTTGAATCACTAGATGGCGCTTCTAAGCGATACGGTCGTTTCGAGAAACAAGATGGCGGCGACCATGGAATCATTTTTCCGGGTCTGTCTTCAGTTACTGGCATTTCTGCCGATTATCTGCTTCTGCCAGGTACGAATTTTACTTGTCTTTAATTTTCGATAAATATACTCCAGTATCACGTCATAATTTTAGCTCTCAAGTTGGAGCTGTGATAATTTAGAGGCACAAATATTATGTGCGCCGCCCCCCTCCCCCAACATAACATGTTGGGTAGCAAAAATATTTATGATATCAAAGGATGATACATTTGTATTCGAGTTGATTGGTGAATCAGATCAAGCTTCTAGCTTGCTAAGCAGGACCTCCTATTTTGAAAGGAGAGTGCGAAAGTTTCTTTGTGACTTTTAAATTGGGTAAAATTATGCCACCATTCATAATTTCCTTTTTGGTTGATTACCCCAGGTTTTATCAGACATAGACCTGCCCGCCGGAGCTGCCCCTGCACCCAACATCCCCACCCTCTCCGTCACAGTGGAACATTCCTTCGATCAAGGTCAGCCTAACTATAATCATTGTAATAACCATGTTTTCAGAATTTCCTATATGTTACTACAGATGTAGTTTCACATACAGTCAAACCTGTAGGATATGGCTGTACAACTACTACAAGTGATGTCCTCTACATAACGTCATAAGGACCACCTGGCCAGTGAGGCCCTTTTTGGTGATCTCTTACTAGATTCCCATTGACACAAGCACTAAGAATCCTGTCTATACTGGTACCTGCCCACATAGAGCAGATTTGATCTGTCCCCTGAGTGGTTTTCTTGGGCAGCTCTGAATGCACATAATGCATGTAGTATGTGTATATGAGTGTGTTTTAAGGGACAAGATCATTTTGTGAATCTCTCTCTACATAAATAACTGTTTTGCCCTGGCTGTGAAAACTGCAGGAAGAGACCAGACCTTCACCCACCGCGGTACAATATCGTGGAAGACCATGAGAAGTACCAGTGGTACCTACGTCCAGGGGGTACCACTGTCAGAACATGACAGAAACAGACTAAAGGTAAATGTCAGTTATTGCCAATGCCTCGGCAGATGGACATTAAGGAAAGAAGAAAGAAAACCTGTTGTGTACTGTCAAAAATATAATTGTTTCATCTGATGTTTTGACAAGTGAGTTCAAAATTCAGGGGGTATCACTGTCAGAACACGACAGAAACAGACTAAAGGTAGGCATGTGGACAAACTGTAGCAAACTTTTAGTTCTTGGTGATGTTCTTGAACCAAAATTTCATCTGATGTTTTGACAAATGACATAATTTGGCATGAATCACATTTACATACATATGACAATACAAAATAAATAAAGCTACTGGATAGATTCTCTGATCATGAGGAGTCTTAACCTGGTATCCAGTCTAACGCGATTGGGGCAGATTTTCTTCGGGCCCGCTGAAACTTTACGCCGCCCGCCACAGCAAGGCTCCCTGGTAGGATTTTCACGGGGCCAAACTCCTATCGCAGCCAAACTCCTATCACAGGCGTAACACTACTACCGGCCTCTAGAGACCCTGCCCCAATCACGATTTGACTGGATACCAGGTTAGAGGAGTCTCAGATAGCCTCCACAATCTTTCATCAGTGACTGAGGGAGATAGTGGATGCCATCTGAAATGTCTGAATTTAAAGACCATTCTCAGTCACTGATGAAAGATGCTAGGCAGATGCTTTCTGAAGCATCTGACTCTTCAGGGGATTTATCTACTAGTATTAGTAGTTGCTAGATTCATTTAGTATTATGTAATGTTCTTCATCGATGTGCAACCTTTATTGACATAAACTTAGATATATTTGTTTTTGCTAAATCTTCGAAAATGTACATGACTTGCATGGATTAATTTCCTTTTTCAGAGAGATGACTTCTCGTTCCTTTTGACTCCCCATGTCTGCAGGTATTAGCGGATGCTGGAGGGTTTTACCGCATCCGTGTCCCAAACACGTTTGGCGTGATCGGGGACAGCACAGACTACGTGTCCACACTGGTCCGAGCTGTGAGTATGGGAGATTGAGCTTGTTTAGATAAATGAATAAGAAATCAGAGACCTCAAACCTCAATGAAATATTTTTGTTGGGTTGCTGAGTTTTTGTGAATGTCTTGTTTTACTCATTATTGTGAATTTCTCACTGATTCTAGGTATGCATTTTCACACTGGCTCACATAAAGCAACAGATCTAGACATGCATGTGGCAGGAAATTGAAGACAGGAAATGAGATAACCTTTCTGGGACCTCTGACCTACATGTGTAACTTCCTGCCAGTGTCCCCAATCCACCTAGCACGTGGAAATAAGTACAGAAACACAAGCAAACACACAAAAAGGCACACTGAAAACAAACATACAGAGGTAATACAAGTACATGTACTAGTAATGTTCATTCATTGTCATCATCTTTCAGCCCTGGCCTGGGGGTGGAGTTACATGTAGTCCCTGTACTACCTGGTTTATAATAATGTTTCTTTTCTTTTTTTATTTAATTCTCCAGGATCTTCTGTACTACTCCTGTTTGTCTGATGTCATAACCCTGAACATCGACATGTTGGGCCACATCATCGGGGTCTCCATGGCAACGGTGCCAGAGGGCTGCGAGGGTGACGAGGTCGAGACTTTTGACCTGAGTTTCTTCAACACGACGGTGGAGATCGCTCAACCTGTTGCGGGGCCTGTGTGAGTTGGTTCAGTCCGTGGTCTTCTTGAGTCATGAGAATGCAAACGCCCTATAACGTATATTGCTACAACTTGTACTATAGATGGCAAGGTGGTTTTGCAGTTAGGGCTGAAACAAATAAACAAATGCATTTTACATACGTGCTTGAAAAACTATGCAGGTTATTTAGGTAAAATTGGAGCTGTGCAGGTGTATTTTTTATGTCAACCTGTACCCAACCTGCACTGGTCCATGTACAGTATATATGCAGATTTGTGCAGGTAAAATTGGAGCTGTGTCTACCTTTACCAGTCCATATACTGGATATGTGAATGTATGTGAAGTTTTGCACACTATACTATCATTTCTGCCAGTGAAATAAATGCTAAGAAAAGAATTGAGATGCATAATATGTTTTCTTAACAGTTTCATCCATACAGTCCTTTTTCAGTAGAGTGGTGCAGGTATTGTCTGTCTGGTTACTCTCCAAGCAGAGGTTGGTGGGGAAAGATCGTTACCTTTTCATATGCCCCGTTTTTTTCTGTCGCTATCCCTACCAATGCGACAGAAAAAAACGGGGCATATAAAAAAGTAACGATCTTTCCCCACCAACCTCTGCTTGGAGAGTATGTCTAGTAATTTACATGTACCTACACCAATGCCTGGAGTATTTTGAACCCTGTACACACGAATGATTTGACTTTGTTGGCAGCTTTAGTTTTGACAGATGTGTATGTATGTTTGTGTTTCCATGGCAGCCCGGAGACGCAGGCGTACATCCAGAAGATCGAACAGGAGCGCGCCGAGAAGGAGAAAGGTCAACCTCCGGAGCAGAGGTCATTCTTTGCAAAATATGTGAGTCTTTAAGAACATCTGTCCTTTTCTTGGAGTGATGCACAGACATTTTGTCAAGATAATAACAAGGTGATCTTGTGGTTAGGGTTGTTGACTCAAGGTTCTGGGCACTCAAGCAGGCACCAGCATTGTACCTTTGGGAAAGGCATTTTACACTTATTTCTTCACTCAGGTGAAAATTATAAGCTTTAGAGGTCCTGTATTTGCAGAGAGCCTCACTTTGAGCACGTTAAAGATCCATACTTATCGCAAAGAGCAGGGGTCCATCCCACTTAAAGCAAAGCAAACAAACTACATGTAAGTGACTGTCTTGAAATACTGTAATCTTTTGAACCACAAGTTAAAGAAAATTGTTTTTTTGTTTAAATGTGATCATGATTTATTCTTTATTCTCTTGCTGTTCCAGTGGATGTACATCCTCCCCATAGTTTTGTTCCTGATCCTGAGCCCAGGCCAGCCTGAGGGAGGTCAGGGAGGTGGCGGCCAAGGGGGTGGAGGCAGAGGGGGGAACGGCGGGAGCTAGAGGACCTGAAATCTCTCATGACTAGTGTAGGAGATTTGTGTTTGTCAAGAAAAGTTAACCTGAAGAAAAGTTAAGATACAAGAATTTGTATGTTCTCAAGCATGTGATATGTTTACTATTAGCAGTATATGTGAAATATGTGAAATAAGAAATGTGAAATAAGATTTGATTTGTAGATATTTGACAAATAACTTGGTTACTCACATGTGTGTTGTCGTGAGTTTGTGCATGATGAAAATGTAGACTCTGAGGAAAATGTACATGTATAGCGAAGTTCAGAGAAAAACAAAACAAAGAATTGTCACAAGATGCCAAAAAAACTACTTTTCTTCCCTCCCCATTTTTCATGTAGCAAGTAGCCCACATGTTGGGTGAGTTATAACAGCTGGGATTCAAACTCCAAATCTCTTGGTCCAGAGGCAGGGTTGTGTTTTATAATTGATGATTTTTTACTCATGTTTTTTTTTTGTATTTATACCAGATTCTAGAAGGATGTTTTAGGTCATTATCAGGGAAAAAACGTGCAATCATGACAACAGTCTGTGTCGTTCTTGTTTTTATTTCCACATCCACACATGGCCTGATATCAGCCTAGCACTATCGACAGCTTCATGGAAAACTCTGAACTCTGTACAAATGACTGGTTTCTATACATTATAGCACTGAACTGTTTTTCTAATCTAACCTCCAATAACATTTCTCCACTGGGTTACATATATCTGTCACTTTGAAAAACAGTGTGTTTGATATCTAAACTGTGCATACCCCCCGATATGCACAGTGTAGATATGCAGGAATGCATTATATTGGGTCCGTTGCATTGAAGATCTGTTTGGATACATTTTTCAAGGTGGTGGATATATGTGACCTGGTGGGGTTATGTTAGTAGACCATATGATATATACCAGAGACTGTGCTTTTGGAAGTGGATCACAGAAAGGAGCAACACTCTTCATTGGGCAATAAGAATTGGGTACTCAACATTTTTAAAACACTTTACAAGGGACTGACACTGTACAAGGGACTTGTTTCTGTACGTTATAGTATGCACTGTTTCCTGACTAAACTATAACATGGAATGTACTGGGAGAATTCAGAGAAGGGACATTGCTGGTATCTTTTTATGGGTGGTTAGGATTGCATAAAAACTTGAAAATGGGTAAAGAATTTGGTGAGTCTCTTGTACTGACATTAGCCTGACAACAACATGCATCTAGCAGCCCTTCCATTGGTCAGTCCCCTAGGAGGAGGCCCAATCAGCCCCTGGTAGTGAGAAATTGTGTAAAAACACAGGCTACTTATTCATGTGTCCGAGAAAAGTTACATCCTTTCCTCATAAGGTTACTGTGTATTTGGCAATCATGAAAAATAACTGGCTGTTCTTTTCTAAGGTCCCCCATTGGCCCACCCTGCCACTTTCCCAATGAGCACGCTGAAATCTTAGATTTTACCAGGTAAAGTCTATACTGAAGTGTAGGAAGGATAGAAAATACTATATATGACATACTCTTAGTGTCTCCTGACTAGTCTAATATACATGGAACTCTACAACTTTAGTCTGCAATGACTAGGAAAGCTTGAATATAGATAATTAGACATCATTATCTATAACTCTGTACTACATGTATTTCCACAGTGAAAGCAATGGTGACTGCATTTTCCTCTTAAATTTTGACATCTTGAAGTTAAGTCCTGTATATACATGTACAGCAGCGTTATCACAATACATGAAAGCCATTTTGGCAACAAGAAGCTGACTCAGTCGGTTTAAGCTGTGCATGCGCAAGGTCAAAGATGAAGGCCCCTAGTTTATAGACTGTTCTTGTCCAGACATGTTTTGTTTATGTCTCAGGAACCTTAAACTTCTTGGATCCGCATTGCATCACACTGAAAGTTTAAATCGTTAACTAGCTTATAGCAACAGCAAATATACTCTACTTCGAACTAGTATCTAGTCACAAAGAAAGATATAAAATGTCATTTTGTGTAGCACAAACTCTCAGTAAACATGAATGCAGCTGATACAAAATTACAAGCCAGAAAGTCATCATCATAATATCTCCAACCAACAGTAAAGTCTTTGTTGAAGTCATGCCAGGTCCCAGTTGGTCTGTTGTTTTCCTCCCAAGAGTCAGGGGGACAAAAAAGCAATTTGCGAATCAAACTTAAGTAGAGACTCCTTTTACTCTCCTTGGAAATCAGGAAAATACTCGAGACTCCAGTCTGTTCACTTTCAGACATATTCCACGTGTAAGAAATTAGAGGGCTGTTCCATTATGATCTCTTCGGGGGGGTGGCAGCCTACTACAGTCCTATGGGAGAGGACGCCCCCCACCGGTGCTTGAGTGGAATCTCCCTCCCCTGTAGGAATGGTACAGTCTCACCCCCCAGGACCAGAGTGTTCTGCTCTAAGTCGACAGTGGCCTGGAAGTGGAGGAATAAGAAAGGTTTAGGTCACACAATGTCAACAAGAACTCCAGGAAGTATGCAATCCTTGGCTTCCTGAATTCCCCCATGTCGACCACCATATACCTGCTGGCTTTCGACCAGATTCTGAGACCTTTGACCTCCTCTTATTCTTCCTGTCAATCTTCCCACCACCCACGTGCTGTCAACCTACTCTGTCTGGACAAACATACACAAACCCACAGCTCAGCCGCCCAAAACAATACTTTCATACTCTTAAGTAATTACTCTAAACATAAGGTGGCTGCTACAGTATAAAGACATATTATTGTGAGTGAGAAGACGTAACAAATGTACCTTTAGCTTTCTTAAGATGTCCAGTCCAAATGTCAAGTCAGTGCCTCTTTCTTCTGAAACACAATCTCAAGTCAGTAAAAGATTCGAGACCTTGTTATGACAATTAAAGCTGTACAGAGTATATGATTAGCATTGCTTAGATTTCACTATACACATTTGAGTACTAAAAAGCTTGTCATAAATGAAAATATTTCTTACATTTTTATCGACTCCTTTTAGCTTGAGGGACATCGTTATGTTTTTTGTCATTTTCTCATGAAAACTGTCGAGAAATTCCATTTCTGTAAAGATATTCAAGACAGGTTCCTTTTTCCTGTACACCATAACTGTACTTGAGACACTGTTTACATAATAATTATCATGTTATTTCTTTGTTATTTTCTTTGAAGTGTCGATAAAAAAGGGAAGTAGCAACCAATGAACAGTAAACCATCTTTTTAAGTCAGAAAACAGGTTGTAGATAGGCGGAAGTCATAGACTCATACCAGTAACTATAAAATTGGCTTCTGCATGTCTGCTTCCAACCGCTAGGGGGACCCTGCCCAGCCGACCAATGACTGTCCACTGCTTCTTGGCGCGGTCTGGAGCAGAGACGGTACCGTTTGCCTCCGTGTCTATAAGTCTTTTCAGCCTGGGAAAATAGAGAATTTTATGTCAGATATATAGACGGAGGGCGATCCGACTCGCGGGAGGACCGAGACCGAGGGTGATGCGAAATACACCGTGTTGTATGCTATTTATATCATACCCACCTTAGAAAACACGTCTTTCAAGGCGAAATTTGGTGTCCCTAAACAAACAAAAAAATGCTACAACATCCATTCCAACGTCCGAATCCTGTATTCGAAACCGACGCACACGGTTGGGGCGAAACGCGTCGAATCGTTCTATGGAAGCCCGGTTTATACACCCGTGTTGTACGGGTGGATGTAACAACACGGCCGGGAGCACTGTACATGTATCGCCGCCCGGGTATGATATAAAGAGCGTTACATTACTTTAACTCCCATAAGAAGGCTTTGCAAGCAGTGTAAACTCGTAAACATTAACGTTATAACGTTGCTGTTTGTTACGATGTTACGTCGACTTTTTGAGAACCATATTCTATATATTTGTATTGACATTTTGCCATTTTCGTCATCAGTTCATACTTGAAACGTTTTAAATAGTTAAGATGACGTTAAAACGCAGCCATAAGATAAACTTATGCGTCGTGTAGCGCAATGGTAGGGCGTTCGGCCCGGAACCCATGGGTCCTGGGTTCGATTCCCACCTGCCCCGACGTTGTGCCCTTGGGAAAGGCACTTAACACAACTTTCCTCACTTCACTCAGGTGAAAATGAGTACCTAGCTTCGGTTAGGGACGTCCCTCGGATAGGACGTTAAATGGAGGTCCCGTGTTTGAGGAGAGTCACACCTCGAGCACGTAAAAGAACCCACCACACTTATCGAAAAGAGTAGGGGTTCTTCCCGGTGTGAGTGGAACAAAACCTTGCAGTCTTGTACGTCTTCATACGTACCGTGCTTGGAGCCCTCAGCCTATTGAGGTTAAGCAGTAATAAGAAAGAAGGAAGAAGAAGAGAAACTTACCCACATGTTGTTGCCGTCTCCTCCGACATGACGGAAAAGATATTGCCGGTGTCCACCACTGCCTTTACTTCGTGGTCATTGCACTGGAGAAAGATATGGGATAAATAAATGTATCGTTATAGATACAAGTTTGACAATATATTCTGTGCACATTTGAATTGGCCAAAAATGGGAAATCACGATTTATTACCGTTTCATTCAGTAGACCAAGCACGTTACCGTAAACGCTGGCACCTTTGATTATAACACCTTGATTATAAATAAGGACATTTTTCTTCAGAAAAAAGTCACGCTGACAGGAAGGACTTGTATTGCTTAATTCACTATAAAAGGCACTTGCTGTGTAATTCAATATTGTCAAAAACTCCTAGCGATCACACCATACAGCAGTATCGCCTTGCGACCGTTTTGTTATTGCAGGGCAGTCATAATATGTTTACTTTCGCAGAAGGAACATATTGTTTTTGGTCTGTTTCTTCTTCTTCTGCAAACACATAAGGTTAATGGCCTGGACCAGACGTCTGTCACCATGGTAACTGGTGCTGTAGCAGACACCATGTAGTGTTGGATTATATTATGTAACAAGTGGCAGGACAGAGTTGGAGGGGCTGGTCACCATACAATGTATATGATATATATGAATGTGTTTGAGTAAGAATAAACAGAGCAGTGGTTTGTTAGGCTACACCCCTCACCTTACACTTGATGAAGAGTAGCGTGTTGTCCCCGCCCAGTCTGGCCGGACAGTCGCTGTTATCGTAGTCGCTACAGGAGTGATGCCGGCGGCCGGTCCGGGGCCGGGAGGGGACGGTCAGGGCGTCTGTGCCGGTGGCGTCCTGAGTAAAATATCGTAGTCGGCAAAATGAAGAATGTACAGGGCAACAGTATTTGTAGCTGCCTGGATTATTTACTGGTGTGTTACGCCGAGGGGCAGTTATTTCGGTTGTTTGTAATGTAAAGGCCATACGTCTTTTATTTTTGTTCTGTTGTTTTCAGTGAAATGGCAGTAAGTTGAAAACCTTTGCAGTGTTAGTATTTTGTTATACATTTACTGCTATAATGTCGACATTATACAATTTGACACTTTGCTGAAGACGTATCATACAGTACAGCTACCTTGCTGGATTCAAAAAAGTCTTGTTTCCCTTTAATTTCAGTACTAACACTTGTCACAGAAACACAGCCGTGTTTTTAAAGAATCTGTTTAAGGATAAACTATCCCCACACCCAATCATTTGATATCGCCGAGGGGAAGAAATATACACGGCACAATTCGTCTTAGAGCTGCCCGCTGAACATGTCAGAACAACTGAAGTCCAGGTTACCTGTGACATAGACCTGTTCCTCTGGCCGTGCTGCTCTCCGCTATCGGACCGTTTGAACGTCTCTTTCAGAGCCTTCTGTTGGACAATCGCTTTGGGCTGCTGTAGGGAGGAACATTCAAGGGAATTTACAAACGATTTAAACAGTTTGGGTGCATAAAGGCACACATAACAAGGTGATGATAAGTCGCTACTCTCCAAGCAGAGGTTTAGGTTTTGGGCTTATTTTTGGAGTGTTTTTAGGCTTTTTTATCGGGCTTTCTTTTTTCACTGAAATTTTGTTTCATCCCAAAAAGAAAGCCCGATAAAAAAGCCTAAAAACACGCCAAAAATAAGCCCAAAACCCAAACCTCTGCTTGGAGAGTAATAAGTCGCTACATTGTTAGTTTCTTTACTAGTATTCATTTCTGTTCAGGCCAGTGTTGAAAAAAAAATTTCTTTGATATGTTGAAAATTTTGACAAAACCGTCAGGTTTCCAGTATTGATGAAGGCCCATCTGAGCGTACCGCCATGGTCACACCTGGTTATTTGTCCACTTCCCATAGTTGTGCTTTGTGGGCCCGCAGCTTGGTTACAGACTTGCTCAAGAGAACAATGGACCCGACTGGTTCTCACGGCTTGGTCTCACCCGAGCGACATGTGTTCTAGACATGGTTTGGCTTGGGTTTCGAGTCTATTAAGCTAAATATGGAGTAAGTGAAGAATTACAGAAATCTTAATTGACACAATTATTTGTTTGTTTATTGTTGTTTCGCACAAAATACAGAATAAAAGGTAAAAGTAAATTAAATAAAAAACACTGTGCCGGAGAAGGGAGGAAGCCTGTTAGGCTTATTATAACCCTTCTCCTTAACATAACATAACAAATAATAATTACAATTTAACTGAAGTACATGAAATAACAAACAAGGCAAAATATTAACAAATCATAAATAGGTAACAATCAAATAATTGAAACAAAATTATAGCAATAACATAAATAAGACTATCTAATAGATCTAGAGAATTAAGCTAATTGAATGTTGGGTGGCTTATGAGATATTGTTTTAAAGTGAATTTAAAGTTTAAGAAAGATGACTTGATTTGTAGACTCAATAAAAGTATAGTGAAGTTCGACAGGTCTTCCGACAACTATATATGCAAAGAAACAAGTGGATCCAAATGAACTTATATACAAGTACACGTATATGAAAAACAACGTTAACGTATCGTTGACACTACTGTTTCTAAGCTCTAAACATCCTTTGCTGTTGCTGCATTTGCCTGCTATTTGTACAAAGTACACTGTCAAGCACCATCTGTGTAACTGGATTGATAATGTCTTCTTTTGAAGGCTGCCTCTGATGTGTTATACTTCCTTAAACCTTGGTATTTATACCAGTCTGTAGTTTTATCCCGCCCTGACTTCACCTTGAGACATGAATCAACGTCCATGACAACGGCCATAGCAACTGTTTGCTTATAACCAATCAGGGGCGCGAAAGGGGATCTTTGAGGTTAAAGGTCAATCGTTGTATCTCCTGATTACCCGTTAAGTGTCGCCAAATCCCACCGCAAAGATAAAAGCAGTCGTACGCACATCAGGCTCTGGCAAATGCATTTCAGGGACCAACCGGGAAAAAAACTTGCATTTGTGCACCAGTGTGAGGGAAAAATGAGTCACCCTGGGAATGTTTGAAAAAGACGTTCCGACAAGATGACAGAAGAATAATACAGGGCCCGAAATATTGACATTAAAACAATTGCACATTTCCAATGTAGCGTGCGTAGTCCAGTGGTAAGCGACCCTGCCTCTGGACTAAGAGGTTGGGAGTTCGAGTCCCGGCTGTTGTTGCTCACCCGACATGCACGCTACTAGAAAGGGCCGCAGTCCTTAGGACGGGACGGTAAGTGGTCCACTGTTCATTGTGCTTGTCGAAAAGAGCTAGGGGAATTTCCCCGGTACAATGAACCTGTAAATACTGTACATAGCGTCTCTCTGCTCTGTCACGACCAGTGTAAGATTAGCTCTTCATGGAAGGATGGACATAACAGGTGAATATCACCTTTTCAAAATGTCAAACCTTAGTCCAGACTGTAAGGTCTGAACCGCTCATACCGGGAAGGACCCCTGCTCTTTTCATTAAGTGCTCGTGGCTCTTCTCAAATACGGCACCTCCAGCTTTATGTCCCATCCGAGAGGACGTCCCTAACCGAAGCTAGATACTCATTTTCACGTGAGTCAAGCAAGGAAATAAATGTAAAGTGCCTTTCCCTATGGCACAACACTGGGGCCCAGGGATGTTCAATTAAACAGCGTTCTCAACAGCCAACGGCATCGACCACAGGGAAGCTTTGCCCACGGTTTCAGCTCGACATCCACAACAGTTTTTTTTTTTTTTAGTTTTCCCAGAATCCCACCGCGGTTCCAGGGAAGCCCTGAGGGCACTTGACCTTTTCGTGAAGGTCGTTCCACAGTTAGACGCCGCTTTTCGGGGAAAGGGAATGTTTTGTCGGTGAAATGTTCGATCATGGCGCAGGTGAAATTATCAACTTTCAGATTTGTCTGTTTCACTAATAAATGTTGAAATCTGCCATTTTCTGTCAGAAGAAATCGTTATTGACAAAATAGGCATGCACACCTGAGCGCGTTCTTGACCTACCTTTTGGTTTAAGGAGCGGAACGGGGCCATGTCTCTATTTCATAAGTTTGTTTACACAAGCCCTTGTCCCAGAAATTAACCAACAATAAGGGCTGGGTTTTGATTTTCAATTCGATCCACTTTAAGCGTCAAAGGGGTCAAACAAGAACGGGCCTCGTCACAGACGTTTCACAAAGTATGTATATATGTCAGGGTAGAGACTCCGATCTGCTAAGATCGGTGATTCTGCCGGCAGAGAGGATGAGGTCTATTGCTATAACTTAACATTGCGCAACATATCATAAAAGTTGAACATTCAGTCACATTACTGGTAGCTGCTGATGTCATTTAGTAGTCTGTGCTTGCCATAAAACCTCAATATCTTGTAATGCTGTACATGTATGATACTGAACACGAATAGCAGATTGTACCAGCAGAGACTCCGATCGGGAGCTCTACCAGTAGAATCACCGATTCTACCAGATCGGAGTCTCTATATAGCTACTCTGACATATAGCCCTACACACACACACTCCATTTTTTTTTTACACATTCATACACAGTGAAGAAACACATACCGTTTCCTTGGAGACAGTCCCCATTTTCTTCAGATCGTCTATGGGCAGCAGATCTGAGGAGTCTCTGTGTACGAACCCTCCGTGATGCCCGAGCCTCTTCTGTTGTCTCTTCAGCGCCGCTTCTCTGATGTCCTCTCTGTCGTACTTAAAACTCATCCTGTGATCTTTTCTCTGTCCCTGTGTGTGTGTCTATACGGCTGTACTAGCGAGGTTCACCCACCCGATCTGTTGTGGTAGAGTTGCGCACGGGGCCGCGAACGCCGCAGTGTTTGCCCTAGCGGCAGCTGAGATGCTAAGTCAACACTTCAGGACGGTTGCGGCGGCTGCCCGCTTGTTATACCCGCCTCCTCTCTCCATGTACCGCCGGCTGACGGTAACCAGGTAACGTCTACTGTGAACACCCGACCTTTAGCGGGGGAACTCTCTCTTCTCTAAGCTTCAGTAGTGACTGGCAGCCGCACCTAGTGCAGATGAAATATATTCCGTACTTAAAACGGCACGTTGTCGGTGGTTGATGACTTGTTACTTCAAGGGTCCTTAATGCGAGCTAAGAAGGCGGTGAGATCCTTCTTTGAGACGTTGGTCCACCACAGTAACGTCTTAAGGTAACGCCGTCGCGACGATAAGACGTATCGCGATCAGTAGACGCTTTTATTTATTTTTGTCCCCTGCTGTGGGTGACGTCTGTCGACGTCACAGGTCAACTCGTAGGACACACGTGGGTAGGTACGTTTTAAAGCGTCGGCGTCAGTCACCTGACGTTCCTCTACTTCACCTGACGTGCGTCGCTGTCACCTGACGTCGTCTGCCGCAGTACGTCCCCCGCTGTGCCGCTCAGTGGGCGTTATGCTGGTAGTTTTAACCGCAGTGGTGAGCAACCATTCGGAACCGGCGTGGCGTGGAGACAACCCAAACCTCGTCACACCCGCAGAAATGGACTAGCAATCTCCCGCCAATGACGTCAAAACCACGTGTGCTATAAATAGACAGTCCGTGAAGTCACTTTGATGTGGCCGCCTTGTGATGACCCAGTTTAGACTAAGAGATGATGATGAGGAGAGGTTGGTGAAACGGAAATTTTTAATCATCCACAACACGTCTCAACCACCTGCCACGGTGCGACATCTGTAGCAAACAGAGTAATGATGATGAATATATGAATGATTACTCCCATCTCTATTGACATGGAGGCTCAATCTGCATTCAATCTACGTGCGTATGACGCGATTTTGAAAGAAAATGGCTACATTAATCTACTCCGTGAATAATTTCATCAGGTTGGTGAATGATTGAATAGCAAAGTTCTTTATTCACAACCACTTGTTTAACAAGAGCAGTGACACCTAGCTCAGTGTACTCTCCAAGCAGAGGTTTGGGTTTTGGGCTTATTTTTGGCGTGTTTTAGGCTTTTTTATCGGGCTTTCTTTTTTCACTGGAAACAAATTCAGTAAAAAAAGAAATCCCGATAAAAAAGCCTACAAACACGCCAAAAATAAGCCCAAAACCCAAACTTCTGCTTGGAGAGTAGCCCAGTGCACAGTGAAACAGTGATGATTCCCCCCATGAAGATGTCAGACGGTCATCAAAACGTCAGCTCTTGTTAAACAAGTGGTTGTGAATAAAGAGCTTAGCTGTGCTCAAACGTGAATCTACTTTAAAAGATTGAAAAATATAAGAAATAAAAAACCTTCTGGCAGCTATAAGGTCAACCCATAATTCCACAGGGTGACCTGAGACCGCCACTTTGACAAAAAGCGTAAATTTAAAGAGATTTGCTAATGCGGCATCAGTAAACCCCGAGGTACAAGTATGCACACTCCACATATCCAGGTGTTCAAGAGATTCTTCAGAAGGCCTCAATAACACAATTTTTTTGTAATGTGGTCGTCTTACGGTTTCCGTTGAAATAATGAAAGTTGGCGAATTATATCATTGATGATTATCAAATCGAATCAATAAAGAAACTATGCAATAATATCTCGTTGTGTTTTGAACTCTTACATCAGATTATATTACAGATTTGCTGTTAATATGTAAAAAAAACAGGACATGTAGGTAATCATTCAATTGAAGGTTATCGTATCCAGAACGGGGCTTATCTATAGTTTTATACCTGAATGGGATAAGGATAGTTAGGATCAGGCACGGTTTTGGATAGTCTCCATCGTATCCAAGAATGTGCATTTGCCACAGTCACGGTTAGATACGCGTGGACTATCCAGAACCGTGCCTGGACATGGTTCTAGATAAAGCGCGGCAACAGAGCACGCAGCTACTGATACGTAATATAAACAGCTATATTCAATCAGCTAAGTGCAAATTCTTACTGTGAAACGGTCCGTAGAGGAAAGAAATATTATATGTGTGGAAAATTGCCGCTACAGCTCGTATGACTAACAGCCTACTAGTAGATTGGCTCCATGTGGGTCACATAATACCATAACACAACCTAGTCACCAAGCAGAGGTTCGGTTTGGAGGCAGTTTTTGTTGTTTTTGTGGCCTTTTCTACGATTCTGATATGTCTTTCATTTTCTCTAGATGTAGTAAAATGAAAAAAATCGCGGCTACTACTAGGGAAAATATAAAATTGTAGAAAAGGTCACAAGAAATTGTAAGACTAGAAAGGTAACATTTGCAAACCAAATGCATAATGTTTACGTTCACATGGTCTAGCCCTAAAAACTACTGCTTTGTTTATTCTTACTTAAACACATTCATATGTATGGTGACCAGCCCCCCAATCCTCCTGCCACTTGCTACATTATGTAATCCAACACCACAGGGTGTCTGCTACAGCACCAGTTACCATGGTGACAGCCGTCTGTTCCAGGTCATTGACCTTATTTGTTTGGAATGAAGAAGAAGAAAAGGAGCAAAAACAACATGTTTTCCTTCTGCAAAGGTAAACATAAATAGCCCCTGACTGAACCCTCTGCTCTGCTTGGAGAGTACCCCGTCGGTTCAAGCAGCCGTTACCATGGTGATATCGATCCAAGTCTAACGTGTTAAACTAGCAACGGAAGCAAACAATCAACTACAATCACCGATAATCGATATCTGCAGTTGAGGACAAATGGCTAACGTTAGACGATGGGGTTCATCACAGTCCATATGTAGACTTAGACTTTATAAGGTGTCTCAAGTCCTAGCTATGGAATCGACATAACCTAAGAGTCAAGTCAAGACGATATGTGAAGGGCGACACCACAGAGCTAGCTTCTCTCCAAGAAGACATTTTGGTGGCTGCAAAGACAGTATCAAATTGGACAGGTTGAATCCATTTGCCTGGCAGCCAGGCTAGGCAGTTACCACTTGTTACCATTTTTGCTGGCGTAGAAAAAAGATAATCATCAGTCCAAAAAAAAGCCCGATAAAAACGCCTCGTCAAAAATACCCTAATCATAAACCTCTGCTTGGAGAGTAAGAGCTAGCCCAATGGAGATACGTATTATTGATCTAGGACTAACGTGTTAAAACAGCAACAGAAGCAACCAATTAAATATATCCAATCACCAATAATCAATACTTGCAGTGAAAGAGGGAGACGTGTGACTTATATAGCTTTGGCGACAAAAGCAAAAAGGCAGTGAGACATTTAACCCTTTTAGATATAACCCAGCAAATGCCAGGTATATTCTATTATTTATTAAGGGTAGGGTTAGAGGAGCTTGGTTGGTTATACCGGACATATATATAAATGTCTGGCTTGCAGTTCATAGATATTATGTGACTGCTTTGAGCTTTATTTCGTTGATTCTCCTTCTGTTACCATGGTGATTAATAAAGATCATTATTGAAAACACTCGCGGGCGATAATCTCCGAGTATTATCTCGGAGACTTTCGTAGATCCTCGCTAATTCCCGCCAGATCTTCGTTAATCTTCGGTGATTATCGTCGACCCTTCGGTAATGTCTCTCTTTCTCGCGGCGGATGACGCAAGCGTGGTACAAATGATAGCATAAATTTACCCGTTTGCCATCTTCTATTTTCTGGTTTTAGACTACATGTACATTAGGACGATTCCATTCTGTAATGTGTAAAGGGGTGGCCGTGACACTTTTATGCACAGACACATCATTTAAATTCTAACATATAAGCAACTTAGTAATATCCCTTAGATGCTGCTATCTTTCACAAAAAGACGTTATATAAATTTAGTACAGGCTTTGGGTTTATGAAAAGGACAGCCGAAACATTTGGATAGGATTTTGAAAAGAAATGATCCTTGCTTTGTTGGTTGGCCTTGGCTTGGAAAAGGAATGATAGTTCTTTTTGTGTCCAGGTAGGTATACTTATTTCTGTCTATTGTACGCGATGTTACCTTCACAAAGAACGTTATATACTGGTATATTAAGTACAGGCTTTCGGTTTATGAAAAAGATAACCAAAACGTTAGGAAAAGAAGTGATCTTTGCGTTGTCGATAGGCCTCGGCCTGGAAAAGAAGGATAGAATTCTGTGCGCAAAGTTATTTCTGTCCATTCTGCCTGATGTTTTCGTAAGACATTTTATGATCTTTTCGTTGTCGATAGGCCTTGGCCTGGAAAACAAGGATAGAATTCTGTGGGAAAAGGTTTTCTGACACATTGTGCTTGATGTTATCCTAAGATTTACATTCAGACAGGCCATTCAAGTATAAGTAGCTGTTTGCATAAATAAAATATGGCCTTATTACCGTTAACTTATTACTCTGCGTCTGGTTTGTGTGGTGTTTGGAACACCCTGCGCCTCACAAAGGGGGCATCTCCGGAGCTCACTCAGGCGGAATATTGGCTAGATTACTTCCACTGCCGGGATGATTAAAATTGCTGGGTGTATCCAGCTCTTCAAAAGAGCATGCCTTTGATAGCGTTAGTACGCATGAAAGAACACGCTATTATGAATGCATGATGTGGAATCTTCAAGCAGATGTAAGCGGGTTTGTAGGGTTCACGCCACACGCAAAGAAACGTAAATTAAACTCAAAGCGAATATCGTGTTTATCGTATCCAGAATCGTGCCTATCTATACTTTCCGCGTATCCAAGAACCTATTTTTGCCCCAGACACGGTTCTAGAACCGTGTCTGAGCGTGGTTCTGGATAAAACACGGTCCTGGATACAACAGTGTTCTTACCATTGGCTGATTCGTCGGTATGACGTCATAACGAATAAGAACCATAGAAAGTCTGCAAGATTCAGGGCCTTCTAAACAGCTGATATACGAGCCTGTCATACAGGTATAATGGTGACATTACTGGTACATTCGCGCATTGGATAATGTCGACACAAAATGGTCCTGTAATGTCTGGAACTCGCAGGGGCTTTCAGTAATTGTACTTGGAAAAGCAACAGCCCTATAAGTAACGAAAATGAGATCTCAAGGCCAATAAAGTGCTCAGTTATATACGACATATAGCCTAAAGACAGTTGTAGGATAATCAATTTGCAGCCAAGAACAGTTCGTTATGCCGAACCTTAAGACAGATGGCGCGTTATACAGAAATCTGCCAGAACCAGCTGTTAGAAAATTCATGGCGCAGCTTTATATTCGAGATTGCTAACAAACTTCAATACAAGCCTGTCATGGCGTGACATATGGTGTTACGATAGGATTACCATGGGTACAGTAGAACCTCCTCCAGCACTGCTAATGACCGTCTGTCAGAAGACTGATTGGTAGAATTTATCATGGGCAGGTGATATATAGCCTGTGTTACACAAGGAATTGTTACTCAAGCAACTGCCATATATAGAGAGATTTCGAAAACTGTCAGATGTTTCAAATAGTATCCATTACCTTTCGTTAGTGACTGGTTATGGATGACAGTTTTCAAGTTAATTGTACTATGTGTTACACAATCTCTCAATGTCAGGGGCTGATTAGGCCTCCTTAAACTTCCCAAGAGCTTGCAGCCATACACTGCTAACTAGAGAGAGCCATTCCCATTCCTAGAACTACCATAGGAGGTCAGGATTTTTTATAACTATGAAAGGTAGTCCAATAGGAGCTTGGATGCTCTGCCACCATGGAAACCAGCGACTATGACGTCAATTATGGCATTATTAAATGGATTTGAGATGCTTACCTGCACTTGATTGATAAATCGTATGCTTCCGTTTTACTTTACATTTTCAACAGCATGTGCCGGCGCCACTTAGCTGAAAACTCGAGACATATAATCGTCATTGTGAAACATTCACTTCAATCTTCAACTTCAAGCGTCGACGCCAAACTAGATATCCTGTTATTAGCATTTCAACGACCCTCTTCAATGGGAAAAGGAAATTAAATGTCAGAAACCGCAGTTCGTCAACAACGAATGTAGTCGCGCGGTGTTCGCCTCTCTCTTTCGAGAGCGACAACCCAGAACGCTCTCGGAAAGCTAAAGCCGATGTAATTACCATCCGCTTGCGTCAATTGCCGCTACGATATTAAATTATACGTTTCGCTTGACGAGAGGGGCAGGGCGGAACATCTGGTGGGAAATGAAAAATGACGTGTGGCTGAAATCCCAGGGGAGGGGCTGGTTAGAGAGGGTCAACATTCACAACAAATTAACATTCTTCAGAATTACATTCTCAATATCTCTTTCGATTTTTATACATTAAGCATATAACGTTAATTCTGTGTCCTAAATATTTGCAGGATGACTACAGCACGCGAGATAGGCAAATTGCAGCTAACTCCCCTGGCCAATTGTATTCCTTTTTTCGGATTTCTATTATTTATTCAGCCTGCAAAGGAGTCTTGTGGAGACCACGAGATAGGTCTAGTCGCCTTAGAACTAGGCTCTATGTGACTCTAATGAAAAACATACTCCCACGGCAGAGCCGAAACCCGGCAAATACGTTAGCAAGGCAATGACGTATTGGCGCGTGTGGGACTCTGCCGTGGGAGAATGATGAAAAATGACGTGTAGCGAAAATCCCCTGGGAGGGTACTGCTTAGAGTGGGTCAACATTCAAAACAAACTGACATTTCTCAGTGCGGTCCCTTGAGAACCAAGTGCGCATATAGAGGTATCTATCTGTGATACGTTTAATGTGTTTGAGAGATCATTAAGTGCAGCACAATTAAGTATGCATCCAAAGAGATCTTCCATGCAACATCCCTTTATATCTAAACTGTCCATACTTAATTGTGCTGCACTTAATGATCTCTCAAACACACGTGCACATTTTCTTCTTTAAAGTGGCGGATATATGTCTCCCGCGGCCAGTGGATAAGTGTAAATGGATGTTAGGTATGGCGTCAGAAGGTTGTTAAAGGCACCGAAAGTTATTTCACGGTGGCACAACTAGATTTTCAGTCATTTTTCTGGTCATTCTTTTAAATGTAATAAGTTGAATCAACCCTATCCCATAGCATACTGATATCTGTGAGGCACAAACGTGATGTCGCTGACGAAAAACGATTGCTTGTTTTGTATCGTAGGCTTAGTTCTAGCTATTTATTGGTGGTACCACAAAATAAATGGACTCCTCACGTATCTTGCTTTTGGGGCTGGTTTCAAACGCTTTAAGTATGAAATGATGACGAAAATGTGCTGAAAAACGGCAGTTAATGTCAATATCAGACAGATTTCCTCATCCAGAATTTATTTATTTTTGTTTTGATGCCCTGAAATTTCCCTGGATGCCTTGAGAAAAAAAACGTAAAAAAACACACGTAAGATTTGAGAACATCACGTCGTTGCGGCTGAAACTAGGCCACCAGTTATAATGTAATTATTCTCGACGTACGGCGCCTGACCACCCGCATGTGTAATTCATGTATCAGGGACTATATGAATTCTACAATGTTCGAAACAGAATTTTGCGGTTTGTCTTCTGCTTCTCCTGTTTACCACATGTGATAAGTATTGGTGGATCTTCAAACTAGCAATTTGAGGTTTAAAAATTGATAAAATGTATAGTTATATTCTACGTGTTTTAGGTATGATTTGGTGTCATCTAGCAAATTGAGGTTTCAAAAAAATTGCTCAGATGCACAGTTATATTCAATGTGTTTTGGGTGTAATTTCCTTAATTCATCTTTTTAATGATCAACACGTGATGTTTTGAGCACATTTTCTTGCGACAAGCCGATTGATTGTGTCATAAGCTGTGCTCTCGTCGGTCAGGATTACAGTCTCAATATATATATATATCTCTCTCGATTTTTACACATTAAGCATATAGCCGCCAGAAATCCTGTGCCCTAGATATCTGTAAGGTTATATTGCCACGTGACAACCACACGCGAGGTAGGTCTAGTCTCCCTAACAGGCTTTATATGTGGCGTTGACTGAATATTGCCATTTTGTTCCTTGTTTTATCTAATATTCCCCCTTTTTTGCGTCCAGTAGGAAAACGGCAACCACTAGAAACACGATCTAATGTCAGAAAGCAGGAAAAAAACATACCACTGTGTGACCAGACTTAGCAGATCGCTCAACGAATTTCATACTAGACAAAGAACGATTTTTAAAAACGTATTGTATGTTTTGTTGTCTTTTAAATCGCACTTTTGCATCGCACACCCTATTCCATTTACAAAGTGGAGTATCACACTGTCACAAGTCCAATTTTGGTCGCCTAAAGGGCGCTCGTTAAGCGAAAGTTGATCATACCTAATATTTTTCCCTTTGTTCTATTCAGTGGTGGCAATTGGTGAGAATTCGAAAATACGGTACGGTACCATGCAGAAAAAGGGCAGTGACTAGAATAAACAAAGGCTCAAACAAATAAACAAACAAACAGATCAGCGATAAAAGAACTCCAAATGAAAGGTGTCCTTACCCGTAGCCTGCTCTGGAGACTACCAGACGTGGCGACTGTCTGGCTACAGACTCGTTAGCCGGTGACCTACATACAGGAGATGTGGGCTCCCCTGTGGTTACCTGTCTCTTACACCTGTCTTTACTGTTCTATACACCTGGGCAGAGGCATTGTCTGGTCTCACACCACCTGTACCGCACAGGTAAACAGGTGAGGCATCGGGAAATTAATCTCGTGTTTCCGATCAATTATGGTCCTGGAAAAACATTCTTTCATTTTTTGTCTTTAGATTTTGGCCAACGTGATGTAAGAAATAAAGTCTAACGTAACAATGTAAAGCTTGAATGTATAAGGATATGGTATTTCAATTATACAGATATACGTTGTGCAATTATAGCATAATTATATCAACAAACTGAACAAAGAAGTACAATGTTTACTACATATCCAATTCCTATGGCATGTCATTTCCGTACTACGCTTAAGTGTCACATTAAACAGAAAGACCGGGAAAATGACACAAGTTAAGAGTATAGCTAATAGTAATTTTGCTAGTGTCAAATTAGAACAAATTACATGTGCGTTGTTAACAGGTGAGGCATGGGGAAGTTAATGTCGTGTTTCCGATCAACTACGTCCTGAAAAAACAGGGTTGTTAGGGATTCTTTTATCTTTTTTTTCTTCTTTTTTTAGATTTCGGCCAAAGTGATCAAGGAAATAAAGTCTAACATAACAATGTAAAGCTTGAATGTATAAGGACATGGTATTTTCAACATCATATTTCAATTATACAGATATACGTTGTGCAATTATAGCATAATTATATCAACAAACTGAACAAAGAAGTACAATGTTTACTACACATTCTGGTGTCTATTTAACTTTTTTTTTGTCTAATGCAACAGAAATAAGGAGGACATGTTTCTACACGATTCTACAACATTTTCATCACTCAGATGTCAGATCAAATATTTTGTATCCTTTGCCAGCGTTCGACCTACAAAAAGCTATGGTCGGTAGGTCGGGTGACCAGAAACACAACATTGTTTTTTCCTAGGCCCAATTAACTATGTGCGGGTGTATAGGTGATATCCATTCGTGCGTATCATATTACATGTGCAGTGAAAAGGTATAATACGATGAGAATATGATGGACGAGTAACAATTTCATTTAAAAAAACGTCTTTCTATTTTATATCCTTATGTTTTTTGGGTTGTAGCACAACCTTCATCATCTTCTTTTCAGGAAAAAGGGGAAAGCGTAGGAGCACATTTTTTTTGAAAAGGCACAATTCGATGTGACTATCAAGGACGGGTAACATTTTGAATAAAAGCAACACATCTTTTTATTGTGTAACGTTATGTTTTAAGGGTTATATCACAACTTTCTGCATTCATCGACTTCTTTTCAGTAGAAAGGTTTGAAAGTGTTGGGGAGCAAAATTTGATATTTTTGTCACGTCTGTTAGAACAGGGACATGGCACATCATTTCCGTACGCTTAAGTGTCACATTAAACAGAAAGACCGGGAAAATGACACAAGTTAAGAGTATAGCTAATAGTAATTTTGCTAGTGGCAAATTAGAACAAATTACATGTGCGACAGTATATAGTTACACGACATTTCCGCGTAGCGACCAAATATTTAACTCACTCAATTAATTTTATAGACAAAGAATGATGTTTAAAACATTTGATGTATGTTGTTGTCTTTTAAACACGATTTTGGCTTCTCAACGTTCGCCGTCTAGTGAAAATGGGGCCTTAAGAGTACAATTAAGAGGAATTTTCCTCGAGACAAATTACAGCGAATTACACGCGCGACAGTAGTTACACTGTCTGTAGACTAGAGGTTTTCACCGCTTAGCGACCAAATATTTGACATATCGCTCAATGAATTTTATAGAGAAAGAACCATTTTTGAAAACATTTTATGTATTTTAAATCCAATGTTGGTCGCCTAACGATCGTTGTCTATTGGAAAGGTAGCCTTAAGTGTACAATTAACAGTAATTTTGCTAGTGGCAAATTACAACAAATAACACGTGCGACAGTAGTTACACTGTCTCTCCACTAGAGGCTTTCACCGCTTAGAGACCAAATATTTGACATATCACTCAATGAATTTTATACACAAAGAACGATGTTTAAAACATTTTATGCATTTTGCTGTCTTTTAAATCCAATTTTGGTCGCCTAACGATCGTTGTCTATTGGAAAGGGAGCCTTAAGAGTACAATCAGCAGTAATTTTCCACGGGGAAATTACACCAAATTACACGTGCGATAGTTACTGGGAATGAGGTCCCTGCATTTTAAGACAAAATGGTACGTAATGCTCGTTTGCAGCCATATGTAATTCCCTGATGAATACGCCGTTAGCTGCAGGTAACTGTGCTCTCCAGGGGGTTCGCTTAAGGTAGCGTCAAGCTGCAACTGCCTTTTATATTAATGGCGTTCAGGACGAGCTTATATAACCCGTGTGTGTTAATGGACTCGAATTGGCTTGGAAATGATCATGCAGTACGTAAACAGAAATTACTAGGTGTGTCTAGTGCCTCACTGGCCAGGATTTGTCCTAGCTTTGTATATGAAGGCAGGACTAGCAATTTTACCTTATCTTTGAAAAACAGAGACGCAATTTGTGTAGGAACCTATAGCTACACTTGCACCACCTAAATATCAACCCTACTACACTATGACTGAAAGAGATGTAGTTATATTTTCTGTTTATACCAACCGTTTATACCGGGACTACATATTTCGCGAAAACATCACATCACTTACGATAAACACAATTTACCTAACAACCCACACTTGCATGACCTAAATATCAACCCCATTGCAATTTTAGTAAGGGACTACATGTAGTTCTCGCTATGTGTACACATGTACGTATCAATAGAAATGTCAACCTGCATATTTCACGAAAATAGTAGCCTCCACCTGGCCTTCCTACGGGGGTACGGATCGTAGAATTCGGCAAAAGAAGGGAATAGCTGGCAAGTCAGTCCGCGGGAGGGTTAATTTCCCCTCTAACTGCGCGGCCAGTCAACCCCAAAGGCGGCCAAACTGGCAAATATTCTCCCTATTATAGCCAGCGTAGTTAGTCTGGTAGAGACTACGAAAAAAACACGTCGTTCACGAAAAACGCCCGTGTGGCATTTAAAAAAAATCGAACACCCGCCAACCGCCGCCCCACCCTTAAGCTTACCGTATATAATAACAGCCGTAAACACACGCCGTACCAAACCGCCCTTTCCTGAAGAGCGGTCCTCCGGCCATTTGTGGAATCAATAACCCTAATCTTCATTCTCGACTCCACCGCAAAGCCACGGCCGAAAACACGGCGTGTGTCTCCCGAAAATTCCAAAACACCTTATCCTCCTAAGTATTCAACAGTAAAACCTATCCAAACCATTATGTACAGTATATACATTTTACTACTAGGTACAATGTGCGTGGATGTAGTCATAGGAAGGAATAGAATTAAGAGGTAATTATTTAATTAGAAAGAAGGACTATTGTATGTACACAAACCGACTCCCGCCGATTCTAAAACACCGTATCCTACATATTCAACAGTAAAACCTATCCACATCGTTATGTACCGTATATACATTTTCCCAGTATTACTACAACGTACATGTATGCAGTCATAGGAGGGGATAGCATTTTTTAAGAGGTAGTTATTTAATTAGAAAGAAGGGCTGCTGTACACAAACCGTCCCCCACCGATTCCAAAACACCGTATCCCCAGTATTCAACAGTAAAACCTATCCATACCGCTATTTACCGTATAATATACATTTTACCAGTACTACAAGGTACTATGTACATGGGCGTAGCCATGGGAGGGGATAGCATTATTTCAGAGGTAATTATTAAATTAGAAAGAAGATCTGCTGTACACAAGCCGACCGAGTCCCGCCAATTCTAAAACACCGTATCCTAAATATTCAACAGTAAAACCAAACCACACCGCTATGTACAGTATATACACTGCCAGTGCTACCTCGATTGGTACAATGTACATGTATGCAGTCACAGGTAGGGAATAGCATTATTTCAGAGGTAATTATTTAATTAGAAAGAAGATCTGCTGAACACAAGCCGTCCCCCACCTATTCCAAAACACCGTATCCTAAATATTCAACAGTAAACCCTATCCACACCGCTATGTACAGTATACACACGACCAGGGCTACCTCAATTGGTACAATGTACATGTATGCAGTCACAGGAAGGGATAGCATTATTTAAGAGGTAATTATTTGATTAGAAAGAAGGGCTATTGTATGTACACAAGCCGACTCCCGCCGATTCCAAAACACCGTATCCTAAATATTCAACAGTAAAACCTATCCATACCGTTATGTACGATATACATTTTACAAGTATTACTACAACGTACATGTATGCAGTCATAGGAGGGGACAGCATTATTTAAGGGGTAGTTATTTAATTAGAAAGAAGATCTGCTGTATACAAACCGCCTCCCGCAAATCCAAAACACCTTATCCTCAGTATTCACTGGTAAAACCTAACCACATCGTTATGTATACTGTATATACATTTTACCAGTACTACAAGGTACAATGTACATGGACGTAGCCATGGGAGGGGGTAGCAGTATCTAAGAGATAATTGTTTAATTAGAAAGAAGAGCCGCTGTACACAGACCGACTCCCACCGATTCCAAAACACCGTATCCTAAATATTCAACAGTAAAACCTATCCACACCTTTATGTACCGTATATACATTTTACCAGTACCACTAGGTACAATGTACGTGGATGTAGTCATGGGAGGGGATAGCATTATTTAAGAGGTAGTTATTTAATTAGAAAGAAGGGCCGCTGTACACAAGCCGACTCCCGCCAATTCCAAAACGCCATATCCTAAATATTCAACAATAAAACCTATCCACTGCTATGTACCGTATACACACGACCAGCACTTCCTTAATTAGTACAATGTACATGTATGCAGTCATGGGAGGGAATAGCATTATGTAAGAGGTAATTATTTATTTAGAAAGAAGGGCTACTGTATGTACACAAGCGGACTCCCGCCAATTCCAAAACACCGTATCCTAAATATTCAACAGTAAAACCTACATGTATCCACACGGTTATGTACGATATACATGACCAGTACTTCCTTAATTAGTACAATGTACATGTACGTATATGAAGGGATAGAATTGTTTGCGAGTAAGTACTCAATTAGAAAGAAGAGCCTTACCTTGTAATAGGAAACACGGTATATCAACATTCACCACTAAAACATATCCACACCGTTAATGTACAGTATACTAGTATATATACGACCAGTGCCACCTCAATTGGCACAACAAACATGTACGTAGTCATGGGAAAGGATAGTATTCTTCAGGCGTAATTATTTAATTAGAAACAAGGGCTACTGTATGTACACAAGCCGACTCCCGCCAATTCACCGTATCCTACATATTCACCGGTAAAACCTATCCACACCATTATATACGATATACATGACCAGTACCACCTTAATTTGTATAATGTACATGTACGTAGCCATATGAAGGGATAGAATTGTTTGCACGTTAGTATTTAATTAGAAAAAAGAGCCCTACCTTGTAATAGGAAACACGGTATATTTACATTCACCACTAAAACATATCCACACCGTTAGTGTACAGTATATATATACGGACAGTGCTACCTCAACTGGTACAATAAACATGTACGTAGACATGGGAAGGGATAGTATTATTCAGGCGTAATTATTTAATTAGAAACAAGGGCTACTGTATGTACACAAGCCGACTCCTGCCAATTCGCCGTATCCTACATATTCACCAGTAAAACCTGTCCATACTGTTATGTACGATATACTTGATCAGACCTACCTTCATTTGTATAATGTACATGTACGTAGTCATAGAAAGGTATAGACGCGCTTGCGGGTTAGTATTAATTAGAAAGAAGAGACCTACCTTGTTCCAGAGCGCCGTACAGGGTTGAATAGCGGCGTGTGTGTCTCACGCAACCCGGCGGCGTGTTTTTGTGCGAGGGTTAGTCATAACAGATGGTTCTGTCACGGATGACCTCTGACCTGCAGGTAGGATTTATGATCGACGCTTAGCCGCCTGACGGGACGGGTATGACGTCACGAAAATACCCAAAATTCAAAGCAGATTATTCATGCAGAATTCAAAGCGGAATTTCCACTGTAGTTGCGATAGAAATACTGTAATGGTATTGAAATTTTGCGCCAAATTGTTTATTTACATACATATATGATATGTGTTTGTATTTTATTTGTTTGTTTCTTTGTTTGTTTGTTCGTGTTCTAAACAATGTGAAAGGGAGGGCAAAACAGGTGCATACGCACCTTTACATGTTGCTCTTCTACACACAAAAATATAGATACAAAATTAACTGTATTTAAAAAAACTACTTTTCGATGCTTGTATTTGGAATTAATTGCAGTTCATCTTGAAGGGAAGTCACTGATTAGTCCCAGCCTAAAATTGCTTCAAAGTGGAGCTTCCGTTTCTTCAAGCCATACGAAAACGTTCTTTATAAGAAAGCAGAATTAAAGGTTTTCAGTGTTGTTAGTGGGAGAGTTCCCGGCGATATATTAGTAAATACAGGTACTGTATGCATCTTTCCCGGGCTAGCTCTTTATAGTAGCTCTCTTAGTTAGTTGAGCAGCCCAGGCTCTGTGCTGAACCAATAAATAAATAAAACTGGTACTAGACAGTGAGTACATTTTTAGAGATCCAGAAATGGGGGTTATTTTGTGGATGGATATGTCACGCACGCCCACAGCCAATCCAGACAAACGGTTTGCCACTGACGCGACTTTCAATTACTGAGGAGAGCTAGCACGACATGACAGACGTGCGTACATGCTTTACCCTTTAGAATATGACGTGAGCCGATTTTACAGTCGGCCGTGGTATTTTAGGATCAGCACGACGCAGAGCCCATATCGACACACATGTAAAGTACATGTAAAATAGTCTAAATCAGAGAAACAACGCGGATTCAAAAACAGTAAAATTTAGCCAAATAGGGAGAATAATTGACCATAGGAGTTTAGCCGCCGTATAGTTCATTTGCCCGTGCAGTTCGGAAGGGGAATTTTTTTTTCAACATTGAAAAAAAAAAAAAATACATAGTGGTGACGCACTCAAGCGAACTAGCTTATATTAACGTCACCACTAGACATAAAATAATAATTACAACACGAGACAAAGATATCAAATCGGAAACGTCCAACGTACCAGAACAGAAGATAATGTACAGTAGTATGAATCAGTTGTGAAATCTCTTAGTTTAATAGAGAGTGTTTGTGTATTAAATTAAATTCAAATGACAGTAGAGGTCATCCTTTAAGTAACCCTCCCGCGGACTGACTCTCCTGGCCAATTATTCTTTTGCCGAATTGTACAATCCGTACCCCCGTAGGAAGGCCTGGTGGAGTGGAGGATACATGTAATGATAGCTAGCTCATAAGGGTACCCTCAGGGGGATCCATCCTGGATTACGGTAATCACGCATGGCTTTCCGGCTATCAACCTACGCGTAGGTGGATGATGATGATGGTGATGATGATGATGAGTAAAAACGTTCGATGTGCTGGGCCGGGCTTCCTTAAAGTGCGCGTCTTTCATATGCTGAAGGTCACCGTGTAAGATCGCCCCAAGGTCACGTATCGTATCCAGAACCGTGCGTATCTAGTTCTATGCCTGAACGGGTTATGGTTAGGATCAGACACGGGTCTGGATAGTTTCCGCAAGAACGTAGATATAAATTTACCCCACTGGATACACGTGGACTATCCAGAATCGTGCCTGACCACAATTCTGGATAAGGCGCGGTTCTGGATACAACACCACACCAAGGTCACGGGTTACATGAATATGACTAAAACATCATCTCTTCTCCCTAAGTCAGAAAAGATCCTCTGGCAAATTGGCAAATTGTTTGGCCTTTTTGGGTCCATTATTTTTCAGCCCGCTGAAAGGTCTTCTGGATGGCTGGCGGCTTTCTAAGACTTTTTTGGGCTGATTTGGGCTGGTTTCTGATCACTCAGGTGTTCTAATAAGGCCAAACTTGGTCGGTACGCCAACTGACCCCTAATGCAGGTCATATTAGTACACGCGGGTGATCAGAAAACAGCGCAAGTAAGCCAAGAAAAGACATAGAAAACCCGCCAGCCAACCAGAGGCTAATTGTAACCATCAGTATTTCCCTCTCTATGACTGGGGATGGAGCTTTATATGTAATGCGCTGTTTTTCCCTAGGGCATATCCCTTTTATTTGTACTCAGTTTCTTGTGTCTACGCAGGACCGCCGCAAGAATCCGAGGACACATAAAAGTGATATGCCTTAGGGAAAAAAGGCACATAACAAAAGCTCTCCAAAAGCCCCAGCCGTTGAGACGTAATGCGCTTTTTTACTTTTATAATGAACTCTTTTTTTTTCTATGGCATATCTATTTGTACTAACAGGTTCTAACAGGACTACAAATACAACTGATATGCCATAGGAAAAAAAAGAGTGCATTGCTAGCAAGGCATACGTAACATTTGCAAAGCAACAAAATGTAACCCAACACCACAGGGTGTCTGCTACAGCACCAGTCACCATGGTGACAAACGTCTGGTCCAGGTCATTGACTTGTTTGGAGAAGAAGAGGAAGAAGAAGAAGAAACAGGGCAAAAACAGTATGTTTTCCTTCTGCGAAGGTAAACATAATAAAAGCCCTCCAAAAAGCCCCAGCTAGCCGTAGAGCCTGCTGTTTCTAAGGATATGCCATAGGAAAACAGCGTATCATAAAATCTCCCCCAAAAAGCCCCAGCCCTACAGCCTGAAACTTTGAAACTTTGAAACTTTATTTGAATTACCATTAGCGGCGGGGCCAAGCCGGCTCCACCGCTAGTCTTCCTGGCATTCACACATATGTATATACAACTATTAACACAGTCACTGCACAATATCGACAACATACAACATATTACATATTACAGTTACAAATTTACAATTATTTAAAAACAACAATCCTATTGCACAAGTACTACTGCTGGAAATGTTCATAGAGACCCTTCTTAAACGACCTCAAGGACTGTGTTGACTGCACAACAGGTGGAAGCTCGTTCCACACTCTTACAGCCCTGTACAGCCTATTAAGTAGACTACCCCCCCCCCCGCCCGCTACACGACGTCTATATTGAAGGATGAGTTGAACCGATGTGAAAGGGGCTCCCGTCTTAAATGGAAAATCGCCGTTGCGAATCCATTTACGCCGTCTTTAATAACCCCTCAACCCGCAGGCGGATCACGTCGCCATGGCAACGGGTGCCCTTTCCGCCGTTGCCATGGTGATTGTGACGTCAGCAGGGGAATAGAACCCATCCTTCATCTATCAAGGGAGACAGTTTATGAAAACTCCTGTTAGGGGGGATTTGTGGGGAGGATGTCTTCGGGAAGTGATCTGTAAAGATGATCAGATGTGATGACTTCTCGCGAATCCGTTACCATGACAACCTGTGTGGTTAGGATGTATTTCGGTCCTCTTGAAGCCGCATTGCACTTCTGGCTCAACGAAAAAGCGTCATGGTTTGTCCTCAGTCTGAGGTCACCCGCTTTACCTTTTAAATTATCGACTCGGTGTATGATGGCAATGAAGGAACTATTTTTTTTACGGCGGATGATAAAGTTTGTTGTTGAGGAGGTAGAGAGGAAATAAAAAGTTCATGGTAATTAAGCTCTTTTTTTGTGGTTGGATCAAAACTTTACCATTACGGATTCTACCAACACAGATGAGCTTTTATTCGAAATAAAAAGTTTTCGCTTTGCTACAGGCGTTTGTACAATTTTTGAAATTTTCTTTTCAGCCGTACACGTAACTCAATTTTACACCCTTCCGTCATTGTTCCGGTATGTTTCTCATGTATGCTGCATTTCTTGTGAGCTGCCTTGCATGTTGTTTGAGGGGTTGCCTTGCATATAAAATACATTTGTCTTCAAGTACCAGAGTTATCAACCAAGGATTTACATGTAGGTGCTCAAAAACTCATTTTTTCCTAGAACTATCGTAGATCGCTTCCACCAAGTACAGTAGGGGCATCGTCACTAAATAGTTTTAAACAATGTTTAGAGTTAGACGTTCAAAGGTTAGGTGTAGCAGGTCGTTCGGTGTAATGTAGCCAGCTGCCGCCGCGCCGCGTGCCTGAGAAGCTGGTGTGTTACGCTGAAGGGCGGTTATACCGGCTATACAGATACAGACACAGAAGCTGGTGTGTTACGCCGAAGGGCGGTTATACCGGCTATACAGATACATAATTTTTATAACCCACCACTAAGATCTCTCATATGCAATTTAAGCCTAGGAAATCCGTTCGTCTCAAATCATGACTTATTTCCCTCTCAGTTTAATGAGTTTGGGCGGATCCAATTACCATATACCTTAGGGAGAAGCTGAGGGATCTGTATCTGTATCTGTATAGCCGGTAAAACCGCCCTTCGACGTAACACACCAGCTTCGCAGGCACGCGGCGCGGCGGCAGCTGGCTACATTACACCGAACGACCTGTTACACGTAATCTTTGAACGTCTAACTCTAGACATTGTTTAAAACTATCTAGTGATGATGCCCCTAATGTACTTGTTGGCAGCGAGTTCCACTCTACGATTATCATAGTTCTAGGAAAAAATGAGTTCGTCTGAACACTCGACACCACTCTTTTAAGATGTTAAGAGCTTAAAAAGTCTATTACCGAAAGTACTAATAATATTGTTCTGCGCCATCGGGACCTGCCTTTCTACGCTGTCCAGTCGAGTGCATCGTCTCGAAGGCGCCACCTAGCAGAAACATTTAGTATCGTAAGACCACCTGTTGTTACCATTCGCCCACTGTACGTACCGCCACTTGGCCAAGACAGGTTCGTTTTTGACTGCCAATAAATTCCGTGTCACAAATTTCAACTATTTTGTAATGATTTTTGTCTAAATCTACTTGTTGAGAAAGCCTAGGCCTTCTGCTGTTTGGTACTGACTAGCCAGCAAAGATCTCGTGACTGCTTCGTACATTCAAATGAGGTTCTATGTTTGAATGTACACTACAAAAAGAATAGCACTCGATCTCCCAGTTTTGAACTGTTTTCTTCAGAATCTCGTGTCAAAAAAGACTCATCAAGGTCATCAGAGCTTGTTCTTCTGCCCAACGAGAATCAAAACAAACAAACAAATTGAGAAACAAACTGGTTTCTTCCTTGTCCTGCTCCTCGCTTATGATCCGTCTCCTAACGGAAAGCGTCGACCGTCAACTTCATTTTCTAGCCTCCACCAGGCCTTCCTAAAGGCAGTTAGGATGGTAGAATTCGGCAAAAATAAGGTCCCACTGGCCAGGGGGGACGGTCTACCGTTAGGGTTTCATTTCCCCCTCGGGCAAATGAACTCTACCGTGGCCTAACTCCCCTGGCCAAGTATTCTCCCCATTTGGCTACAATTTTACTGTTTTTGAACCCGTGTTGTTAGTCTGGTGGAGACTTGTCATTTGCACAGGAATTGAATAAATAGCGAATCAATTGACCTTTAATCTCACCAGGGTCTATAAAGGTTTACAGTGTTCCACAACTTGTGGGTGACGTCATGGCTACAGCTGTTACGTCACATGACTAAAAGTGACCTCAAAGCTACAGCCGTAAATCTACTAAACCTAGCTGCCGAAATTATAATATAATTTGCAACGTACAAAACTGTATCCGGGTTCCCTTTCGCGCGTATTCTCAGTTTTGTAGCAAAGAAAAAGAGATGATCTAGGCCAAACCTTCTCACTTGTAGTTACGAATCTTCATCTAAAGTGACCAAAACAAAACGTTACCGACATGGATATTCCTTATTTTGATTGCATATACATTTGTACTTCTTTTTAGCTCCCTTAGCTTGCTACAGCTAAACCGACCACTTCCCTATCTCACCAGTCTGAAACTTAATAAGAATGCCAGTTTTCCTGTGCTAATGGTAACGGTTCTTCAGGACTACGTACAGACTTGGAAGCTACAGAAAAAGAGGAAGAGGTTCTTTAATGGCACCCAAAGCGATTTCAGGGCAGTAAAACTGGATTGTCAAAGTCACTTTTCTGGTAGGCTGGTTTTAGCTATTTAATTGGTGGTACCAAAAAAATAAAGGGACTCCTCACATAACTTGTTTTGGGGCTATTTCAAATGCTTCAAGTATGAAATGATGGCGAAAATGTGCTAAGAAATGGCAGTAAATGTCAATGTTAGACAGATTTCCTCAAAAGACTATCATGAAAGTTCATCTGTGTTGATAATTACATGTTTAAAGTTAAAATTTTTGATCCAACACAAAAGGTACAGTCTACCGAGGAAGACCAGAGGTGCTGGTCGAAAGCTCTAGGTAAGAAATTACCTTTTGTGTTGGATCAAAAGTTTTAACTTTAAGCTAAAAGACTATATTCATTAAAAGAATAATATTCTCAACCACCCCCCACCCCGAACCCTCGCCAGAACGGCATGCTATATACAAAGGCGCCAGTGTCCCCCACAATAACACCTACCCCGGCATAATAAGTAACACATTATTTGCACGTAATTGCTCATATCCTCACAATATTATCAGAACAATCAATCGACTCGCCATAAATCATGCCAGAGTAAATACTTAATTAAGGCCATTCCGATCCCGGCAGGTTTACTGCGGCTGTAAAATGATCAGGCGATGCCAGAAACGCGCAGTATATTATCGGCTAGGGGAAGGGTAGCCTTGGAGTGCAGGCGGTCCAGAAGCAAACATGTTATTTTCTTGTATGTTATGTAGTGTTGTATTAGTGTAGGGCAACCGAGGAAGAATAGCAACTACTAGTATGTATGCTAATTTTGGATCCAGATAAATTCAACCTCAAACAGTATATTATCGGGTGTTGCCTCGGCATGCAGGCGGTGCAAGAAACACACTGTATACATGTATTATCGGGAAGGGACGCGTAGCCTCGAAATGCAGGCGATACCAGAAACCCCTTTGGAATATATTATCGGAGGGCAGGCAAAACTTGGGGTCAAGTAGGGACGTCTATCCTCGAAATGCAGGCACAAAATGCTGACTCAAGTAGTTCGGCGTGCAACAATGTGTATACTTCAGGAGGAAGAAAGAATATTGTTAGGATTCTTCAACTTTATTTCACTTGTACACCTTTCATTCCTATAAACTAATATAAGATATATTTTCTGTTAAAAAAATCACTTTTCTCAAATACCCATGCTACACTTTTGTTGACTTTTACGTACAGCCTCTTGCTTCGTTTTCTCTTCTGTCACGTCAACTGTGTGTGCTAGAAAATTACATTTTAGACAGAAAATATTTTTTTTACATTACCTATATTGTCAGGCTTGTATTTTGTATAAGTCGTAGCTCCGTTTTGAGGTTATATGGCCTTCGTACAACGTTCTTTCATCTGTCATTGTTTCTTTAATACGATGCTCCTAATCATTCTTTCTTGCCATTATTGTGAGTTACATATTTTATCCATTTTGGATATTTTGTACATCGGTGTTTAGAGGTAATGTAGTGCGTTCCTCCCAGATTCCACAGTATAAATAGTGACGTGCAATTGCTTGTGGCAAGCGGTGGCAACATTTCATCGCAACAAAAGTGCACAATTGTAACAACATTCTGTGACAATTATTGTGTGCTAAAGGGAGAATCTTCGATACATACGTGTATATATTTTACAAGGCTTATGATAGGTTCATCCATTAGTTTGGAATATATATGAATGAGAGAGGATTTGGCACATATTTCCCTGACAAAGCTAAAAGTATACGTAACTGTGACGTATTGAATCTTTTTGGTCACATTTCATGGAATAGAGCCTTATGGAGAATGGCACCCAGGCTAGAACTGGATACGCTTGGACCTAAACTTTGAAAGTACTGAACCGTGCCTGAACATGGTTCTGTATAAAGCACGGTTCTGAATACTCGCTCTATCAATATAAATTTCTTCTATCATGACCATGATCATTGTTTGTTGTACATGAACTGCATCCCCAAGGCTGCCTCGTACTCCTTCGCCTTCATTCGGAGCGCGGCGATGGACGAACACCTCCGAGTCTCGGAATCGGGAGTCGTCGGAAAGCCGATGGGCACGATGTTGCATGACGGGATCGGTGACGTGTACAGCGTGGTGGGCACCGTGACGCTGTGGATTGTGGGAAGGACGGGGTTGATGGTAGGACTGCCCGGCTGGAGGGCGCGTGTCCTCTCCTTAGTCTTGTCCTGGGATTTAAAGAAACCATCGTCTTAAGATCTAAATACTGCAGCCATAAACTTGGAGAACATATAGATTCTGAAGAAAAGAAAAATAGCCCACCATACTTATCGAAAAGAGTAGGAGTCATTCTTGGTGTGAGCAAGGACATAATATAATATCCTTAATATTATTATTGGTGTGAGTGGATCAAACCTTACAGTTCAGTCTCAGTTTTGACATCTTGAAAAGGTGATAGTCACCTGTTTTGTCAATCCTTCCACAAATGTGGTCAATCTCAATGAATAAGTAGAGAAATAGCAGACAGACAAATTAAAGGAAAGAGAGCCTAAAGGAACGAGAGAGAGAGAGAGAGAGAGAGAGAGAGATTTAGAGAAAAAAGATTAAATAAAACAGACAAAGGAAAGAAAGTGTCCTTACCTTGGGGTGCAGGCACCATGGCCATGTCGGTATTCTGTAGGTTAGATTTAGAGTGTGTTCTGTGTAAGTTCTGTGTTTCAGAGCTAGAGTGTCCTTACCTTGGGGTCTACATGTGTGACGACGGCTGTGTGAGGCGCAGGTACCATGGCCATGTCGGTGTTCTGGAGGTCAGAGTTAGAGTGTGTTCTGTGTAAGTTCTGTGAGAGCTAGAGTGTCCTTACCTTGGGGTCTACCCGTGTAATAGCGGCTGTGTGGGGCGCAGGTACCATGGCCATGTCGGTGTTCTGTAGAAACCCCAGTCCGCCGAAGTTCGTCAGCTTCTCGTATTTTCGCCACTTCGCTCGTCTGTTCTGGAACCAGATCTAGAGAGCGGCGAGAAGGGAGGTCAAGAAAATGCAGGATGTTTGACTCGAAAGAACAGAAGCAGCCTGACAAAATCACGCCTGTAGCAGCCCTACCATTTGTCAAGGCCCTAGTGGAGTCCCTTTCAGATTGTGTAACACAGGCAAGAACGTAACGTATGAGTGGTAATACATTTGTACTTTTATTGACAAAGCTCTTACTTTAAGGACGACATGAAGCAAATTTCTTTAACAACTACTTTGTTGTCCATTGTTTCTCTAGGCAACCTACGTTTGAATCAGCAAATTTCTTCACTGTATTGTATTTATATCTCTACAGATTTTGTTGTTTGTAAAGTTGCTTAATTAGTTTCAATAAACCTTCAGTCATTCACTTTCAATAAAGTTTCCAAAACTTTTAGTTTCATCCCTCCTCACCTGAACTCTGGCCTCGGGCAGTTTGGTCTTCCTGGCCAGCTGTTCCCGGGTGTGTACATCCGGGTAATGCGTGACCTTGAACACGTCCTCTAACGCCTTCAGCTGGTCCGCAGAGAACGTCGTCCTCACTCTGCGCATGCGCTTCACCCTCCTCTCGGACCCCTCTTCTGAAACCGAGGCGTCCGTCCCTCCCGCGCTGCACACCGACTCACGCCCGGTCTCTGACGCGCTGTCGCCTACGTCATACACCTCAGCGTCCGTGACGTCACCGTCCGGCACGTCGACGTCGGTCGCGTCATCGCCGTCGGGCGACCTGACGTCATCACTGGCGAAGAATTGGCCTGTTGCGTCTGTAAAGATAAAGATAAATATAATATATTTAAGTTTAACTGAACGATTTGGGGTAAACTGCTTAAGCTTGTTTTGAAGGCATTTTAGACCGACAAGTAACTACGTCTCAAAATCTATCTACCTCTGAGTGACCAAAATTGGATTTATGTACGAATAACCCTGGCTTAGTTAATATGATGCACAATGCAAAAGTTTGCTTTAAAAGACAACAAAACACAGATCCACATCAGATCAAACTTTATTGCACAACAATTGTAACATGTATGGCACACGAAGCATTAAAAAATCTTTGTCTATGAAATTCGTTAAGAAATCTGTGAAACTTTGGTCGCTCAGCGGCCGCAGCCCCAAAGAAAGACCACATGGCGGCCTTGACGATACAGACTAGTCAATGTCGGCACCCTTCAGATCACTTCTCGTTATCTCGCAGAAAAGTCGTAATTCATTACGCAAAGTTTAGCCCCCCGCCATTCTCCATTGTGAAGTCTGTTGACTCGTCACACGGTGTAATAGGCTTACACGTCCAGTCAACATGGCGGCGGCATTGCGTCATGGGGATTAGCCTAATGTAAGTCCAACACGCCGGCTTTGCCTCGCCGCTGTAATCCCGGGCTAATCTCTGGGCAAAGTTTGCGCCTCAATGACCCATTGTTTGTGTCTGTAACCGATACCCATTGTTAGTAATGGTCTTATAGTCTCTACCAGACTACGGGGGTAGATGGACACAAAAATAACAATACTTGTGCTGGAAAACTCAGATCTGCTTTTTAGTGCTCGAAATAAATAAACATATCTGCCCCTAATGCAAAGTTAAGAGAAGGTTTTTTAAGCTTGGTAAGTTCTTAGTTGCTTGTGACCTTGGACTTTCCAAATCGTTATGTAACAATAAATCATTTGTTGCTGCTGTTCTTGGACAGATGCATTGGAGTTTGGTTAATGATATTATTGGTTGACGTTATAATGCATAAGAAACATTTGTGCACGACAGTTTTACAGGGTACAAAGCATGGCATGTTCTGCTATATAACAACAATCATACTATGACACCTTACAAATCTACCTTACAAATTCTACCATACAAAAGACTAATATATGTATGTAGTATGGGATGCGAATGTTGTTATACAATTATTGGCGGAATTTCTAATGTTTAAGCATATTTTGTATGTTTGTTACTTCCTTTTTATGGAAAGAAAATTGTCCAGCCCAAAAGACGAAAAATTGCTACGGCTTTTCCCAATCAAACGCCCCATTCCCTGACCTTTCTTCATTCAAGATATAAATCTTGTGTTGTTAAATGACGTTAAAAATACAGATAAAAAATTGTCCATCCAAAAGACGAAAACTTGCAACGGCATTTCCCCAACAACCTTGCCCCCTGTCCCGCCCCTTTTTTGTGACATTTTTTAACCTTTGTGTTCCTTTCTCTATCGTTAAGGTCATAAACACGCTGTGTTATCAGATCACGTGTAGGTCCGGTCCCCCGTTCCCGCCGGTACCGTCTCTCCCCTCACCCACTACCCGGTAACCAACAGCCCAGAAACTAATAAACTGGGCCCGGCGGATTTATGGTCCATTGTGCCTTAATTATGCCGCCACTTAATCTAATTGAACTCCGGCACCGAATGGTACCTTCAACAATTACCTGGTCTATTGTATAAACAAGCGCCCAGCGCGCCGGTTATTCTTACAATTCTTGGCGTACATGTAGCGAACAAAGCACGGTCAGATATACAAGTCATATGGGTACAAAGCGCGGCTACCAGCTAGAACGATTCAACCTAGAGCTTGATCCATGGCCATTCCATCTTTCAAAGTTGTAGCAAGGAGGTTATAGGAGTTTCTACAACCTCCTTGTTGTAGAAACAAGACACCAGCGCGCCGGTTATTCTTACAATTCTTGGCTTACATGTAGCTAACAATACACGGTCAGATATACAAGTCATGGGCACAAAGCGCGGCTACAGGCTAGAAGTAGAACGATTCCACCTAGAGCTTGATCCATGGCTATGTTATCTTTCAAAGTTGTAACAAGGAGGTTATAGGACCTCCTTGTTGTAGAAACAAGCCACCATCACCCAGGGTAGTCTTACAATTCTTGGCTTAAATGTAGTGAACAACATACAGTCAGATATACAAGTTATAGGTACAAGGCGCAGCTAGGGGCTTGACTAAGAGTTTTAGTCAATGTCATCCTGCACAGTTGTAGAAACAAGCTCCCACCCCAGCGCACATGGCTATTCTTACAACTCTTGTCTTATATATAACGAATATCAATACACCGTCAGACATGTAAGCGAAGGGCTGACAACCTTCTCCATGTACATCCATAATTTTACCACAAACAGGAAGGAAACTTGCGGCCCCAGGCACGGCAGAAGAAAAGAAGACCAAAATACAAGTCGTAACTTGTAGAACTTTCTGAGACAAAGATTCAAACTACAACTTAAGCTTTGACTCTTAATGTCTTCTTCTTTCCTTAAGAAGACATTAATGGAAGAAGAAGGAATTAAAGACTTGAAACCTAATAAGTGTGCGTCAACCTTTACGGACAGACATTGGTCAATTGTCGAAAAGCAAAACACCTGTTTAGTTGTATGAGCGCGATAAAAAATGTTATAAAACTGAAGACAGAACGCACGATCGACTCTGTCACTGAGATCAATCAAAATCAAAACCGCAGGCATCAGGAAAGATGCATAGCGGCTGTGGACATGTCCCTCCAGCATGTTCTGTTTTGTTCTGCTCTGTCATGTTCTGTTTCACTGAGATCGGTTCCCCAAAAACCCAAACCCTACATTCCTTCCCTATCCGGTCCCATCTAGAGGAGAGCTTTGTGTAGTTACGTCCCCGGCCATAAAAACCGCCATAACACAGATTATTATCGTAACTCGGCTCTTTTCATGTCGGCGGTGTTTGGCGGGTAAATATGGGCTGGTCGGCTGTAAAGTTGGTGCGCGAGGTCTGTGGCGTCATTGGACCTGCTCAGGGGCGTTTTAATGTCAGGACCTTGAAATTAAAACAGCACACAAATAGATGTGTACAAGCCTAGGCTATAGTCATCTTGTTGTCATCCTACATTTGTAGTAAAGCCACGTTTTGGTGTCCTGTATCTGTACTGTTTTTGTATGCAACATACATTTAGAATTATGCTGTTGTGTATAATGAATAAAATAGCCAACTACTAGAGTGCTACACTATACTTGTTTCTTTGGCACATTCAGATCATATCATGTTCAGGTTTTGGCATTCTTTGGGTGGAAATAAGTTGGAGTTTAGCTTTTATATTTGCATTCTGTTAAGAGAACCCCGTCAATAACACATACCGAAGCTGTTTTAGTATAGAGCTATTGTTTTAGAAACAGAACAGCGCAGAAATCTAGATCGGCACTTCTGTTTTTTTGGTCAGCGTTTATTCAGACTTTACACCTTTTAAAATCAGCATGCAAAACTCGTTATTAAAAAACATATTGTGTAACACTTAATTTGATGATTAGAATATGATGCACGATGCCAAAGCATGATTTAAAAGACAGGGAAAAACGTAAAACGTAACAAAAATCGTTCTTTGTGAAATTTGTTGAGCAATCTGTCAAACATTGTGGTCGCTAAGCGGTCGTAGCCTCTAGCGAAATGGGCAAGTAAGGTTAAATATGTTTGCCTGATCTAACATTGGAAAGGCCCATATGATATTGTCTGCGTTATGTAGACAGTTTTGTTTAAAGAAATAGGTTCAAATGTCCAGTTTAGATGTGATTTCTTTGTAAGAGGCAAATATTAGTGAAACATCTATGTTCTATAGTACACTAATTGTAATCGTGTAACAACAGAAAAGCAACTCTGAGTACTTTTCTGTTGTGTTTTTACAACTAGAGCCTAAACTTGAACAACAATGTGAAACCCGTTCAGGTTTTATCACACACCTAATCCTTAAGTTTGTCGCTTATATACACCGGCATGTTCAGTCTCTCGTTGAATAGCTAAGGCCTGGTTTGTAAATTCAGACACAGGTTAAAGATATATTTCAACAAACCATCGAGAAATACACGGTATTATCCTTTCTGGGCCTGCTCGGCTGCAGCATTCTACCCTTAGACTGAGTAAAAGCATAATCATGGGTTGTTTGACTAAAAAGATGATTAGACTGTACCAAAAGCGGGATTCTTGTAGCGAGACAATCAGTTCAAAAGAAGGCTAACTACCACAAAAACATTCATAGCCTTTATTTCATTTGAAACGTTTCTTTTTTCAATTGAAACGTTCATTAAAAAGTATTCTGGCCTGCCATAAAACCCACCTATATTGACGCCCCTCCCGCTAAAATATTAATCCTAGGTAAAGCAGAAATACGTCGAGTTTTCACACTTCCTAAAACTTTTAAGGACTAACTTTGTTGCAGGAATTTCTCTGTAGGAAATCTAGTCCATGATTATAAGACGTGAGTCTGTCACTGGAAGAACGTAGTTTATTCCACACGCTCTACAGATAGTTGCTGTGTTTTTCAAAAATTAGCATGAAGGCACGGTCTGTACATTGACTTACCAAATGCTTGCTGCACTCGCCTTTATTTATAACTATATGATTTACTGTTTATTCCCTCTTTTATAATGTATAATGGTGCTAAAAACTACCACGTACCTGAGAAATCCACCGCATCCTGCTCCTTGCGAACACTGTTGTGTTCCTGTGACGCGAGAGAGTGTAGGCTGTAGTCGATGGGACCCACCGGGGAGCAGGTGTCCCGGCGCTCGGCGTCAGGGCTCGCCTGCCACCGAGGAACCGCCGGCGACCGCCCGAGGATGTTTTCGATGGAGTGTCTCAGCGTTGGGATTGTTGACAGGTCCATTGTTCGCCACGATAGTTTATAAAGACTGAGACAGACTTTAAAAACTTTTCTAATATCTTGATTATTCCAGTGTTGTAAAGTTTTTCAACGAGGGTACAGCACTAGTCTAGGCTTGCAACCCTTGCCAGAAATAGGCGTATCACTTGTAGAAAACAGTCGACTTGGGTGTTCACTGTACCACAACACCTTGGACGAAAAAAAGGTCTGTCAGTTTTGAAATGTTCTTCCCTCCGGCGACGAAGTGTTTACAAGACGGTGGACGCCATGATTTCTTTTGCTGAAGGACGGGTTGACCTTGACAACAAAGGTTCGATCCTCGGTCCGAATGTCTGCAAAGTCCAAGTCGTCCGAACCACCTGGTCACCTGGCGGCGTTTAAGGTCTGTCCCAGTGTCTTCAGGTGTTTTTGTCGTGTTGTCTCGAGCCACCCTTCGCCTCGGGACGTCTGTCTTTCCCACCGTGCGGAACAACAATGTGCTTGAAGCCGTCCTGATAAGGTTTTTGTTTTACAGCGTTTGGAGAGCCGTGTTTGATATGGGGGAGAGATTACACCGGCTAATTAACTAGAACCCCACCGGCGGGTCAACATGGCGGCACTGGGGCATGTCGGGAACGGGGATAGAACTCTTACAGAAAAGTATAGAAATATAAAAACTTATAATTTGTGATGTATATGTAGCTTGCATTTAATTCTATCCTACTATATTGGATAGCTGTAGTTTTGACTGTACGTTAAGTTTGTATGTATGTATGTGTGTGTGTGTGTCTGTGTCTGTTTGTGTGTGTAATCTGCAGGGGACCCTAGGAAAGTATTTGTCATCGTTATCACGATCGGGTTTTTATTGGTCTCCTGCTTACTTCTGAGTCCTGGGTGAGCTGAAGACAAAAAACTTCAAGTAGTTTGAGACGGTTTCCGAGAATACTATTGATTTGCCAAAGGTAAAAAAGAGAACAAAACAAGCACGAACCGTTGATCACACAGGCATGACAGAGAAAGACCTGCGTGAGGTGCCCACCCTATGAGAAGACCGTATACAGCACATTCTTGTACTTGTATTATGCTAGTAAGTTGGCCACAAGCGGTTACAAGTTACCTTCTGACAGAACCACAGATCTTCCCTGAAGCCATAATAGCGATTTTCTAAAATGTTGTCTCAAGGAAAGATACCAATGCAATATTCAGATTTACCCCCAAGAACAGTTTTGCCCAATCCATCCTAATTGCTACAGGTCTAGCTATACAAAGACGAAGCTTAATATATAGTTATACGAGCGTGATACAAGAAACATAGCCCATTTTAGCATCTCTGCTTCTGGTGATTGTTTTCTAAAATCTAATGTAGACAATTGTGCTCTAAATTAAGGACGAACCTTGGAGATCGAAGGCACCACGAATGCGCACATGAAGCCAGTATCTAGGACGGTCTGTATCTAAGAGTATAATCTATGGAATGACACATAACTTTGTCGTGAATCAGGGCACACAAAGGAAGATATCGACGTGCCCCGGAAGGTTACCCAAACAGTTCTTCATCGACCGACGGTGATTCACCGGATTCCTATGGAGTTTACTTTTACATCGTCCTCAGTCAATAAGAAGATTGGCAGGTTAAGAATCTGGTATCTACAGAAATGTGCCGGAAGGATTCCTAAGACGTTTATCTTCACATTGTCTTCAGTAAACAAGAAGGTTGGCAGAGTAAGAATCTCATGTTGACAAAATTGTAGAGGAAGGATGCATTAGGAATTTACATGTACCTCTGAGTTTTTTGTCTTTAGTCAAAAGCGGAAGGAAGATGTCTATCAAAATCTGGCAGAAGGAAAGACGTTTCTGAAGAAGTTTTTTTTTTCAATACGTACAGCGCAGGGAAAAGAAAGTCTTAGCAACATTACTTCACGAAACTCACTTTTCAACAAAGAACCTGATGTTATATGGCTGCATATTCATACCTGTGATTAAGCAGAAATTCATAGAAAAATGAAATACAAATGTATACAAAAATACGATGTATACCGTTGTTGGACTTCCAACTCAGTTTAATGCTGTAAGTCGCAACATACCGTAGTGAGAAATAGTTACTGTGGGTTTGACAGGGTGAAGGCCTAAGATAGGTTACAAAGCTCTAATAATAGCAAGACATTACAGCTTTGTAACCAATTGCCCAATCGATGTCTCACAGCTGTCAGGAATGCTTATGACTAAGTTACGCAGTACGAAGCCGGTAGCGATGGACACTGTCTTTAAAGGCTAAACTTTGAACTTTATTTATCATAGCAACAGCCTGAAATTGTGTTGCAATTTACAAAATTTACAGCTGTTTGTAACATGACATTGTAATCATTTCAGTATTATTATTATACTAAAAGATTGACTGTTAAAATTAACACGGTTACTCAGAGGCTGGATGCCATTATCACTGATATATCCAACATGAACAAAGTAAAGGAGTAGTTGTTGTTATCTAGAACTAGATAGATGTAAATTACAGGGCTAGAAAGTTTTCTATCGCTAATATATATCCATGCTACTGCAGAATGTTCTGCGCGGGGCGTACTAGATAAATTCGTTTGCAAAACTATCAGAGCTCGGGATCTGTGAGATTATGATAACCTTAGGAGTATTTCGGTTGAAGACCTCACTTAAAAACCATTAGTTTTAAGGAGAACTTAAGAACGAAAGATAAAGTAGAAAACAGTTACATTGTTTAAGCCATTTAATTATTAGAATCCAATAATGAGCCTTATTAATCTATCTACCGTCATGGCGAGTACTGCCAGATACGGCAACCAAACTATTGCTGAAAGAATGCCTTCCAAAAACACGTCTCCATTTCAAACCACAACACAACATACGTAGTCCTGAGGCGATTGAGAAGGTATCTACCTAAAATCGTCCCTCCCACCTGTAACATTTATACACACAATATGTGATGAATTCCGATCTTCTCCTAACCGCCCTTACCGGTTGCCTAGCAACCCGATCGGGCCGGATCATCCTCTGATTGGCCGCTTCCCCGGCATACTTGTGCGTCGGAGATATGGAAGCATGGGCACCCCCCGCCATAATCAGAAGTGTACATACACACACACAATTACCGCGCCGCCCAGAGATCGCCACTCCTATAAATATGACTTTTGAACTATAATAATTATGTTCCATACATGTCAGCGGTGTGTGTCATACCGGCGTAGCGCTGGCGGCGAGGCGGATCGCGGGAGGAGAGACATTTTAATCGAACTGTTTGTAAAACAGTTTGTGGACAACAGATGAAAGTATGCCGTTGTTTTCCACCTAACAACGTTTTTGTGACCGCCAAGGCCCACAACTCAAAACAAATGTTCTTGCGTATGAATTCGCAACTGCATGAAAAACATTATCTAATTTTTTAAATTCGCTTATCACTTCATCGCATTGTACATACGTGGGACTGTTTTAGAATGACGTCTTTCACATTTTTGCTGGGTTTTAAGTCGCCAGGCTACAGAGCTATAAGTGGGACTCACGTCTGCGAAAGTCTCCGGGTGACAGACCTACAAGTGGAAGTGGAGACCTCAAGTGGTGTTCTCTTTTTTAATGATATCTGATGGAACATTCCGGGAGGCTAGAATCTCCAGGGAAAGTCAGAAAGGGCAGAAAGTCATGTGAAATGTTAGTGCTAAGGCCCTTATCACACATTCAGGACCATTGTATCCAGAACCGTGCCTATCTAGTTCTATGCCTGAATGGGTTAGGGTTAGAATCAGGCACGGTTCTGGATAGTCTCCGTGTATCCAAGAACGTAGATTTGCCCCAGGCACGGTTCTGGATACTCGTGGACTATCCGGAACCGTACTTGAGCATGGTTTTGGATAAAGCATGGTTCTGGATGCAACACCTTTCCCACGACCACTCCCCAACCAAGGTCGGCGCTGGGTTGGGGGTAGCATGAAATCTGTCCTACTACCTCCAAAGTTAGCTCCTCCTAAGGAGAAAGTGACTTTTCCGAGTTTTATTTGTCAAAATTCATAGTCGGTGGACGACTTTTAAAGACTAGTAGGCACCCTCGCCCACCAACTCCCAACCACAGATTATTCACGACTGACTCCATACCATGTTCTGGAGTAGGTCGGGACGGCTATGAGTGACAGTGGCTTAAGGCAAAGGAGATGGCGAACCACTTTCTTGGCTAGTTAGTACCTGTGTTTTACAACGATTTCACCACGGCTAGTTGGGAAGTTGGCATGTGCTGTTACTAGTGTTAGGGCCTGTCCACATTCTTGGACAGTCGTGGAGACTTCGTTCAAAACTCAGCTGTTTTGATCCTTGTGAAGATCCCTGTAGGGATGGTCGGTTTTCTCACAGTCTAGCTGGCAATGCTACGACCAAAACATTGTACGACAAATGTGGCTGAGTCCAAAAGAAGACCGTCGAGATCCTTAATGTGCGCACTTGCACAATGATGGGAGTCTCTACCAGACTCAAATGGGTCGCTGGAAAATAGTAGAAACTGGTCAAATAGACTGAATGATGTGACAGCCGTGAGTTGCAAAGTATACTCTTATGGCCGTCTAACTCCTCTGGCACATCATATTTGGCCAATTTCTTACATTTTCCAGCAACCCAATGGAGCGTGGTAGAGACTACATGTACACTTAACCATCATTATGAAGGTGCGCGTTTTATATTAAGGATCTTTAATCAATATTTAATCAATATTTCCCACCAATCCATTGGAGTCTGGTAGGAAAGTTGAGACTCACACCCCGTCTCCAACTGACCAACCTTCCGCCCATGAATGCTCGATGTGCAATTTATCCGCCTGATTCGTGCTATTTGTTTGCTCCCGTATTAATGTTCATTAAAAAGTCACACAGAACGGGGGGAATAAATCGGGGAAAGATTGAGATCAGTTATAAAGTGCTTAGCTGTGTCAACCCGCGGTAAGCCGGAGGAAACCATGGATACCGAGGACTTATGTTCTAATGCAGTCGAAAGTTCACCGGATTCCTTGTGAAAATAAAGTTGTCAGGATACATATAACCTTACAGGATGGTTAAGAGGTCGGGTCTAGACGTGTTTTGTGAATTTGGAGTGTTAAAGTCGCCTACAAGTGTTGTTCACGTTTCGCAGTGATGTTTGCGGCGGGAGCGTCACATTTCTTCACTCCCTGGTGTCGCAGCTATGGGCGGCCGGAGTACGAAATACATGAGGTCATCGCGCAGCAAATTCTTTTCAGCGTAAGTCGTTAATGCACATATCATGAACTCTGCACCTCCGTACGGACTCCATGCCTGAGTCCCTTAGCTCCGCGCGGAGAGACTTTTTCCTACCTTAACGCGCATTGCTCACAATCGTAGTACATACATTCTTTAATACTACAGTAGGGCAAACTATTACGTCCTCTACAGAGGCTGTTTTGTCCGTTTGGAGAGAAAAAGAAATACAACCGCGCCTAGATTTAACCACAAACGCACCACTCGGAACAACAATGGCCGGCAGACTTCAAAGCGACCCGGCGGGTCGTAAAAAACACGGCGGCCCCAATGTGCGTGTGTACCCTGCGCCGCTATAAACCGCCCCGACCGTAATTGGAGCCACGATAAGATTTGCCGACTCGTTCGGGTGCCGACCGACGCCGGAATTTTTACGACTCTTGTGTCGTCATCGCGCGACGCCGCACGATGTTTGAGGAACTGATCAGTGTACATGTGGGCAGGACGGGGTGATTGTAGCAGGCTGACTGACACGTCAAGTAGAACAACTGGCGTTAGTTATGTCAAATAGTCTGGGTCCAAGCCAGTTAGGATGCTGTATAGGAGGCAAGCTGACATGTCAAGTAGAGGAACTGCAATTAGTTATTTTAAATAGTCTGGCTTCAGGCCAGTTAGGACACTGTGTGGGAGGGAGGGCGACTGACATGTCAAGTAGAACAACTTTAGTTAGTTATGTCAAATAGTCTGTCTCCAGGCCAGTTAGAGGCAGGGTGACTGGCATGTCAAGTAGAAGAAATGGTGTTAGTTATTTTAAATAGACTGGCTTCAGGGCCAGTTAGGATGCTGTATAGGAGACAGGGTGGCTGACGTTAGAAGAACTGGCTTTAGTTAAATCAAATACTAGTAGCCTGGCTCCAGGCCAGTTAGGACACTGTATTGGAGGCAGTTTTTCAGCGACTTACATGCTGGGGTTAGCTATTCATGTGTATCGATTAAGAAGGCATAATCAGTCAATCAAACATCAAATTTTTTTGCGCAACGATTGTAACGCCGGTACAATAAATGACAATTTACTAAATTAACCGGACACATAGTCCGATGCCTGTGCTATTCAATACACTTCGATATACCTGGCTGAACAGGAGTCCTGTTTATATATATATATATATATATATAAAGTCCGGACTCATCGGAATTTTCGACTAAATCACTCACTCTTCTTCGGCTATCTGCCCGAATTCCTTGTGACACGTTACTCTACGCAAGTTTGACGTCAGCAATGGGTCAAAGGTTGTTGGAAGTCGATATCGCCCCCCGTCCCGGCACCTCTCTATTGCTACCTGATGAAAAACCTCCACACCGCCCATGACGTCAGTCCGACGAATCCCGCGATCCAGCAGCGCAGAATGTGATCCGGGATCGGGATCAGCAGCAGATCCGCGCCGAACTTGACGATGATCAGGACCTCCGTGATCACGGGTAGAAATAGCATCCACGTTTCGTAACCAAGCTTCTCACAATTCCTGTTAAGTAAGCAAATTAGATAAAATTAAAGAGACATGAACAATATAGAAGTTGTGGCGCTTCATACAAAGGCATCCTCGCCATTGTGGATCATCATATCCTAATCATCACCATTGTCCACCATTATCCATCAAGATCATCATCATTTTTATCATCATCGTCACCACCATCATCGTCATCATCACTATAATCATTATCATCTTCACCATCATCATCACTATCCTCATCATCATCACTATCATCACCATCATCATCACTATCCTCCTCTTCATCATCATCACTATCCTCCTCTTCATCATCATCACTATCATCGTCACCATCATCATCATCACTATCCTCATCATCATCATCACTATCCTCCTCCTCATCATCATCACTATCATCATCATCATCACTATCCTCCTCATCATCATCACTATCATCATCACCATCATCTTCACCATCATCATCATCTGGTTTGAAATGATGACTAAATGTGCTGCTAATAAATGCCAGTAAATGTCAATATGAAACAGATTTCCCCATCCAGAATATTTTTGTTTTGCCGCCCTAAAAAAAGCATTGGATGTCCTTAAGGAAACTGAACTCACGGGTCGTCCATGTACTGGTAGACCTGTCGCGACACCACAGCGCCCCCTATCAGATACAGCACCAGTCTGCCCTGCAGCAGCCAATGGGAGATGGGAATCCACAGAACGGCCTTCAGGTAGAATGCGTTCAGCTCAATGATCAGCAGCTAGTCGGGAGAGGGGGTAAACAGGTGAAGGCAAGGTGGTCTTGGCTAGGGTTGTTGATGACTTAGAATCTAAAGGTTCTGGGTTCGAATCCCTATAGCAGGCCCCAATGCATATTTCTTTACTCGAGTCTGGTGAAAATGAGTACCTAGCTTCAGTTAGGAACGTTCTTTCCAGTTAGGGAGGTAAATAGGTAAAGGTGACAAGGTAGTCTTGTGGTTAGGGTTTTTGACTTAGAATCTAAAGGTTCCCTAGCAGGCCCCCAATGCTGTACGATTGGGAAAGGCACATCAGCTTCGTAGGCATACGGCGCGGCGACAGCTGCCTATATTACACTGGACGACATGTTGCATCTAGCCTTTGCACATCTAGCTGTAAGCGTTGTTTAAAGCTATCTAGTGAAAAGGCTCGGGTGAAAAGGAGTACCTAGTTTTCGTCAGGGACGTCTCCTTGGATAGGACGTAAATGCCAGAACTACATGTAGAGGTCCCGCATTTGAGGAGAGTCATGGTCGGCTATGTGTGACAGGGCCTGAACACTTACACTTGAGATGAACGCCAAGACGCACAGGCACCGTTTGAAACGCCAAGTGCGGCCCCAGTCGACTTCAGTCCAGTTGTGCCCCGCTGTTTTCTTTCTCTTGCTAGAATAGACCGGAACGTTCCATAGGCTTCGCCAATTGTACAGCTGTGAGGCAGAGAAATCATTGAAATTGCAATCTTTCTTTCCGGCTTTGTCTGGCAAAGACAAGTGACGTAGATGTGCGAAGGTTAGGCGTGATACGTTGTTCAACCTTTCCTATGCGTACCTGGGTCACACGTAATAGCTACCATAACACATGGCGTTAGATATGCAGCCCAGGGTCACTTCGCAAAACCAATAGGGATTCATACGCATAGCAATTCTATACTTTATCGCCTAAAACAGCCATCACCAGACTTATCTGGCATCTATCATCATTGGTAAACCCCACTTTTCATGCAGTGCTATATACATACAGATGAGAGCTTAAACTGACCCTCATGTCCAGATACTCCAGCGTCTTCATACCACACCAGATCCCCAGACCGTTACACAGGACAACATCCAGAATCCACTGGGAAAACAAGGATTATAACAGCCATAGGCAGGGAGGTGGTATGAAAGCAGATGTTGGGGTGGGGGTGACATTTTGACACTCAGCGACTCAGGAAAGAAGCACGGTTTTCAGAGTGCTGTATGTTGAAATGTATCCCCAAATAAAATCGTTAGTCGGAGATCTGGTGTCATTGCGAACATTGCCATCGTTACGATCTTACAATCCAAACCAAAAGTGGAACAGTTTCCAACAAGGTTCCAACAAGCAATCCATTCACAGAAAATTCTGGCAAGCAGCTGTCACTTACTCCCTTGTACCTGAGACGCCGTAATCTCTGTGTGAACTTTGCAATGTGTAAAGCTAAATCCCCCACCTTCTCTAGTTGGCTGCCTCCTAAACATGGAAGCCTACATGGCAGAGAACTAATTATAAGAACAAAGAACAACTTCACGCAGTTCAGCAGCATGACTTCTAGGTTTAAGAATAGTGATTTAGCTTTAATTGTCGACTTGTTGAACCAATCATGATGAATTTTAAGTGTATCATGCCCCAATTCAGCCATGTAAGGCTGCAATGGTATGTGTATTGCAAATAAGCCAGTCTATATAGTAAATATACTCACGTGGTCCCACCAGCACTCCTCGAACTCCGGGATCTGGTGCTCCAGGCTGTACTCCACCAGCTCGAACATGACGCTTATCACGTGGGTTATCCAGTAATCACGCAGCGCCAACGCCTGGTGGAATAAAACACAACGCTTTACTATGACCTAAAGGGGTTATCTGTTAATCTCCAAGCAGATTCTGTGGGACAAGTGGAGTCTATATTGGCCGCCTGTAACCATTGGCCTCCTGTAACGTGGGGCGGCCAATGGTTACAGGCGGCCAATATAGACTCCACTTGTCCCACAGAATCTGCTTGGAGATTAGTTTTCTGTCACTTCATCATATCAGTGTACATGTGTTAGCCACCACACTGGTATCCCTGTTTGCATAGTAGATAGGATGTTGAAGACATGTAGAGATCTTGTGACACTTTTATCAGTTCTTACATATTTCATCTTTGCAATCTGTTCAAAGGACAGAAGAGTGCCTTAACGGCTTGCCGACGAAACGCCAAGACGCCTTATTTCTACACTTGAGGCACCATCCATTGGAATGAAAGAGGAGACACCATGATGGCGGGCAGTTGCAGTCCTTAGAGATCCTTAGAACTGGACGTTGCAAGCCAGGGTGTTCTGTTCAACCTACTAATCGAAAAGAGCCGAGAAACGTCCAGGAACGCCTGTCATTTATACAATACGCAACCTAATATTTGATTGTAATGACTACTTTTGGCTTGGATCGAGATACGTTTGTTTTTTAATGAATTACTGATACTGATACTCACATTAAGATAAAATCCTAGGGTGTGCGCAGCCCAGTATATGTCACATTCAGCCTAGAAAAACACGATGAAATGTTAGAAAGTTCATCTGTGTTGATAGAAATCCGTCTCAACGCTTAACATTTGGACACGTTTTCGAGGGAAAGATATACACTAGCAAATGAAAGATATACAGATAAGATTTATGTAAAGGGTACAGCATTTGTAACATCGACAAGTGCAACAAATGTTGCAAGTGCAAGAAATGTTGCAAGGTTTACCCAAATCTTGTGCAATACTCGCTCCGGATGTTCAGGGTCCCAAAACGTGCAGTTCTCGCTGTAGGACTTTCTAGGCAGCGGCTCCCCTAGCGATTCATCCAGGTACTTCAGCAACTTCCTACTCTGGCCTGATGTCTATGGAATAACGAGAGAAAAACTTTGAGGAACAGAAAAGGTCTTAGAAATTTGACAGACGGGTCGCTACGGCAAATCAACTCAAAAGATCTGACTTTGAATATGGTGTCATTTCTCTATCCACATATGTATGACTTAAATGTATGTATGGACAGGTTCAATGGCAAATATAGACACAAGCATTCGGTGTACTTTTTTTCTGATTTATTCCTATCCTCGTACATGTGAAACAAGAAATATATTTGCAATTCAAAACTCGACAAGTAGTTACCTGGAATAATAGAAAGGTCAATCCAAGCTGGTACAGGACACACAGACACATCACTAGTCTCCAGAAAACTGCGGGGAGAATTCAATTCTGTAGCATTTATCTCAAAATGCGTGAAATCTAAGCAATAATCAATTAAAACAGATATATACAAATATCATTTATGAAAATTCAAGGAAGACAAAAGGGAGCATCTCTTCCTACCCGGATGCGGCCACTTGAAGGGTCCATTAGGTGCGAAGGGTACAGCGGAGACCAGAAACATCAGCACAAAAATTGCAATGTACCTATAAAACCAAATGCTTTTGTGTACAGTGAACAGCTCTATTGCTACCCACACACGCCAAATTTTCAACTACCGGTATACTGCAGGCTTTATTACGGTCGAACGACCAATTAATGAGGACACGTGACCGAACGTACGTAAGCGATTGGTTAGAGGTGCCAGAAAGTTGATATCGTCCCCCGGTTCTGTGTTGTATGAGTAGCTTTGCACAGAATAACGATAATCTTCAAACTAGCTATAGACATCCGTATCTGCCTTTCATGAGGACTAAGGGTCCCGACAACGCAGACGCACATTGTTTTCAACAGAATGCATGGATAGAATAGCCTATACAGGTTTGTAACCTAGCCTCCTTTTGCCGGCGTTCACGGAGCGGTCGGCTTTTTTTTTGGGGGGGGGGGGGGTCTGATCAAACGTAGATCGCACGCATTAGAAGCTCGATCCGGCCGCCAACCCTAGTATACCTCCGGGAACGCCGGCAAAGGAGTCTATTTGTAACCTACCTTTTGACATCGTGTTTGCTATTCGTTGACGAAGTCTCGTCGAAAAGTGTAAAGTAGACTAGAGCACACGCCAGCGTTGGGAGCACTATCAGAGTGCAGCTTCTTCTGAAGAACAGAGATTTCAGACTTCGGGGAAACATTATCGGTTTTCGTTGATTCATCGGAAAAACCGAGAAGACCATACATTTTCGTCATCATTTTATATTTGAATCGTTTGAAATAGCCCCAAAACAAGCTATGTGAGGAGTCCCTTTATTTTATGGTACCACCAATAAGTAGCTAGAATTATGCCTACAATGCGAAACAAGCAACCGTTTTTCGTCAGCGACATCGCATGTTTGCCTCACAGATATCAGTATGCTATCACTAACAGTAACAGGTGCATACATGTGACATTTATGTGAATTTGATGGAAAAACTGAAAATAATGTAATCCAATATGACTACAATAAGAATTGGAAAGCGTTATTGTCAAATTTGTTCAAAATGTGAAATCATGTGGACAATCCAGAATTGCGCAATTATCTCAAAACTGGGGCGGAATGATTTTTGATTGACAGAAAACCGGTCAGACAGGGTGCAGAGACAATAGAACATTATATAGCGTCCTTCACGGCACAGTTTTATGGATAGTGAACAAATAGGGCAAAGGCTCATATATAAAGATGCCAAAATGACAGCATTTAACATCCAGGGTGTCTGTTTCTTCCATTTCACTATTCACATTTTCCCCCAAATTCTCCCTTTTACATGTTTCTATGTGTACGTAGTCACATCGTTTCACATTTCTTGAAGTTGTTCCGCCAATTTCACATAAAGTTCACATTTATACCCTTGGTAGTGTATGGGATAGGGTTGATTCGACTTACCACATTCAAAAAATGACCAGAAAATTTACATTGAAAGTCCAGTTTCACTGTCCTGAAATTGCTTTGGGTGCTTTTACGAAATAGATGAGAAAGAACCTCACCGAGAGAACGCGGTATTTCCGCTCCCTTCTACCACTTTGTCCTGGCTCCATTCCAGTTTCTTCTTCAGTAAGAATTCTAACGGCAGCATGACGTAGTCGTCTGACGTCACCGGGTTGCTGCTTGCTTCTCGGCGGGGGCCGTCTCTCACCTGCCCCGACTGATCGCACCTACCGGCACGGTGCACTTCCGTTGAGTTTGACGCTTCGCCCATTTCCACTGGGACCTGTAGGTTACGATTTCAACAGTCAGTGTTTTTGTCTGTGGTCTTCACTTTTCCGAAACAACATGGGTTATGCACCCTACTCATATGCATATTCTCAACGTGTCATGTAAAATAATGCCTCCTAACTTAAACACTCCTAACCCCAATGTTATGAAAGGTATATATTGTTAGCTATTTGTGATTTTTGACAAAATCTATAATACTTGAGACCTTAGAGAGGCTCTTGGTTGTTGCTAGTGTCAACTATCACTTTATTTGCACGAAAACAGGTAATAAGAGGAGAGGGGGAGGGGGGCATTTACGTAGCAGACGACAACAACTCTCATCCTAGTAGTAGCAGTTGATTGGAAAACGCAGGTGAAAATTGTTGCAAAACTCACCTCTCTATTCTTCACTTGGTAACAATCATACTTATAAAACTGCCAATTTAAGTGCTTACGTTGGTAACATTTTTCGGAATATTTTTGGCCGATGTCAAAAAGAACCATGGAGCTAAACAATAACCGGTCTAACCACCGGTCTCTATGCGCATCCGTTCTGCGCAGCATTCCCGAAGGTCATGTTTGAATTTCGCGCTTCTTTCTGAAAAATGTCCGATCTGCGAAAGTCTACCAGACGTCATCGGTGGTCACAAATCAAATTGTGTCACTGAAATACCGTGCGTCACTCGATCTGGGCGGCTTTTGTGTATGACTGTATGATACATACATGTACTAAAGACAAACAAATGTTATCGGTTGGGTTAACTGGTATGTTACGAACGTATAAAGAAGTGAAAATCATGTATGTCTTTTGGACAGATATTAACCTCAGGTAAATTTCTTAGTAAAGAAGACAAGAGATGATTCGGGAAAGTCCATTTTTGTCAATATTGATCATTTTGATTGATCTTGATAATATAACCGACGAATTATGCCTTTGCTTTGCTTCCTATTTTTAAAAGCCTGTTTGGATACATAAAGGCGAAACGTAAGAATAGTTGAATGTTAATGCACCATTTTTACCATTCGTTTATTGCCCAACATTATGAACCATTCCAAATCAGTCCACCGATATTTATATTGAATTCTCAACACAAAGACTATATCGCTGAGTGAAAATGAATACTTGTAATTCATAATATATGACGAACAATAACGTTAAATAGCAATTTGTTTTACTTTAATGTGTACACAGCGGAATTCAGGCAACCAGTAAGGTTAAGTATTAATTAATATTTCATTTTCATTTCCTACATGTCATATCATTTAGTTACCATGCTGTTCATCGTAGTTTACTTTATTATTCTTATGCTTTGCATGTCTGTTTTTGTGTCATTTCACTTTTGTATGTTTGGATGGCAACACTAAAATAAGCCATGTAGCTTGAGTCTGTTGCCATTATGTTCTGATATTAAATGTTATAATAAATTTAAAAAAAACACAGTAAGGTTGCCTGCGAGTCTGCTGTCTATACTGCATTCGGTACACTGTATATACTGTATATATTCCGAATAAACCATTCATTCATATCTGCCGGTGCCATTTGGGACACATAAACACACACCAGGTGTTTTCAGTACCCTGAGCCTCGGGGCACATCCGTAAGAATAGTTGAATGTTAATGTACCCTTTTACCATTATTTTATTGCCCAAGATTACGAACCATTGCAAATCGGTTCGCCGATATTTACCTTGAATTCTCAACATAAAGACTTAATCGCTGAATGAAAATGAATACTTGTAATTAATGATATATAACGAACATTGTTTTTAATTAGAACGTTTTTAAAAAGCAAGTTGTAATACTTAGATGTGTACACAGCGCAATTCAGGCAACCAGTAAGGTTGCTTGCGAGTCTGTTGTCTATACTGCATTCGGTACACTGTATATACTGTATATATTCCGAATAAACCATTCATTCATATCTGCCGGTACCATTTGGGACACATAAACACACACCAGGTGTTTTCAGTACCCTGAGCCTCGCGGCACATCCGGCCGGAACCACCGTTATCTTAACCCCCCGGATGTGTGACGTCAGCGCCCACAGTGTCTCCCACCCCGGGCCTTCCGCCGTTGCCATGGAGATCGAATCGTGGGGGTTAACCTGAAGGTCGTCCCACGAAGCGTTCGATGCAAATATTGCCTTGTGTCCGGATATTAAAGTTATCAATGGCGGCAGCTAAAATTCAGTTGTATGTTTTGCGTGATTACGTACCGCTGGTGAGTGTGAAGGCCCGTCAGCACCAAGGAAAGGGATAGTCAGCATACTAGTGTGCATGTCTTTCGGCACTAAAATGTTTCCCTATTCCTATGTCATTTTTCAAATTCAATGATAAAATAATATTAATGGTTGTTTTTGGTTGGTTGGTTGGTTGGTTGGCTGGCTGGCTGGTTGGTTGGTTGGTTGGTTGGCTGGCTGGTTGGTTAGTTGGTTGGTTGGCTGGTTGGTTGGTTGGTTGGTTGGTTGGCTGGCTGGCTGGCTGGCTGGTTGGTTGGTTGGTTGGCTGGCTGGTTGGTTGGTTGGTTGGTTGGTTGGTTGGTTGGTTGGTTGGTTGGTTGGTTGGTTGGTTGGTTGGTTGGTTGGTTGGCTGGTTGGTTGAAGTAGTATACTAACCCAAATACCCTCTCAAAAAATTATCAGTATCAAAATAATGACACAACACTTTGTTGCATAATAATGTTTCTGAATCGGCAAGTTCAGCTTGTCTTGCCTTTTAATGCAGGTCAGCCTACGATTACCCATCCTCCCATTGGCAGGGCCACCAAACTCATTCTTCGTCACTGGTGACGAAGAATGAGTTTGGTGGCCCTGCCAATGGGAGGATGCGATTACCAAGAAAGTCGGCATGTTGTTGAAAAGCTACACACCGTCCACCAGGTTTATAATGAATGCGCACTCATTCACAAGAGTTCATCTGCTACCACCGGTTTGCGTCAGCACAACACAGAAGGTCAGAGGTGAATGACGAAACGGCAGGAAATGGAGCCATTACGGGGTGACCTTTGGGTTGACCTTTTCTGAAGTCTGACTAATGATCTTGAATCGATATAATTGACTAACCTCCAAGCAGATCCGGCTATCAAATTGGCCACGACGTATCCAGTTGTTGTGGCCAATTTGATGGTCCAAAAATAGCCTCTATCAGGCTTCAGGAGGGGACTGAAAAGAGTAGAAATGGGCCAAATATGCGTGTCTATGATTCACCACATTATTTTTTCTCTATCATTGCAAAATGGAGTTGTTCCCCACCCACTAAAAGTCGCTAAAGTGACACCTATTTTTAAAAGCAGTGATCCGCTTAACGTTAACAACTATCGACCAATATCTGTCCTTCCCTGCATATCTAAGGTCTTGGAAAAACTAGTATATAACCGTCTTCTGAAACATTTAAATCAAAATAACATCTTATATAGACATCAATATGGCTTCAGAAAGGGCTATTCTACCTCTCTAGCACTCATACACTTAATGGAGAAAATTTCTACCGCTTTAGATAACAAAGAATACACAATAGGAATCTTCCTCGATCTCTCTAAAGCATTCGATACAGTTAATCATTCCATTCTACTCAATAAACTAAAACGATATGGCTTATGTGACTCCGCAATTAAATGGTTCTCTTCTTATTTATCCAATAGACAACAATACGTAACTCTCAATGATAATAAATCACAACTTAAAATAATAGAATGTGGTGTCCCACAGGGTTCGATACTAGGACCCCTACTTTTTCTGATTTATATAAATGACCTCGAAAAAGCATCCTCAATTATATTCTTTATCCTATTTGCAGATGATTCAAATCTTTTCCTTTCAAACTCGAATTTTGATACTCTAGTAAAACTGGCTAACGATGAATTGAAAAAGGTTATATCGTGGTTTGAGGCAAATAAATTATCAGTTAATGTTAAGAAGACATACTACCTTATTTTCTGTAATAGAAATAAAATCTACAACAGAAGCGCCAAAATCTTTTTAAAAAGTGTGCCCCTTTCTCAAGAGAGTCAAGCCAAATTCCTAGGTATAATCATTGATGATCGATTGACCTGGAAATCACATATAACCATGTTAGGTAAAAAAATTTCAAAAACTGTCGGCATTATTGGAAAACTTAAACATTTTCTTACTCAAAAAACCATTATTACCATATACAATAGTTTAATATACCCATATCTATCCTACGGGAATATTGTCTGGGGATGCGCCTACAAAACCACACTACAGCCCCTGGTATTACTCCAAAAAAGATTTGTTCGTTCAGCCACTGGCGCCAGTTTCCACGCACATTCTGCACCTTTGTTTACAAAACTTAAGATTTTGAATATTTTTGATATAAACAGACTTCATCTGATGCTATTTACGTTTAAATTCCTGAACTGTTCTCTTCCAGACACATTTAATGGTCTTCTAAATCTTAATTCCCATTTTCATACTTACCAAACTCGACAAAGTGCCCATTTCCATATTCCCCTAGTTAGAACGTCCGTAGCCCAAATGAGTGTAAAATACAAATGTATAATTAATTGGAATAATCTCCCCCTCCACCTAAAATGTCTAACATCAATAATTAGCTTTAAACGTAATCTTAAAAACCATCTACTATTCTTTCCAACCGACATTTGACATTTTATCTTAAATTAAAGTTCCTTTTCAATATCATATGTGTAAGTTTAAATTTTCAGCCCCCTGTTTTAGATTCTTATCTTCAGTTCTTAAAATCATGTTAAAACATTTCCTACTAAACAACCACTCATCTGAATAATTTACATTTTTTTCTCATTCCCGTTGCATCACCCTTACAGCAGCATATACTACTTACCTGTGTAAATTTTCAGTTGTATTGATTTCTAGTATGTATTAATTTCATGTCCTTTATATTTTGTTTCTTTAGTATTCCATTTGTTTATATTCTAAACTGAATTAGTTGTGTTCTGTTATGTTTAGGTTTTATCTAGTTAATTTATTATGTTAAGTTTCATGATTTATACTCTCTGGAGTTAAGTTAAGTTAATTTATTATGTTAAGTTTTATGGAGGAGGACTTTAGACAAGCCATTAAGGCTTCTTTCCTCCTCCTGCACGCTGTTTTTTTCCTTTGTTCTCATATTTGTTATTTAATGTCTTTACTCGTGCAAATAAATAAATGAAAAAAAAAATGAAATAGAAGGAAAACACGCCAGGGGAGTTGGTCCGCTAGAGAGTACATTTTCCCCGAAAATAGGTCTAAAAAACACGTCAAAAATAAACCGAAGCCTAGACCTCTGCTTGGAGAGTACAACAAGACGGGGGGCGCTACCAACTTCCTGGCAATTCTAACCAATAGATGACGATCGACACGCGGTTGTAAGGTCACGTGTTCTACGTGATTGGTCATTTGAGCCTGATGAAGACTCGAAGAGTCGCGAATTTTGTTTGTGATTTTGAAATGGAGTAAAGCTGTTTACAATCAAACAGGCCGCAATATAGTGGCTTTATAACGGTATAATCTGTATCTGTATAGCCGGCATAACCGCGCTTCGGCGTAACATATGTACACTAGCTTAGCAGGCACGCGGCGCGGCGGCAGCTGGTTACATTACACCGAACGACTTGTTACACCTAACTCTAAACATTGTTTAAAACTATCTAGTGATGATGTGCCTACTGTACTTGGTGGCAGCGAGTTCCACTCTACGATAGTTCTAGGAAAAAATGAGTTTTTGAACACCTCAATCCTTGGTTGATAACTCTGGTACCTGAAGGCATGACATGTAACATTTCTTCACTGACATGTAACAGGTCTATAAAATATAAACGCATCTATATAGTGACCTAGTGACCTACGAGTGTTTGTTAGAACCACCCGCCATCGAAACGTGTTTAATGGGGCGACTAATGACCCATTTGTGGTGAGAGAGCTTTAATTAACGCGTCTGAAAACTAGGTCAACCGTGCATTATTAACCACTGCCACCGTGTGATGCGCTATCACGGTTGTTCTGTTGTGTTACAAGTGATATTATGTTGTGGTATGGTAGTAACAAATGCGCTGTATTTTGTTATATTGTGTTGTATAATTTCTGTGTGTTGTATTGGTGTTGTGTTCTATCAAGTTCGGCTTCGCCACCGTATCACTCCTCCGTTCTTTCATGTAAACCGAGTTGTGTTGCGTTGCAACTTTGCGTTGTATCGTGTTGTATTGTGCTGCAAATTTGCGTTGTACGGTGTTGTATTGTGTTGTGTTGTATACTGTTTTCAATCAGGCTTTTCCTCGCCACAGTGGCGGAGCTACCACCGGGCCATTCGCTCCTTCGTTCGTCATGTAACTTGGCTGACTACGGTTGTGTTGGCGCGTAGTGCAACGTTGCGTTGTATCGTGTTGTATTGCGTTGCAACCTTGTGTTGTATGGTGCTGTATTGTGTTGTGCCTCTCACTGTGTATTGTGTTGTACTGTATACTGTTTTAATCAGGTCAGTTTTTCCCGGGCACAGCAGCTGTCAGCCCCATTCACTCCCCCGTTCCTTCATTCACACCAGGAATCTATTATTTATGAATGACGTGTGGGACATGCGCACGGGGAGGCGGGATGTTGTGTACATGTTGTCCTGTCGCCGCCTGACCGAAGATGGGCCGAAATGGCCTGATGTGGCCCAAAGAGCGGCTGCCAGCTACCCTAGCCGCTTGCTTTACCCTCCTAGTACTTCCACCGACCTCAGGTGAGCTCATTTCTGCGCGGTTTTGCAGAAAAACGTCTGTTTTCGCGCCTGTTTTTGTGCCAGAGCTCCCAGAGCGCCGCCATGTTCCTGCTGACTGTTGTTCCGAAATATCCGCCTCCGTAAAATATTATAACACGAAACATAAATTTTCTCCCAGTCAAGCTAGCTGTCACAGCTAACTTCTAGAATATATGCATTTAGAAATAGCTGTATATAAACGTGAATTCTTAAGCTGTGGTTGTTTTTGTTTGCGTAGTTGCACGACGTTTGCCCAGATAACGGTCAGGTGGGACTCGAACCCTGCACTCTGGGTTCACCTGCATGACTTTCAGTTTCACCAAGCTTTACAGTGGGGGAGGACTTTTCTCTTTGTAATGTAAGGGGGAACTTGTATGCGGCTGGGTGGCTTTAGGATTAGGTTTTAGAGCTGGAATTATCCGTTGAAATGCGGGACGTACGTCTGATAGTCTGAAAGTAGCCGTGGACGACTCTAGTAATCCGTTTTCCATGAGACCACGTCTAGCGGAAAAATAGACAATAAACAAGGACAACAACAAAAACAACATGATAATGCAGGATCTGTATCCTGCATCACCATGCAAAAAGGATTACTAGAGTCGTCCACGGCTAGTCTGAAAGCTGTCAATACCAATTTTGCTCGTCATAATAGATGTATTGTCACGGATTCTAGTAGCCTGGATGCCTGACATTGTTCTCAGGGCCAAATATATACACAGGCCAGCCCCCAGTTAGACCTTGAGAATGGTCGAACTGAGGGGGTCTGTGGTAAAAATTTCCTTGGGGACATTTTGGCCCTGGAGCCAAGGAGCAAGCCTGTATACTGGCCCTGACAACAGTCTGGCACCCATGCCAGGCTAGCCCTGGAGCAGGGCAGCTAGCCTGTATACTCTGGCACCCAGGCTAGCCCTGGAGCTGAGGAGCTAGCCTGTATGCTGACCCTGGCAACAGTCTGGCACCCAGGCTAGCCCTGGAGCTGAGGAGCTAGCCTGTATGCTGACCCTGGCAACAGTCTGGCACCCAGGCTAGCCCTGGAGCTGAGGAGCTAGCCTGTATACTGTTGCCACCTACAACCTGGCAACAGTCTGGCACCCAGGCTAGCCCTGGAGCTGATGAGCTAGCCTGTACATGTATATACTGTCCCTAACAACAGTCTGGCGCCCAGGCTAAGATTCTAGTAAATGGAGAACATACCTTTATGCCGCATTCACTGATTCAGGAGAGACAGCAAGTCACCCGTCCGACTTTAACTGTAGTGTCCCCGTCATGCCTGAGCTATGACTCTCAATGTACATGGGTCAAGGCTTCGCTGAGCAGGGGTCCTTTTGTACATGCATGCCTCACATTCTAACATATAAACATTACAACAACACCAAAAAAATGCATTTGTAATGTTTGTCAATCACCATTTTGATTAAAGGGAAATTTTTGTACTCCTACCGGTAAATTGCCACATCCGAAAAGTCAAGTTGCACAAACAAGGATGTATTCTATTAAAGTAATATAACGTTATGCAATAAGCAGCGATATTTTTACCCATGCATTCTAACATCAACAACAACACCACAAAGTGCATTCGTAATGTTTGTCAATCACCATTTTAATTAGAGGGAAATTTTTGCACCCAAAATTGCCACCTCCGAAAAGTTATTAACCTTGCAGAAACGAAGATAGGACGTATTCAAATTAAATACGGCATGTACAATAGGCAATGATCCTTTTGCCCATGCATTCTAACATAAGCAACACCAAAAATGCATTTGTAATGTTTGCCACTTGCATTTTTTAAACAATTAAAGGGAATTTTGATACTGTACTCCAAAATTGCCACATTCCAAAAGTCATTAAGTTGCACAAATGAAGATAGGACGTATTCAATTAAATACTGCATGAACAATAGGTAGTATTAGGATGACTCCATCGCACAGTATCAATTACAATGGAAGGTCAAATAGAGTTGGCAAGCTATTTGCGTGGTGAGATCAGGTGACAGCGTTGTGTTTATTTGCTTTTTCTACGGTCCAGGACTTTGGCCGCATAACAAACACAGCTTTTGTTATTGTTTTTGAGCATTTTCACAGAATTTTTTTCCTACCACCTGCATATGCAGTTAGTGCAGGTAAAATTAAAGTTATATAGGTATTTCTAATTAATGTTTAACTGTGCTTGGGCTATATATTGCTAGAGCTCCTGTGCAGGTAATTCTGATTGTTACCTGTACCAGTGCAGGTACAGTGTATGCAAAAAAAGGTATTTCAAGCCCTGGTCAAGGCTCAAAATAAAGGATGCATATGCACAGTTTTCTTACCCAAAATTGGAACATTTTTGACTGTGGGTGCATCATTGTTTTTATTTGTGTATTTGGTTACGTATGTAAAGGTACTGTTGTACAGTAGTATACAGCATATGCTTGGCATTTTAAGTGTCAGAAAAAATAATGAAACCTTTGTGGTATTAATTGCTTAAAATGAATACATAGTTAGCTATAGAATTTCAGATTCAAGTGCTTGCTTACTTTCATTGGTAAAGTGCTGAAGAGAGGCAATTCTACTTGATTATATGTTGTGCACCCCAAATTTTTTCTATGCACTAAATTTTTTTCCTTTGCACTTTTTCTCCAAAATGAATGTCGATGCCCACAGATTATTGAACCCCATGTTGTACCATTGTCCCCACAGTGTGCCAGCTTGCCAGGCAAACCAGCCAGGTCGTTGACCCTGCCGACCTCGCCACACCTGCCAATGACCTCTCACCTCTGGCAGTGAACTTTGACCTGCCTGACCGTGACTTCAGCTTCATTCAGGACCTAGAACAGGGTATTTATGATTGAATGTGTAGATTTCCATGCTTTTGTGAAAAGGGGAGAAGTTGATCCTATATGCTAAACAGGGACAGCCCTACTATAATGATAGTATGCCATCTGAAATCCCCTGAAACTGGATATTTTGTGAAGAGCTTTCAGATTCATCAATTCTTCATCTTTTTTTTACTTATCATAAGCTACTATAATGCATTGATCATGTACAGTATTTCATAAGAATTAGACATTTCTTGCTAGGTTTTAGTCGTGATCATATTTCTTTCATAACGGTCCCGGTTCTATTTTGTATAAAATGGAAAACAGGATGTGGAGGGCTTTATTCCTTTGATGAGATGTATATAAAGGTAACCGGTTAACCATTAGGGAAGTCACTTGGGGACATGAAAGTTCTCCGCAGCACTTTGATGTCTTTGATCTTCTCAAACTCCGACTGATCTGCCGTGCTGTTCAATCAAAGCTAATCGGACATCAAACAGTCGTACAGATGATTAAAGTTTGGGACTGGAAATTCCCACCTACAACCTGCAATTTGCGCAAAAATTATTGAAGACTACCGGCAAAAATATGAATATGAATCAAAATGCAGGCTTGGCGTTAATTCTGTATTACAGGCTCACATCACAGGTTCAAATACACATCATGTTAAGTACAGCTTTGAGTTACAATATGCTTTATATGTACATGTAGCACGTCGGCAGAACGTACTGCGCCTGCGCGAAACCCATACTGTATTGTGCATAGCACTTCGGCAGAACGTCTCATACAAGGTCGTATTAGAGCATATAAGGTTGACAGCCTGTCTGTAGTTTTCAGATGTTGTATAGGAAAAGATGCATTTTTATTAAAATGTCAAGTATCCCTTGAAGCAGACCACAAACCCAGTGCCTTACAGCTGCTGTGGATGTCGCTTCAAACAAAGTCCTCCAGGAAATTGGTTGAAGGAGGCGGAATCAAACAAGTGTTACAAAGGACCTGGTGGATATAATTACAATTGCCAGTTCCTTTTGAACTATAGAAACTTCAAGATAACATTAAAATGTCTTACAGGTGGGAACTTCAATCAGCTGTTTGCAGGGCTGGAAATACTGTACCTTTTCCCTTAATACATTGTACATTTGTACCTGCAATACTGCTAAATTTTACCAAGTAAATAACCTTTATACTATAGCCAATAAAAGCTATATCGAATATTTTGAAAAAAACAAAACATTTAGTACCCAACAAATACATAAGACTTATTTCTCAATTCACTGGCCAATTTTACCACAATTTTTCCACAAGCATTAAGAGTCCTGTCTACAGTGGCCACCTAGACCAGATTTTATTTGTCTCCTGAGTGGTCTTATTGGCTTTTTTTGACTGTCTTATAATTCTTCCTCTGTTGTTATTTCTTTCCAGACTTACCCAGTGCAGAGTCGGACCATGCCAGCGGGGACGTGGCCAGCGGCGATGCCGAGAAGCGAACAATAATCGTGAAGCAGTCGGGACAGGACACCAGAGCCATCGCCACAGAGGCCGCGGAAGTGCCAAGCCAGTATGTACTCGTCGTGGTGAGTCCATGTTTTGAAAAAATGTTTTAAAAATCACAACTAGATGTTTAGAATCACTTGACTGAGGAATCCAAGCCATACTGACATGTAGTCAAAGATTTGTGTATTATATGATTGCATATGATGTCATAAATATTGGTTAACAGTCATAATTGACTGCAGGGCTCGAAATACCGGTACTTTTTTCTGCATCGTAACTGGCACTGGTGCACGTAACATTCAAAATTACCTGCACCAGACAAATTTTACCTGCACCACTCGGAATTTAGGAAGTATGGATCATAATAAAAACTGTTTAGAAACCATTGGCATTATTTTTTTTATACTTCATACACATGTAGGTGGTAACAGTCAATGCAGCAAAATCCACATTCATGTATGTATGTGGCCAGGACAAAATGTACATGTATTAATACAATTGGTGCAGGTTAGGTGCAGGTAGACATCAGAAATACCTGCACAGCTCCAACTTTGCCTGCATTATCCTGCATGTGTAGGCCAGTGAGGTGGTATTTCAAGCCCTGAAAGTAAATGTAATACCAGAAATACAAAACTACTCTTCTAGCCTAAAACTTAGGATTATGATTCATATGAAAGAGACAAAAACATTCTCATTGTTGTTACCCAAAATAAAGTCAAAGGTACAAAATTGCCACCTGCATGGAAAAGCCCTTAATCACTTTGCTTCGTGTTACAGAGAAACACTGTGTAGGTACATGTCTGTTTTTCCACTGTTTATGTAACTGCAGGTGGTGATGACACACATGTAACTGGAACTGGAAATGCAATAGTTTAAAAGTCAAACAATTGCACCCGTTTCTTCTCAAACCAATGAGGTATGGAAAAAATCGTTGCAGAAAAAAATATCCCAGATCCATATCCCGCATTGTACATATATGTGACTGGAGCATTATTTAATAATAATAGGAACAGTTACATGTACATGTACAGGTGAGATACAGGTGCAAGTATTAAGCTACAGTTTCAGTTACTGGTACAGGTACAGGTGCAAGTGCAGGTACTACATTTTACAGGTACGTACTATACAGTTTCAGTTTAACTGGTATAGGACCTGGTACAGGCACAAGGAGTACACTCCGGTAATAGTACAGGTACAAATACAAGTACAAGTATGTACAGGTATAAGATTTATTAAAAACAGAGTTATATAGAGAACTTTATTGACACAACAAAAGTACAGCGAGTAAGGCCTAGACATACAGACAGACATGTGAGTATATATAAATCAACTTATACTATGTTATATGTACAGGTACATTATGAACAACTACAGGTACAAGTATAGGCACAAGCACAGGCGTGTACAATACATGTACACAACAAATACAGGTACAAGTAACGTTACATGTAAAAGTACAGATCTATACAAGTACAGATACATGTACATGTTGTACATGTATAGGTACAGGTAAAAGCACAGGTACAGAGCCCTAGTTCATGGCACTGATCTGTGCTACAGCAATGGGAGAGAATATCATGATCAGCGCGTGGGCGGCCAGACGGTCACGACTCCCGGCCCCCGGTGTTTTTCTTATGCAGCGCGTGGGCGGGATGTGATCCAGAGACTCACGGCATGTCATAACTCTGGAAGCACACTGCAGGCGGACTGGTCCATTCTGTACTGTAGGCGGACCGGTCCATTCTGCAGGGGGCTGGTCCATTCTGTACTGCAGGCAGACTGGTCCATTCTGTAGGCGGACCGGTCCATTCTGCAGGGGGCTGGTCCATTCTGTACTGCAGGCAGGCTGGTCCATTCTGTAGGTGGACCGGTCCATTCTGCAGGGGGACTGGTCCATTCTGTTACTGCAGGCAGACTGGTCCATTCTTCAGGTGGACTGGTCCATTTTGCAGGCGGACTGGTCCATTCTGTATTGATTTTGGAAAGATGTAAACAGGATGTAGAGGATTGCTATGAACACTCAGGTTTCAACAGATGTTATTTTAAAGGTTAATTCTGAACCAGCTATTATTTCTTTTTGTTGCCATGTTTCCTTGATGTATATTTCATTATAACTTTAATATAAAAGATTATGGATCTCCCTGGCTTCTTAATGTTCAAACATATTGAGCAATGTGATTTAACATGTTAGACATACTCCCTCCTAATTGTTTTTCTTTCACTCATAGGTCCATGTCTTATTCCAGTGACAGTGTCATTGTACAGTAGTAACAGTTTGAAAGTATACATTTTGCAAACACATGCTGTAACACTATAAGATCAAAATCTAAGAAAAATGAGAATCTTTGAGGAGAGCAAACTCGATTTCAGGTGATACCAAACACTTTTGCCTTGAAATCACAATATTTTCTGAACATAATCTACCTTTACCAGAACACCCGAGGACACCCTCAAGTTTAGTGCATTTGACTGTTGAACTTGACAGTTTGAAAGTGAAAGCTGTTAAAGGACTGGTGCTTTGAGCATTTTCAAACCACCCCCACCTGCATTTATGTCTACTAGCCTAGGCCGGGGGAGGAAATGTCAGAGTAGTTTCAGAAAGCTGGAGATTCTCATGACATTTGTTTTTCAAATTTTATTCTAAACTGTCCCCTCTACGATCACGAAAAGAAGAGAGCTTCAACTTTCAACTTTATTTGTTCAACCAGGTATCACACTCAGGCCACTCTGGCTCTTTCAAGACACTGCCAACTTCCATCCTGATTTTTGCACAGACAAAAAGAAAACTACTCTCCTTTTTTAAGACACCATAGAACCCACACATTACAGAAAATGTGGGATTTTTCATTTTCCACAGTTTCAGACACCAGGCCTTCTTCATTCATTACGTGGGTACGGATCGTAGAATTCGGTAAAAAAAGGAAAATAGTTGGCCAGGAGAGTCAGTCCGCGGGAGAGTTAATTGCATGTTCAAATGAACTCTATGGTGGCTAAACTTCCCTAGTCAATTATTCTCCCTTTTGGCTTTTTTTGAACACTCGTTTATTTATTCAGAAATTGTAACGTGACAATACAAAGTGTGCACTAGTCAGCATTAGTTTGCTGATAGCGTGCACACCTAACACATACAGCACATATGACATAAGAACAACAATAAATAGTTAAAACAAGATACATACCTACGTAACATTATCTAATGAATCACACTTGCAATTTTAATAATCAATTTTATAACTGTACAACAAATAAATGGTTGGTGTGGCACAGCTGAAAGCAGCACAGAATCTTTTTGATTGGGCAATGAACGTGTGGAGTGCATCTGTAAGTTTTGTGTTTGTGTCATTAGGTTGTGAGCTGGAGAACCCTGGATCCGGAGAACACTCGTTGTTAGTCTGGAAGAGACTAGAGTGAAACAACTGCTTGAGTTAGTTCAGCCTTGTTTGCAATTCCGCACCGCTGTGCCATTCACACTTGGCTGGTCCCGGCAGCACGTTTGTAGCAGCATGTGGCCCTGTATGTGGGGCTCTCAGGGCTCCAAATACTGGGTGCATACGAGACGAAAAAATATGCTACAATTTACAAATTATAGTCTTCTTTGCTAAGAATCAGTAAGATAAGACTTTCAAACTTTGGATAACTTGTGCTGCTTAGGAGAGAAAAATGAAAATGGTTGAAAAAAAGGTCTTGTTTCTCTTGTCTAGTTACCTTTTTTTAAATTTTGTTATAGTCTTCACCCCAATTAAAAACAGGCACACAAAAATGAGTTTCTATCCCAGGCCTGTACCCAGAGTGGTTCAAACCTTACAGTCTGGTCTCAGGTTCGACATCTTTGAAGATTCACCCATTATGTCAATCCTTCCACAAAATGTGGTAAATCTTCATAGATAAATAAATGTGTTCTGGATCCCCCCAAAATGCATTTCCATCCCTGTACCCTCGTGCTTGTAGCCGGGTGGTGCCTAATGAGAGAGTGGGTGTGCGGGGGTGGGAGGGTGTCTGGGAGAACCGGGTGGAACAAATGAGTTCCAGGCACGGCGGTTCCTCATGCGTGTTGAATCTCACGTCAGGGAACATTACTCGGGATGCAGCCTCGTCTTTCTGTACCATTTTATTTTTTTGGGTAACAAAAGTTGAAACTACAATGTACTTACCAGCCAAAAGTTAGAACTGCCATATAATTACTTAGATCTTCTAACTAAACTGTGCGATAGTCCAATCTCACATCGGGGAACATTAGTCAGGATCCAGCCTCGTCTTTCTGTACCATTTTGTGTTTTTTGGGTAACGAAAAGTTTAAACTATACTTACCAGCCAAAAGTTACAACTGCCATATAATCACTTAATAGATCTTCTAACTAGACTTTGTGATAGTCCAAATTCTTCCAGCTGCAAGTTGGTGATTCACTACAAATCACCTGGATGGAGGCCTAGCAAACCCCCATCTCGTATTAACCACCCCCAAATGCATCATGCTTCACCTCTGTTAAGGATGACAAAAGAAGAAGAGACTAACTAAACTGATAAGTTCCACAGCTTGCATGGTAAAAACTTCATGTTGAGTGCCATTACTCAGTGCAGCTAAACTAGCCAAAAGTTACTTGTCATGTACTCAATTGTTTACCAGCAAATTTTGTTGGTACTGCTGACTTATATAAGTGTCTACTTAGGGAAATATACTGGAACAAACAACTTAAACTATAGACATAGAAACTGACCAACAAAATAGAAATTTAATTTAGTGAATCAAAGTTTACCTCTTTTTTTACAGACTGTCTCCAGTTCAGCCAAACTTCCTGCCAACCAGTCCCTGTCCTCCCGACTCAAGTCAGGCTTTGCTGCAGCACTCGGTGTGTCAGAGGGCAACATTCACGTCATCAACACGGTAAGATGTTTCTTTGTTTATCTAACCCTAACCTGACATTCACATCATCAACACGGTGAGACAATCATTTGTGTATTTGCGGTTATCATTGTAATGGGTGGGATGGAAAACTGGTTCCAGGTCTGCCTACCCTAACAAGTTGTTCAGCAGTGTTATCCACCCTATTCTATCTCTGGTTTGCTCCTCAGGTTACTTCTGTGCAGAATAGTCTAGATCTGGCAACCATTAATAATTGGTATTTGAATATTCACCTGAACTATAGGCAAGAGTTCTTATTGGCTCTGAGTCACTAGATTCTTGTAACAACATGGTAACCTGAGTTTGTACAAGCATTCAGTTTGATCCCCATTACACACTGTCAGATTCTGAGAAATATTTGTTACCAAAATAATGCAGAAGGTAAGGACTAATTATACATCAATATATGGGGCCAGGGCACTGAATTGTACATGTTTTGCTAACACTAATACTGTGATTTTCGCTTTCACTTATTGTAGACATATCAAAATTCAGTGACATAGAAAGAATCTTGAGCCTTGTATTCTGTTTTCTAGACTAACCCTACCAGTGTCATGGGCCAGTTTTAAAGCCTAGTTCTAATGTTCCCTGACACTTTGAGGGTTAAGCACTTGTAGATCCACTTCAGAAGGTGGTAATATGCATTAATGCTGTCGTACATCATAAACAAATTTAATGCGGAAGATGCTTTGACATTTATGATCAAAGAGGAAGGAAACACACCCACGTTTAATTACAGCTCCTAATGGCCTCCCACGTCCTCCACCCTCGGTGGCACGGGTATCCTGTCTGCTTGGGTTCCTACCGCCTGCGTCATTCCTCCTGACTCGCAAGGCTTCTTAGATGTAAGACGGCTTCCTGTAGTCAATCTAAGACATCTTCCCCACATTCTCCACCCTCGGTGGCACAGGTATCCTGTCTGCTTGGGTTCCCTCTGCCTGCGTCATTCCTCCAGTCTTGCAAGGTTTCTTAGATGTAAGACGGCTTCCTGTAGTCAATTTAAGACGCTTTCAAAGATGTTGTCAAGGTTAAGGTGTTACTGGAGGACGGTGTGACTGGAGGGCATTGTGCCCAGCCTTCTTATTCCCCATTACTCCAGACTCTCAAGGCTTCTTAAATGTAAGACGGCTTCCTGTAGTCAATGTAAGACATCTTCAGGGATGTTTTCAAGGTTAAGGTGTTATTGGAGGAAGTTGCGCCCAGCCCGAGTTTGTCTTAGACTTCTTATTCCCCACCGCCTGCGTCATTACTCCAGACTCGCAAGGTTTCTTAGATGTAAGACGGCTTCTTGTAGTCAATCTAAGACATCTTCAAGGCTGTTGTCAATGTTAAGGTGTTACTGGAGGATGTTGCGCCCAGCCTGAGGTCATCTTAGACTCCTTTTTCCCTACTGCCTGTGTCATTTCTCCAGACTCTGAAGGTTTCTTAGATTTAAGACGCCTTCAGGGATGTTTTCAAGGTTAAGGTGTTATTGGAGGACGTTGCGCCCAGCCCAAGTTCGTCTCAGCCTTCTTATTCCCCACTGCTTGCGTCATTCCTCCAGGCTCGCAAGGTTTCTTAGATGTAAGACGGCTTCCTGTACTCAATCTAAGGCATCTTCAAGGATATTGTCAGGATCAACGTCCTCCAGTACTGTTACTTGAGGATGTTGGACCCAGCCTGAGTTTGTCTTAGACTTCTTTTTCCCTACTGCCTGCGTCATTTCTCCAGGCTCTCAAGGTTTCTTAGATGTAAGACGGCTTCCTGTACTCAATCTAAGGCATCTTCAAGGATATTGTCAGGATCAACGTCCTCCAGTACTGTTACTTGAGGATGTTGGACCCAGCCTGAGTTTGTCTTAGACTTCTTTTTCCCTACTGCCTGCGTCATTTCTCCAGGCTCTCAAGGTTTCTTAGATGTAAGACGGCTTCCTGTAGTCAATCTAAGACGTTTTCAAAGATGTTGTCAAGGTTAAGGTGTTACTGGAGGATGTTGAGCCTAGCCTGAGGTCGTCTCAGTCTGATCAATCGCGTCTCGGCCGCTGGAGGTTTTATTGTGGCTCCAGGTTGACAAGCTTAGAGCACAGCGCTGGAACACAGTCGTTCAGATTCATCTTCGTTAAGGAGCTTTGTGAGGTTATGAAAGGATGTTGTACTCAGCCTGAGGTTGGGCCGTCTAATCAGTCGTGTCGTGGTCGGCCGGGGTTTTGTTGTGGGCTTCAGGTTAACAAGCTGTAGGTAGAACGTACGTCAGTGAAGCACCTGTAAAGTAATTGCTGTAGATTAGCGTATACAAGAAATCACTGTAGATATTGGCGTATTCAAGTATAAAAGAATTCAAGCAAGTTGCTGTCTTGAGCATCTTACAAATGATTACAAATGCAATGTTTTAAGTTTGACATTGGTGTAACTATTCCTTGTGTTGGTTAGTTTTTATTGGAGTTTCGTATAACTTAGTGATTTTATGTTATGTCGCAACCCAATTCAGCTAAATTGATATAGCTGCTTGTTTGTGACAACTGACCAGAAGTGTATTTTAAAGGTGTGTGTAAATAAAGTTAATAAACCATTCATTCATTCTTTAATTGGAGTTTTGGTCTCTGTCCTTGGTGCTGAATGCCATTAAAAAGAGGTTGTTTTACCTGTTTCCACAGCAAAATTACTGTATATGGAATTCAGAAATCGTTACATCTGTCCTTGGTTCTAAGTGACATTCAAATAGAAATTTCAATACCTCTTCCTGTCCTTAATGACTTTAATTCTAATCTAAATTAGATATTGCAACATCCGTCCATGTTGCTAAATGCTTTTTAACACAAATTGCTACAGCTATCCCTCGTGTTAAATGATTTTCAAACTCAAATTGCCATAATGATAGCTGTCCCTGGTGCTGAATGACAATCACATTAGTATTCTTGTCCACGGTGCTACTTTGTTTGAAACAAATGAATTTGCAAAGGAAAACAGTCACTCAAACAACAGGATAGATTTTGAAAACCTATCTATACATCTATCAAAATCTATCCAGTTGCTTGAGTAACTGTTTTCCTGTGTATCTCATTACCTGGATATCTAACCTTAATCAACAAATGAATTTGCTTCAAATGTTTTTGGGAACTATGAGCCTGCCATCCTACACATATCTCAAACATTCCTAGGTAACATAATGTTGTACTGCAGATTGTGATGTCCAGGGCTGTCTCCAGGACCTGCCCCTCCCTCCCAGGACAGAAATTTGCTTGTTGGGACATTAAAAAAATTCATTTTTTCAATCCCAAAACTCTGACATAAAAATAAGCTTAAAATGACAGATTTATGAAAATTTGCTTCTAAAAATGTCTGAAATTTTGTGAAATAGTTCTTGACATGGTTTGAAGTTCCCAAATTTTGCTCGCTTTGGGCCTTCAAAAGTGGGTGCAATAGACAAAAACCTGCGGTTCCTAAGAATAAATCAGTGTCACTGACGAAAGGTAGTGAATGCTACCTGAAACATCTGACCGTTTCCAAAATCATATCCAGTTTATTTATTTATTTATTTATCTTAAAGACGTATGGGTGGTCTCTTCAACCCCAGTTGCTTGATTAACTGTTTTTTTGCGCAATAGACAAAAATTTAAATCTGTAGACAGCCAGTGTACGTAATACTTTCTTGAGCCAGGTTGCCCAGTGGCAACCTTGGGCGAAAGCTAGGTTGCCAGGAGTTCAAACTCTTCTACATTATTATTAACTTTGTTAGAATGCAATGTACATTTAATACATTTCTGAGAAAGAGCTGTTTTCCCTTACTTGAAGTGAGCTCTTTGATGGGAATTTCTCAATAAATAGTTTCCAATGGAAAAAAGGGGCATCCTTACCACAAAATTTATGTAGCACACTGGGCTACCTGGGTTTAGAAATAGGTTGCACCAAGCAAAATATGGTTGTGCAGCCCAACTGGGCAACCTAGTATTTCGTACACTGGACAGCCCTGTGATGTCACCCCCCTAGATGATTTGATCCTGCCCAGCTGCCATACACCGTAATCTGAGCCCTCCCTGACAGCCTTTATGTCTGCCCTGGTCCTGTGCGATGCCTGAGTACTTCCGGAGCCCTGTCGGCTCAGGGATTACAGCAAACCTAACTAGACTACATGGGCCCCAGTTCTGGCAATACAGCTTTGTGTCAACAATATTGCAAGGCTGGGTGATTCATACTCACTTGAGAGGCGTGTTTGTGATGCATAATTCTTCTCTGAAATAAAAACACACAGAGGGACAGATTATTTGGAGCATATTTCCGATAAAATATCTCTTATTTATTTATTTATCTTATTTATTTTTATTTTCCATCATTTTTATACAGGGTGGCCCATTAAGTGATTGCACTTCTTTTCAATGGGGCCCTGTTTACAGAACAAAAACACAACAGTCACATACAAACAGTAAAATAGGGATACAATAAATAATCATAATGGCAATGATAATAAAGAAAAAAAACTAATCTCTATGTTGACAAAATGTAAGCTCTGCATAAACTGTAGTCACTTAACACTGTTAACAGACTTCATTTATTGTATTCTTTCCTGTAACAAAGTCACAAAGGGATAGATTGTTTTTATGTATTAAATATGTCAACAAAATAACAACTCAACATCAACTGTTGTCACTTTTCAGAACGAAGTCTCGTTCTTTGCTTTGTTTTCTAAAACAAAACACGTAAAGAGGAAAAGTCATTGATACTACGCAATAGGCAGATGGATCCATAGTTCTAGTGAAATATTTGTGTCACAATAAATCACAATAAAATGATGCGCATGTTGTAACTCTGATCTTTAAAACAGGATTTTTGATCAGTCAAAATAATCCTAAATGTATTTTCAGAGAGTTTAGCTATATGTTCAGTTTTATCAAAGGCTATTCATGCAAAACAATATCAATTGGCAGTAATATTGACATTATAGATTTGGTACCAAATTTAGCCTTCCCCCTGTTGCCTAGCCTTGTAACCAGTACACAATTTTTGTGTCAAATTCTAAAGGATTCTAAATGTTACAGGATGATAGCTATGCACACAGTGACTGATTATATTGTATTTCTTTTTATCTGACTTGCACCCTCGTCTTGATACTGAGACAAAAAGCTGCCTAGGCTTTCTAACGTGTAATATTCATCTTGTAACATTTGGTAGCTTAGCACTTAATTGTAGAGGTGTATTAGTTTTCAGTCTGTAGTTCTATTCAACATTCTGCCAAATATATTACCCATTGAACCTATATGTCGGTGAAGGTTACACATCCAAGTACTGTAATAAGATACGCTAAAAAACAGTTACTCAAGCAACTGGATATGATTGAACCTATATGTAGAATTTTGCTAGACCCATACCAGCTACAGGTAGTAATCTTATTATACTGTATCTGCCATACATTGTACCTGCTACAATTGTTGTGCAATAAACTTTGACTTGATTTGTTAAAAGAGATTTCCCTCAGTGCAAGAAACGAGGCGCTGGTTTGGAAGTGCCCTGACTATAATTCAGCCTGTCCCCTATGACTGCCCACCGCCCACTCACCAGCATCACTTCCTGTGTGGAATTACCCGACTGCTCCACGCGTGGCACGGGGGTGATCTCTCGCTGCCTGTGATCTAAAAAGAAGCAAAATTGCTCTCTTTGTCATCAGAATCAATACCGGCCCCACTTCTGCACATAGCATAGTCCCGTTAGTGACATCACGCATGGTTATCGGTGTTATAAAGTAGGTAATAAATCTATTTATTCTACAAGTAGTTTGTGGACGACCCCCGCCGCTTCACACGGTCCTGTTCATTCAGTATTTTGTTGCCTGGCTGAGATTTGGTGGCTGTGGTAACTTGGGAGCGGGAATTCGGCTCATCCGGACCGCATCAGGAGGTCCTTCTTACTGTAATCTCTGTCTCTAGTTTCTTCCTGGTGTTCACGTCTACCAAGGAGGTTTAATAGGCTCCTTGCATCTACTGGCCACAGGCTTGAAGATTACAATACAGGTGGGTGTTAGTACTTGGTAGTTTGAGACATTTTTTGACAACTGTGACAGTAAACTAGACCACATTTGGAGATCCTTCCTGTTTCATTTTTAATCTGTAACTCAAATTTTGCACCTGGTGAAAGGTGTTCACATGTACAGAGCTGTTCTCAGGAAGAAGTGTGAAGATTACAATACAGGTTCATGTAAAGTACTCTGTAGTTTGAGACATTTGTTTTACAACTATGACAGTAAACTAGGCTGCATAGAGAGGTCCCTCTTACTGTAATCTCTGTCCCAAGTCTTCTTCCCGGTGTTCACGTCTACCAAGGAAGTTTAATAGGCTCCTTGCATCTACTATCTTGCTGGCCACAGGCTTGAAGATTACAATACAGGTGCGTGTTAGTACTTGGTAGTTTGAGACATATTTTTGACAACTGTGACAGCAAACTACTAGTTAGCTGCATAGGGGAGTCCTTCTTACTGTAGTCTCTGTCCCAAGTCTTCCTCCCGGTGTTCACGTCTACCAAGGAGGTTTAATAGGCTCCTTGCATCTACTATCTTGCTGGCCAGAGGTTTGAAGATTACAGTACAGGTGCATGTGAGTACTTGCTATTTTGGCTGTCTTTCATTGTGGGACATCTTTTAATATGTGTAACTGTGACTCGTGCCACCATGTAGATCCATTCTGATTTGTAAGGGCTATCACAAGCCTTCTACCCTGTAAAAGATATACATATTTGTGAACTAAAGGCTTGAAGGAAAACGATATTGCTAGTGCATGTAAGTACTGGGTATTTTGGTTGTCCTTCATCATGAGGCATCTTCTATTCTAATATTTGTACATGTCACTGTGACTCAGGCCAGCCTAATACTAGTAATAGGTCTAACCTATTGTATATAGGGATTTTTCAGACCTTTTGCCTAGTGAAAGATATTTACATCTACCTTCAAAAGCTTTCTTGTGAGCTAAAGACTTGAAAGAAAACAATGTTGCTGGTGCATGTAATCACTCAGTATTTTGTATGTGAGTACACAGTATTTTGGTTTTCTGGTTATCTGTGAAGCACTTTGGAGCAGAAGATAATCAAACCATATTCAGGGCTCAAATTACCACCTTCATGTGCAGCTTAGTCAGGTAACTTAGTGCAGGTAAAATTGGAGCTTTGGAGGTATTTCTGATGTCTACCTGTACCTAACCTGCACTGGTCCATGTGCTGGGTTTATATACAGATGTTGGTGTATGTGGATTTTTATCAGCTGCTGTATGGCCTGTTACCACATATGAAGTGTAAGAGAAATAATGGCAATGGTTTCTGAGTTCCTAAATTCTGAGTGGTGCAGGTGAAGGTAATTTTCAATGTTACCTTCATCAGTGCAGGTATGCAGAAATACTGGGTCCACAATGTATGTGCACATCTGTATCTGTATCTGTATAGCCGGTATAACTGCCCTTCGGCGTAACACACCAGCTTATTTCCTCACACCACCCAGTATTTCAAGGCCTGGCATGTGAAAAGGTTTTAGTGATCTACATACATGTACTAGCACATTCTATTACTATGATCACGATACTATGATACATAGTACTGCTGTTTCCTCCTCTGAAAACTTACAAATGTTTGGTGTAAGATTGAGTTGAATGAGATGGAGCATCCAGTAGGATTTGAGTGGTGCCATCCTTTGCCTGTCCCTGGTGCTGGATTTCTGACTGTAGTTACTATGGCTTTCCACCACAGCATACGAAATACTAGGTTGCCAAGTTGCCCAGTGCAACCATATTTTGCTTGGTGCAACCTATTTCTACACCCAGGTAGCTCAGTGCACTACCTAAATTTTCTGTTAAGGATGCCCCTTTCTTCCATTGGGAACTGTTCACTGAGAAGTTCCCATGGAAGAGCTCATCACTTCAGGTAAGGGGAAACAACTCTGTGTCAGAAATGTATAAATTCACATTGCATTCTAACAAAGTTAATCATAATGTAGAAGAGTTTAAATTCGGGGCAAACTGGAATTTTGATGGGCAACCTAGCTTTCATCCTAGGTTGCCACTGGGCAACCTGGCTCAAAAAAATATTTCGTACACTGCACCATTGTCACATTTTACAGTAATGTGGGATCTGGGTGTGTTTCCATTTAGATGATGCTGTGATCACATTAGAAATTATGCCCTTGCCTTTTTGATGGCATTTGGTGAGGATTTTAAATTCAGTTAGCTTAGTAAGAAGCTTGTTACTGATAGTGTGGGTAGTAGAGCTACTGTCTGTGTGCATTTTTTCAGATTTCCAAGTGACAAATGCTGAATATAATGTCAAACTGTAGTCAATAATAATTAACATAATAAGCAATTAAAATAAGCACAAGTCATATGGCTAGAATTCACTTAATGGGGATTTTTTTTCCAATTGCGATTGACTTCCATGATACTGATCAGGACAAAGCATAGAAAGAGTTATTGATATATGAAAAAATAATGATCCAATAGAAGCACATGTTCCAGTCAACAAATTCTGATAATTTCTTTCTTGGTCATTCAAATTTTCCCAGATATTAAAGTCATCTCTGGTAGAGGTAATTTATAAGAGGTACCTGCTAATATTTATTTTCTATTTAGTTTTACTTTTCAACATCTCCACCCCCATAAACCGTAATGGTTCGTCCCTAATGCCTTCTTTATTCTGATTGGCCAGACTGGCAGCCATGCCATCAAGATGTGGATGACAGATGAGGACCAGCGCCCTCTAGCAGCTACTGACATAATTGCACTGCTGGATGTGGATCTGCTCAGCTTCTATCTGTCTGGCCTGCAGGTTGAGTCCATTCTACCACAGGTGGGGACAGGACTGTTTTCTAAAAATTAGTAACAATTTCCTTGTGTGTCTTTTTGCCTGGATGTCTAACCTTCATCGACGTAAATAATCTCTTTATTTTGTACTGTCATAGAGTTTGAATTGTCCATGAGTGTGTAGAATTTTATCATTGAAACTTGCAACTTGAAGAATTAGTGGGGCAAAAGAGAAAGCATAGTGTTACCTAATTTAAATAATTCAAAAGACACTTTGATGGAATCTTTTTTAATTTAAATATTTAAATATTGCAAAAAATCTAGTTGTAGTAGTAATGGTTCATTTGTTCATACATTACAGGTTTCACTCACAGTACAAACACTGATATAGAGAAATACTTGACATGAGAAAAAATGCAATAAATGTAAAGTTGAGGCAGGGTACCCTAAAAAACAAATTTGCCAGTGCTACCTCATTGACAATCTACCTCATCTGTTCCTTCCCAGAATTCCTACCTTCGCTCCAGCTACCACAGAGGATTGTGGGAAGGCAACTACCTGCCCTTCATGGTTGCCGCGGCAGCAGCAGTGCTGGCATGTATCGTCGTCACCATGGTGAGTCTCCATGGTAACGGGTGCTGCCAATCTGTCAGCCCCTGACCAAGTTTTTGACAGTGTATTTTCACAACACTGAATGTTATATATTATTACACTGTAGCTTGTTCCTCTAAAAGTGGAAGTCTTTTGCTGACCTGCATGCTGCCCCTATGGCTCTGCGAGCTATGGGAATGAGTGAGTGAGTGAGTGAGTGAGTGAGTGAGTGAGTGTGAGTGAGTGAGTGAGTGAGTGAGTGAGTGAGTGAGTGAGTGAGTGAGTGAGTGAGTGAGTGAGTGAGTGAGTGAGTGAGTGAGTGAGTGAGTGAGTGAGTGAGTGACAAATTACACATTGATATAATTTGATAACATTTGGTCTTTTGGAGGAACAGACTACAGTGTAGCTGCAAATGCATTGCCATGGACATATACATGTATTACCATGGAGACCATTGAGATCCAGCTAGTGTAATCATGGATCTTTGTGTGTAATTTTAGAAAGCTGCAAGCAAATGTCAAACAGTGTACGAAATACTAGGTTGCCCAGTTGCGCTGTGCAACCATATTTTGCTTGGTGCAACCTATTTCTACACCCAGGTAGCCCAGTGCACTACCTAGATTTTGTGGTACAGATCCCCCTTTCTTCCATTGGGAGCTGTTTATTGAGAAGTTCCCATGGTAGAACTCAAGTAAGGAGAAACAACTCTTTGTCAGAAATGTGTAAATGCACATTGCATTCTAACAAAGTTAATTATAATGTAGAAGCAGGCAACCTGGAATTTTGATGGGCAACCTAGGTTGCCACTGGGCAACCTAGCTCAAAAAAGTATTTCATACACTGTAAAAGGGTATTTTACTCCTAGTGTAACATGAAAATACATCGTCAAAAAACTCAGGTACAACATTGTTCTCCAGGTGTACTTTTACGGAAAAAGGAACAAGCCCTCCAAGAAGGGACATCCCGACCTTGACCAGATGTGTGTGTACCCGGGGGTCAAGCCCGTCGTCAAGACAACCAAGGTCATCCAGCCGGACAGTCCGAAGTCGACCCCGTCGTCCTCTGTCTCAGCGAGTCCCTCCCCTTCCCCGGCCTACCGAGGGTCGCCCAAGGCAGGGAAGCCGAAGGGTCTACAGGAGAGGTGAGGGTTTGTTTCACCTCCTGCTATGGAGGTTTTGCTTTTGGAGTGTCTGTTTACTTTCGTATACGTAGTTATTTCCACATGCTAGGTGTACACAGGGGAATACTGACAGGAAGTTAGGTCAAAGGTCCCAGAAAAGGTTATCTCATTTCCTGTCTTCAATGCCCTGCTATGTACATGTCTGTTATGGAAATGAGTAGAAAATGCTTAGAATTAGCAAGAAATTCACAATAATGAATAAAACGCAATTCGCAAAGGTTCAAATTAATATTTCATGGAGGTATAAGATCTTCAGTTTCTTGTTTTTATCTAGTCCTCTTGTTTCGAGCCATATCTATTGGCATGTGTAAGTCTTTGAATCAAGTTTGATTAAGATGTTTTAAAATGGATTTTGAGTGTGTGAATGATAAGATTTTTTCTATTGAGTTAAAATCAGATGTCCTTGCTTTTCTCACTCCTTTTCTGCAGGAGGGGCTCAAACGTGTCTCTGTCCATCGACCTGCCGATGCCGCCGCTGTCTGCAGACTCCGTCAAATGTGGCACGCCGCCGAAGGAAAGGTGGGGACAATAGTACATTTTGTACATTGGCTGCTTTCTCTGAAATTCCCATTTGTAAGATGTTTGACAGGAATTTTTGTAAGATGTTTGACAGGAATGTTCAATGTCTGTTATGAATCCAGAATGAAGCTAAATTACTGGGTAGTCAAGCCTTACTGATGTGACCAAAATTTGTCCAGATATCCAACTTTTGGGACTTCTTATCATCAATACGAGTGATCGCCATGACGACGTCACGGCCAGCAAGTGGTAGGCAAAAAGCCGATGATGGTTGGCTGATTTGCCTACCAATAATTTGCATATATCTTGAAATAATTTGCATTCATATAATGTAAACAAAACAGCGATCTCTCGTATGCCTTATATATTTTACATGACACACAGTTTGTTATTGTATGAGCCTGTTGTCTAAATTCTCTTCCATGATATCTACTAAGTCTGAGGTCTGACAATCAGATTTTGAACATGTCTGGTCTCCCCCACCCCCCAGTGTTGTTGATGAGCTGCTGCAGTCTGGGACCAGGAAGATGACACGAGCCGAGCTGAGACAGTCTATCCTGAACGCCAGGGCTCTGTATGGGGAGTTCTGGGTAAGTAAAGAAGTATTCTTAATGTTAAGGCTCTGTATGGAGAGTTCTGGGTAAGTACAGAAGCATTCTTAATGTCAAGGCTATGTATGGGGACTTCCGGGTCAGTATAGAAGCTTTTTTAATGCTATGGCTCTACATGGGTAGTTCTGGGTGAGTACAGGAGGATTTTTAATGTTAAGCCTCTATATGGGGAGTTCTGGGTGTGTACGGAAGTATTTTAATGTCAAGGCTCTGTATGGGGTGTGCTGAGTGCATACAGAAGCATTTTTAATGTCAAGGCTCTGTATAGGGAGTTTTGGGTACGAAAGCATCCTTAATGCCAATTAGGATCTAGCTCAAACACAATAAGTTGACGTAAAGGTATGGAACGCATTTGTGGTCTGTCATTTATGTTTTGTCAAATATGGTGTACTCTTTTTAATTTGCAACGTACAACAATGAAGATCTTAATAAAAGTAACAAACACACAGCGTATGAAATTGATTTTGCAATGTTTTCTGTCGTTAGGAGATTCCCATGAACCACCCTGAGCAGGTGGAAGTTCCAGGCTGCGGGACGAAGAACAGATACAAAACCATCCTGCCAAGTAAGTAGCTTAGGATCGGGCCAGAGAATTGTCCAGAGTTGACCATATGACTTTATTATGATCAACTATCATGACTTTAATATGGTCAACTACAGAACAGAAATACAAAATGTAGAATTTACCGTGACCAAGGCCGCCACCAACTACCCCCAATATACAACACACTCGTCCAGTTACATGACCTGTGCTGACCTCTTAACCTCTGGGTCATGTGACTGCCCTCGTCAGTAGCTGAAAGCTCCATACGTTTTGACATCGTAAGTCGTCTGTATCAGTTTTAATACTTCCTGTTACTATGTAGAATTTACATTTGAATAATTTTTTCAGAACCTATGAAAATATTATTATGAATATTTTAGAAGTTCAAGAATTGTTAGTTGACATATTCTGTTAATTTTCTAGATGCCCACTCCAGAGTGGTTCTTCCAGAGGTAGACAACGACATTCTTACTACTTACATCAATGCCAACTACATCAAGGTAAGTAACCCAACTTATGTCATGGTCACTTGTAGGCAACACACATACATGTACTTCAAGGTTTAAGGATCAGTGCATTAGGGGTAGAAAAAAGTAATTTAGAAAAATGAAACACCCTTTATTACACAAAATGTGAAACACTTAATTAAGAAACTGCATGAAAATACTTGAAACAGTCCTTTGTATCAAAAACAATTTGGCATGAAGTCCTGCATGGTTGTCCCTGGTACACCTCTGAGCAGTGGTGACATATTGTGTTATTGAATCAAAAGCATGAAATGCCAATTCTCATAATTCTCAGGTACCCTGAGTAGTAGTAGTAGTCCAGTCTCTGATTATACTGCTGCTGAAACCACCACAATAGAAATAACAGCCTAGAAACCTTCTCAAGAATGCCTTGTAAAATGAGCACTTGGATAATATGAAGTGTGCATAACTTGGAGATTACTGATGCTGCTGTAGTAGATCTCTTTGAATTCACCAGTTCTTTTTAAATGTTGCAGTCTTAGGGTATGTGGCAGACTATGAGAGTTGACGTGATAGTGGATGTTTGGTACTTTCAGGGTTATGATATGGAGGAGCGAGCGTATATTGCCACCCAGGGTCCGATGAACCACACGGTGACCGACTTCTGGCAGATGGTGTGGCACGAGAGGACTCCCATCATCGTCATGATCACAAAACTCACCGAAAAGAAAGAGGTACACCATGTCTGGAAAACTCTCCAAATACCCTCTAAACAATCCCAGAATTTGTGCCTGGCTGAATACAATGCCCCCAACAAAAGTCCTGGTACAAAAATGTGAAAAACATCTTCTTATATGCTCTTTGATGTCTTTTCAACTATTGGCCACCATGGCATGCTCATCTCTGGGCTTTTATGCCAAAAATATTCACACTGAAGTGAAATACCAGTACATATACAGAATGCATGGGTAGGGTCTGCATGGGGTAGAGTGATACTGATATCTTTTTACCAAATACATAATTGCACAAGTGGAATTCTGCACAAGAAAGTCTGCTGATTATGTGTTTGTTGATAAATGACCTATTGGTTTAAGGAAGTTTCAAAACATTTACTTCACTATACCAATCAATATTTCTAAGAAACTTGTAAGAATTTCCTATGTTGTTTATTACATTTAATGTTTTCCCCAGAAATGTGCTCACTACTGGCCTGATCTGGAGGACAGATATGGTGACATCGTGGTGTCTGTGAACAGGGTAGTGGAGCATGATGGGTACATCCTCAGACACTTCACTCTCCAGGTAAGGCTCAGGCCTAAGAAAGGATTTAGGGGGAAAATTATATGCCAGGCAATATAAGCAACAGGGTGGGAAGGTGTTCTTGTGGTTAGGGTTCTTGACTTAGAATCTAAAGGTTCTGCCTTCGGATACCTAGCAGGCCCCTGTGTTGTGCCTTTGGGAAAGGCACTATTTCCTCACTCGATTCACATGGAAGTATTAGTACCTACATGTAGCCTTGGTTAGAGATGTCCTCTTGAATGGGACATAGAGCATTACTTAGAGCACATTAATCCTGGTGTGAGTGAATCAAACATTACAGTCAGGTCTTACGCAGGTTGTACCTTAGACATTGTACAAGACTCGTGTGTTACGCCGAAAGGTGGTTTGACATTGTTTTTCTCCCTCTAGCGAGGAAACGAGGTCCACCACATCAGGCACTACTGGTGCACGGAGTGGCCAGACCACAAGACCCCGGAGACGGCGAAGGCCCTGCTAGCCCTGGTGCAGGAAGTGGAGTTTCACAGGCTCAGACAACCCAGGCCCAGGAGACCTGTGGTGGTGCACTGCAGGTAACTTATTAAGCCTTCAGGACAACACATTGCTACATGTGTAGGAGTCTAATTGTATAGCCTTGTAGTGCAGGGAAGAAATGGTACATCGTGTTAGCTCCTGATGACATCTTGAACAAGGAAAGAGTCTTAAAGTGCAGACTAAGACTTGTCTGTTATTAGTGTTAAGATGTGCCATGATGGATGTCCTATATTTTATTATTTTTGACATTGCTTGCTTACTTGTTTACTTGCTTATATGTGTCAGGACCTGGTGTTGAATTTTTTCTTCATCCTGAACCATCAAGGTTTTCCATAAGTTCCAGAAGACATTGCCATATTCAAGCCTTCAAGTTCGTATTCCTGTGTCCCTTTGTAGTATTTCCATGTTAGTGAGAGATGGTCCCCTTACTTTTCCTGTGTGCTGAAACCCACAGTACTAAGTGTTGACATATTTAGAATAAAGATGTGACGATGACAAGTCCTGTTGTTGTTGCAGTGCTGGGATTGGTCGTACCGGTTGTTTCATCGCCACGAGCATCGGGATCCGCCAGCTGAGAGTAGAGAACATGGTGGATGTGCTCAGCATCGTCTGCGGCATGAGGCAGGACAGGTTAGTAATCAATCAATCAATCAATCAATCAATCAATCAATCAATCACCCGTGGACATCAGTAGCCACCACCATAATGCTTTATTATTCTTTGTTTATCAATTACTTTGTGATATGGAAGTATTGTTTTGGGTTCTGAGTTGTAGATTTGTGTAGCTTTCATTGCATGGTGGGTGGGAGGCAATTTTGACAGATGATTGACAGGGTCACACCTTAATGTGCTTGGTGGGAGTTTGTAATTGCCAATGTACAAAATGCAGCATCCCCTTTTTTTTAAGAATCTAGTGGAACAGTTTTTTTCAGTCTTCCGCTGCATTCTCTAGTTCAGTAGTCTTGCATGGCTTTTCCTTCTTAGCTTTCCCAAAGGCGAGGGATGGCCCAGATCAATAAGCAGTATGCTCATGTAACAACCTAGCAGGCCATCCTTCTTTTCCACCAAGTGCATGCAGCTTTGCGCTTATTTTTTGTTTTGCTTGTATCCTTGCAAGAGCTTGCTTGTTAGTTTTCCCCTTCATCAGAATGCCATGTTAGTTTTGGTCTTCCACTGTTTCTCCTAGTACCCTGGTGTGGTTTTCAGTTGTCCATTTTCCTAGCTGCTCTATTCCCTTCCATTCTCCAGATGTTTCCTTGATAATCCATCGCAGTCTCGTTTTTCATATCAATCCTGATATTCATGTGCATGTTTGTTCTCGAGTTGACTTTTCAGTTGGCCACTTGCACGAGACTCCTCCACACTTCACCTCACCCATCCCTTAGTCTTCTTAAGACTCCTATAGGATCTTTCTTTAAGTCTTAAGTTCTTTTTTACCTGAGTGACAGCTTCCCTGCCTCTCCCTTTCAGAGGAGGAATGGTGCAGACCAACGAACAGTACGAGTTCATCCACTACGCTCTCTGCCAGTTCGAGAAAACGCTTCCCTCAGAAGGGGTCGACTGAGGTCACCCCACGACCTTCACAATTGGACAACACACACACTTAGGTTGTATGACCTTGGCGACTAGGCCAGAACCACGTTGCCATGGCAACAGTATGGCCTATTGATTGATTGATGTAGGACCGTGGTGATTCTTTGCTCTGATTGGTTCGGGGCGGAGGCAGCCTGCGTGGTGATTGGTAGATGCCGTTGCCCGGGCAACTAGATGTCACTGTGATTGGTGGATATGTTTTGTGCCACGTGTATGACTTGGTGGTTGCGGAGACGTCATTAGACGTTGCCTGTAGACGCAGTTGGCGTAGACCGAGACTTTAGAAGCAGACACATCTGGAGGTTAAGCTCTTCCAGGCTTTTAGACAAACAATTGATGATTTTGTAGACTTGAGAAAGCTTCAGACAGTTTTTAGGTCAGTAAGATTGTATGTCGTGTTGTTATACATGTAGCCCAGCTTTTTGTTTTTAATGTTTTATATATATCCGTGAATAATTTCATCAGGTTGGTGAATGATTGAATCGCAAAGTTCTTTATTCACAACCACTTGTTTAGCTTCAGTGCACAGTGAACCAGTAACACCTAGCTGCAGTACACAGTGAACCAGTAACACCTACATGTATGGCTTCAGTACACAGTGAACCAGTAACACCTACATGTATAGCTTCAGTGCACAGTGAACCAGTAACATCTTTAGCTTCAGTACACAGTGAACCTGAGTAACACCTATAGCTTCAGTGCACAGTGAACCAGTAACACCTAGCTTCAGTGCACAGTGAACCAGTAACATCTAGCTTCAGTGCACAGTGAATCAGTCTAAATTGCCCTGATAAAGATAACGAACGGCCATTGAAACGTCGGCTCTTGTTAAACAACTTGTTGTTAATGAAGAACTTTGCGATTCAATGTTTTATATATTAATTTATTGGTTAGATGACCACTGATTCCTTACTGTAGGAAGTGAATTCACTTTTTCCAACATACAAGATTATTCTTAATAGGTTGATCACAAGTTGATTTCATCTAGACAGAAAGTGCTTTCTGATCCAAGATGTGATTGTATAGATGTTTATCTCCAAGCAGATGTAGGACCCTGCTTGTTTTACATTGTTTGTGGTGTTTTGTACATCTTGCTAGTAGTCTGCATTAGTCCACAGCAAGTTAACATTATGGATGACATCCTGTACAGACTCCAAATTAGATTCAGGAGAGCAGATAAACACAAGATGGGCAAAAAAAAAACCCAAGATGCCTAAATTTTTAAAATAGAGACCATAAACATAGTAACAAGAATTGAAGCGACAAAACATAATATGGTATCATAGCCAACCAGACTTTTATTCCCATTTTCAATAAGTGTAAAAACTTGTGTGGTAGCCTAGTATCACTTAGGGTACCACACTAGTGTCACATTTTCAGTGTTTTCTTGTCATGTGGGCCATTGTCAGAGGGGAACAAAATGTCTTGCTTTTTCAAAATCAGACCAAAATCAGTGTGCATGCGGATGTCATCCATAAAATTTGCTTACTGTGGCCTTAGGGGGACATGAAGAGAATAAATGCTTCCCAATGGAAAAATGTACAAAATTTCACAAACCTGAACCCACCTACCTCTGCTTGGAGAATATTTTAGAAAGTATTCTGCTTCCAAATTTAATGATTGTAAAAAAACAACAACATTGACTCCCATGTTGGGAAAAGAGTTAGCTTTTATTTTTTTGACTGTTTCATTCACACAACTGTCGTTCTAATGTTATTTATTCAGCTATATTATATTTATTGGTGTTAATAAATTATTCAGGACCAAAGAAGTAACTTACTGTATAGTAGAATTCTAAAGATTGTTTTGTAGAGTTCAGAAAACAAACCGAGTGAGGAACAAGATAGCAATACTTTTTCTGCAGGATAGGTACATTTACTGTTAAACATTTTGCCACTTAGGGGTGAACCAGTAGATATACCGTGGGGGAAGATAAGCCAAGGGGTGATTCAGCTGATATCTAGGGGTGGAGGCAGGAAGGTTGGAGTTAGAAGTAACTTAATTTGGAAGAATATTAATTTACAGTACTTTATTGATTAAGCAATGAAGTTTACAAAGGCTAACATTGTGAATAGATGTATCCAAGGTAGCATCTTTAGATAAAGCACAATTTCTTCACCTACACCCCAAAGTTATCATCTGGATCATCCCAATTCCGTTTCGTGCAATATTTGTTCTACATACACGGCAACAAACTCTACCTTCGGTTGCCATTCTAACCACTGCCAGATTTAATATTTATCTAAAGGTTTTAAATTAACACTAGTTATGGATTCATGCAAACTTTTTTGCATTCATTCTTTGGAATGGTAACATTGAGCATCCAGTGCCAGTTGAAATTTTAGCAGCTTCCCAAATCACTTCAGAATACATTTGTGTTGTCTAGGGAGTCAAATTTGGCTTTCTAAACACATTTATCCAGGTTTACATTGTTTTAATCTCAACTGATTTTACTTAAAACATGGGTTGTTTTAAAGATCAATCCATTAGCCGACCCTTTTTTGAATTAGAGCAAACTTCGATTTTCATCATGTTTTAATAACAGTTACTGTTATATAACCAGTATATGGTAAACCTGTAGCAATAACCCGTTCTTCAACAGTTTGCTGTACGTTTAATGTTTTTCCATACTGTGAGGGCTGGAAATAAGGAAAATAACACAGTATACTGTCATTATAAATGGGCTGTTAATAGATTAAAGCTCACCAATTCACTTCTGTTCATAGAACTGGTGGAGTATATGTGAAATATACTGAATGGACAAACTTTTCAGAGTTGATAGAAGAAAGATGTAAATATTATGTGAATGACTATTTATTAAAGATGTTGGATAAAACAGTTAAGGATATCTAATAATAAGAAAGTATAGTGTACTATAATAGTATGAAACTAAAGTGTAATTTCTTCCAGGGTATTGTTAGTTTGTATCTTGATGGTACGATGAAGTGCAATAGTGTTGACATAAGAGGACTACACACAGTAAAATGTCATCAGTACATGTGCACATGTTGTCATGATGTCACTAACTTAAGACTTCTTCTAGGAGGTGTAAGTCATGTGCCATTGGTCTGGGTGTACAAAGTGATCTAATTCTTTTCAATAAGAAAAGTTGGTTTCTGTCTGTGACTGTAATCTTGTATATTGTACTATGTTGTAGATAGCTGTTATTAATGTATTGTATTATGTAAAACAAGTCATAAGTACTAACTGGAAGATAATCGTCTTACAGGGTTCCATTTTTTCTGAAAATTACATAATGTGAAGATACAAGTGCAAACGATAAGAACCAGTCAAATCTACTTTAGCGAAAGCCAATAAAAGCTAGGAGGGATTATTGAATTGGGAATGAAAAAAGTGATCCAGAAATACTGATTACAGAAAGTTTGACAGGAAAAATGAAAGAACATATTAAGGAAAAATGACAAAAAAAATCATTGGCCAGAAAAAAAAACTACCTTCTAAATCCTTACTAGTCCATCGATGAGTGTTTCAAATGTGAAACAATTTAATTACCACTAGTAATACAGTACCCGCATCGTAAACTTTAACGTAATTACGGCGTAGGCAAAACGTACACACGGCGTAACTGCGATGGTGATTACGCCGTAATTACGATCTTGGTTGGACAACAAATTCGGTACCGGCAGCTCATTATAGCTAATGAGGTCGATAATGAGCCGGCAAGTCCGCACGGTAAGAACTGATTAGCGCCTTGATTTTACAACAGTTGATTTTACGACAGAAAAAAGTGCGTGGCACTTGAAAGCAACAGGCTCGCGCCAGCCCTATCGGGATCAGGAGCGAGTTTTGTTCTCATCAATATATACAAATATAACGGTTAGAATGTCAAAAACTCTTTTTGTGTGAAGATTTCAATCTGTTTTTACTTACATTCAGCACTCAGAAACGATAGATTTTAGGTTGGATCCATAAGTATCAAAGCCGATTTCCAAGGCGGCGCACATGAGCGAGGTCGTTGACCCCAAGAATATTTTCTTACGCAGCTTGGGTGCCAAGCATACACGTGCATGCGGCGCCCCAAGGACGTTCCTAGAAAACATAGCACTCTACTCAGATTCGTACAATAAAGAAATTTAGACAAAGAAGAGATAGATAATAATCAGAGTATAAGCCATGCTTGTTGAAGTTTAATCGTGAACTAAGGAATTTCCAGCGTTGTTCTTCTCCTCCTATCTTGCCGACTTGAACACGTTGACTACTGAATTATTCGGGCTCCCCGACGGTAAAGGGAGAGGCTGGATGCGGCATTTATACCGATATTGCATTGACGATATTCAGTGCTTTGGCGACGGACAGATTTGTAAAATTGACATTTTCGTACGGTTTTATGGGGAAAAGCCTGGCTTCAACATGTAGAAAATGGTATCAAAGAACTGAAATTTGATTTCCACGAACTCGTCACAGACGGGTGAAATTGCCATTTTCATAATACAATTTTCGAATTACGTACCAAGAAAGGCCATCAAGAGAAACATTTTATAACAGAAAAAAATGTTTTATCGTGATCAATTTTTGTCTCGCCCTTTTTTGGAGCTATTAATAATTCCATTTAATCAACAGCGAAAACTCACACGACCACGATAAATACGCCTACCTATATGTAGTTCCCAGAGGCAAGGTAGTCCTTGGTTAGCTTCAAATTTTCAAACGTTCACAAGCAAAAATACTGGCATCGACGTAATTTCCATGCGGCTACACTATGATTACAGATTTGTCAAAAATAAACCAAATTTCGGGAGGGCGCGGCCGGCCGTGTCGGCCGACAGAAGGCGTGGGAAAAAGTTCAAGTGACACACTCCTGCGTTACGTCATTCTCTGACACGAGGCGCCGGCGAGTCTGTGATGAATGTTGCAAACACTTTTGCAGGGCGGCGTAAAATTAAGAAAAATAATCATAATGAAAAATATCGGAAGTACAGCAGGGGTTTCTCGGTACTCATGGCTTAATCGATTATTTAAAAGATGTGTAAACAACACACTTCTTCGTTTCAAAGCACTCAAATATAAAAGGTTACGCCTTTCTGGCGAATTAGCAACAAGTCGGCACGGCAAAGGGCGTGGGCGTGGTCAACCGCGCCTCTTGGTAATGGGAGCCGCCGCGCCGGCTCCCGCGGCCTCGTGGCATGGCACAGACATTTGCGCGCGTTACCACGTATTACGCAATATTCATTTTTTGGGCCGTGCCGGCTGGGAACAAGTTGAAGATAACGCTGTATTTCGCAGGGTGAATGCAGGCGCACCAAGTTTAATTATTATTTTCAAGGTCTAACACGGTATCTACATGACAGTAGCAGGCGCAAAATGTAAATTGGAGGTGATTTTCGCCGGGAGCTGACTTGTTTTGAACCGTAGTTGTATGAGATTTTTCAGGTCTTGTACGATATTTTTACACGAAAGGCTGGTGGAGCGCGCGTTTCTACGTTAAAAAAAATCATTAATCGCCGCTATTATCGCGCGTCATGTCCTGCAAATTAATTTCAAACTGCGGGCATGACTTTGCAAATGAATAGATATATGAAGAAAATTCTCTACAACTTGACTGGAGCGCTGTTTATTTTCACCAAGGACGTTGCGCTCGCCTCGGCGTTGTTCAAATCAAGGAGGTTTAGATTTCAAATACAGAGGTCAATATCTTGTCATTCGGTCAGAAAATACGTGGATTGAGTTAAATTTCCAACTGACAAGAAATCAGCGGATTATTTTGGTGTGTAATGTAACTGTCATTTTTTACCCAAAAGATCGGCTCGATTTACGTAAAAAAAATCCGTCTAAATTACGTTGACCATGCGTTGCAGTCTTCTGTCGGCCGGGCGCGCCTTTCGATTTCTGCCGTAAATGGGGTTGTTTGATTAATAATTAATGAAGTTCTCATGAATATTCCGTGTACACGGTGGCAGAAAATGAATATTCTGCATATTTCCGGCTGTTCCAGTGGCTGTTCCCCCCTCACTCCCGGAACGTAATTACGCCGTGATTACGATCGTAGTTTCGGCGTGCTTACGATTACGCAGATCGTAATTTACGTTAACGCTTACGATGTTGGTACTGTACTCTAGAAGACTGTTTAACATCAGATATCATTTTGTACTCTCTTAACTCATTACTTGATAGTATGTGGTAGACATGATGTGTATATTGTCCTGGTTTGACAAATTTGTAACATACTACTTCTGATCATTCCCTCTATCTTGCCTTGTATATTATATAAATGTACTGAACGTTTCCTTTTATATATGTGTAAGGAGAACTATGAAAATGGTTTTTCAGGATTTCAAAGTAAGCAGATCAAGATGCTTCAGATTTCTTTGCTTTTCTAAGCAACTCAAGCTTGTAATGTATAAATGGTAAACTTGAGTTATATGGATAGATTTATTTGAACTTTTGAGTCTTGGCAATTTATAGCTGTGTTGTCACTTTAAGTGTTTCGAATTCGTGCCAATGTCGCATACTGCTGTGCAATTTATCTTACAAGAATGTAGCTATATTGTATCAGTTCTGTGAACAGTTTCATTATAAAGTTGGTAAGTCATAGCCTGGGTACCATCTGTGTTTGCTACGCTAAAAATTTTATTCGGCATAGTGGATAACAAATACGGATGGTACCTAGGCTAGGTAAGTCACTGGGAAAAAGGTTTCTTCAATACACAACCAAGAGTTAATACCTAGCCAACATTTTAATGGACTGGCTACCACCTTTCAAGGACAACATGTACAGATGCTAATCTCCAAGGAGATCTTTTGACAGCCAAGACAGTATCCAACTGGCCAGACAGTCTCTCTCAGGATGCTGTCTTGGCTATCTAAAGAACTGCTTGGAGATGAAACAGATGCATTCATTGGTTGGATTATGATCAGATTATAAATCTACACCAATCATGAACCTGGATGGGGAGGGGGATACAAGCTGAGTCACGTTTGGGACTGCATTCTTCACACTGCAGCAGCGACACCTAGCTGCAGTGCAAAGTACTGCAGCAGCAACACGTTGCTGCAGTGTGAAATAGAACCAGTCATGATTGCCCTGAAGGAAGGTGGCAGACTTTTCACCAAAATATGGCAAGGTATTATTAACTCTTGGTTTTGCGGAAGATTACCTTTTTCTCCAGAAAGTAGCTGTATCGAGACCATGTGTCAGATGATAAACATCAGTAAATACATGTATGTGCCAAGTGCTGGTCAGAAGTGCTCAGTGTTTCGTCTGTAGTGTATAGAAACAAAGTTTTTAAGTCCTTTTTGTGAAGTCTTTTCATGTTCAGCTCCAGTAAATGTAATGATACTACACTCTCTTGGTGGCATGTGTACTGTAATTTTTTATGTGTGTTATATCTGATATCGATTCACAAGACCATTGAAATTGGTAACTTGTATAATGGGCTGATTATTTTCAATAGTAAGTAGGTATGAGATGAAAATTAAAAAAAAAATTATTGAATAAACTGAGCAAAATCTGTGATTAGGATCATTATGTTTAAAAAGACATCAGGACTTGTCTAAGACATGTGTCCAATGTCAAGTAGGGAAGTACCGAATTCAATTCATAAATTCCATACCTGTCATTTTTCAATAAAAAAATAGCAAGGAAATGAGAAAATCAGGGCACATACTATTATTAGGTTACTATACTTTCTGGTAAAGATATTGATGAAAAGACACAAGAATAAGGAACTCACATAAACACTTTAGAATCATATATTTCATGACAACGTCATACACAGAGTCATCATACATATGCAGTTAGACTATGTAATACTAGGTGATATCCACAAATTCCTCAAAAACTATACACTGATTAAATGGGTCTAACGGTATTACTATACACAAGTCGTACAAACCTGACCCAACCATACAGTCCCCCAGTGCTGCTTTTGCAGGGTTGTTCAAGTTTTCAAAAATCCACTTGCCCTATCGGGCAAGTACCTGGTTATTTCCACTTGCCCGAACCAACCTTTCACTAAATGCCCAAAATATACAAGACATTTTTTATGCATATTTTTTAGGTGGTTTGAGACTTGCAATGGATTTTCTGACAAAAGGGCATTAATATAATATCATTATGGCAAAATGATGAGTAATTTTGCTCTAAACACCGTAGCGGCTATACTTCGCATCCAAAAAATTTACTTGCCCAATCGGGTAAGTAAAGGGGTATATGCACTTGTCTGAACAGTACTTTTACTTGCCCTGGGCAAGTGGACTTGTCCAACCCTGTTTTGTTTCTTTTTTACGAAGGTATAAGACTGCTCATATTTGTTAATAGATAAAGAGTATTTTTGAAGTGGATTACCCTTATCTAAATGCCATATTATTTTCTATGAGCAGTTGATGATACATATAAGATGGATAAAATGGATTTAACTCAGACATCAAGATATGGTCACCCTTATGAAATAGTCTGCAGGTTATTTCTAACAGACAACCCGTCACTATAAGAGAAAAAAAAGATTTTTGCTATCGAAATGTGCTTGGGGATTACTTTTTTTTAAAGCACATTGTGTTTACCTATTACCCGACCCTTGTCCATGCTGCCATGATATTTGGCTATTTGTACACATTAATATTGAATAATACGTTTTTCTTCTTTACAATCTCAGCTTTTCCTCGAAGAGCATATTTAGAAGACTGTACACTTGGGCCAATGTTTTACTTCGTCGGATGACTGTCGACCAGAAAATGTTGACATTAAAACATCTACTAAGCACACTTCTACACCATATACATATACGTATCTGTGTGTGTACATATATAATGTATATATATATCATCAACACTTTATTCCTAGCAGCCACAATGTCAAATACGTATGTACCAAGCACCTACAAACTAGACGTCATGATTCTATTGTTGATTAGTTTGTTACATTGAAATGAAGTCGTCCATGACCAAATTCACATCTTCTAAATTTGATTTGATCATTCGTATATTAAATGTTTTGAATATGACTTATTTTCTTTTGCCAATTTTAACTTACGTGTTTGTGCTTTGAGGGTAAAAAAAATAGTACAGCCGTGAACACTCATGGTACTGAACGTAAAACTTGTAATGCTGAGGCGTGAAATTCACCACCCAGAGTTATGCTGTGGAATTCATTAATTGAAATTGAGTGTTAGCTATTACGTAAATTGCACAAAGGACTATTACCATTTTACTGGCAGTGTGGGTCTGGCAAACTTTCATGTAACTTATAACTGAGGTTATGAAAATGGGCCAAAATCTTCTGTATACATGTACACGTGGCTAACTCATTTTTATCTCGGAATAACAGTTAAATAATAATCTTTTTGCTATCTAATTTGGATACCATGTAAATATTAAGTCACAAATTGAGGTAATTCGTGGTCATAGCTATTAGAGGTTTAATTTATTTTTGAAGCTGGTCGAAAAATCTTGCCTGAAAACTTTCTCAGCGACTACAATGCACAGTCATTTTTTATTCATTCTGTTCAATCAAAATTATACATCTGATTTCACTAACTGTAAAAGTTTTACTATAGGAACAAGTTCAAAGGATAACGATATTGTAGACATATAGAGCCACCCAGGGAAAATCCGACAATGATATACTTGTAGAACGGTGATACGTCACAAAAGTGTAGTGAAGAAATTGGTGATTTCTTTCATAAAATGGGCACAATATACAAGCAGGGCGAAGAGGGAAGGTATGTGTGAAGTTCATAAGATGAGGATGGATAGAGGGTGACAATGAACATGTTTCTTATTACATCTAATGTTATTGAAAGGTAAATATACTTTTATATGAAGTTGGTCTCAAGGTTTATAAGTGATGATCCTACAATGTTGTGGTCTGTATCGCACACAGGAGAGAATTGTGTTGCAAGAGCACGTGTCATCACTGTGACGTCATGTATGCCATTGGATGCACAGTTGAATACCACAGGTCTCGTTTGTAAAAGACTGACTTTTAAAAATAATATAAGGGTTTAGTTTAGACGTATGTTTTGGTCCATAAACTTGTTGTATGTTCTAGTTGTTATCATGCATACAATATGGAAGTATATGGGAAGATCATTGTTGGCAACTTCCTTTATCCACTTTTTTTCTGTAATAAGCTATTTCACAGTTCCAGTTGCGCATGTGCAGTCGTGATGCTTAGTGGTCTAAGGTTGAAGTTGAAGTCCCCTGGCCTGTACAAACCATCCTTTGATCAAAGTGTAACATGAATGCACATGTGCAGTTGGAACTGTGAAATGACTCATGCTTTTAAACCTTAGTCAGACCCTTTTTATATGTAAATAATTTTCCTGTGTACGACAGAGACCGCTCTTGGTGATCATGAGGTAATCATGCACGATAAGATGAAATGACATGCTCTGATCATGAGGTGAACACGTGGCATGAGGTGGAATGCCATGTTTTGATCATGAGGTGAACATGTGACATAAGATGGAATGCCATGCTCTGATCATGGGGTGAACATGTGACATCGGATGGAATGCCATGCACTGATCATGAGGTGAACACGTCAGATGAGATGGATGTAAGTGTGATGCCCTGCGTGCCTGCCTGACATGTGGCTCTTAATATTGTATAAAAAGGGACGCTATGTCATTCTCTGGCAGGTAGTAGTACACCACGTAGTACACGACGTTCAGCAGGGCAAACGCCACAGGAAACAGCCAACGAGCGTGTCTGTCCACCTGAGAGGAAGAAAACACATCATCATCATCATAAACTGTGTTAAAGCACAGCACACAGTTAAAGGTGGGTATTTCAGAAATTTAGTGCCCAAACTTCAAATATGCTGAAGCTAAAAATCTCAATTCAAATTGGTAATACTGTAACTTGTTTTCAACTTAGTCGCTTTGAGTAACGACGTATTGTTACCAGTATCAAGTGCTAAAAGCGACGAGCAGTTCTTGGACAGGCTGTAGGTCAAACTGTCGTCGCTAGGAGGCGCCTTTTAGCTAGACGGAAATAACAGAACCACAGCCTCAAATGTGGTTGGAATCACATAGAGATATTCTACGGCTTCCATGTTCCCTGACCCTCAAACATGAGGATTGGACTAGTTACAGGTATTCTACGACAAACGTTTTGGGAGAGAACAGGTTTTTTTTTTTTTGGTATTACACCTCTGTTGACGCATTCGAATGAGCATTGTAAGAACTACCTCTAGCTGTTAGCACATTTAAATGAGCACTGTAACTGTTCTTATTGTATATTGTCTAGTTTCTAGGGCTAGCCCCTTAAAATAGCCTCCGGTAGTCCTGGCTGTATATCATTTCATACAACCTCATAAATCAATTCAAAGTGTCCCGAGTTCAAATCCTGCCAGGTCACTGATCTTGTGCCCTTGGGAAAGGCACTTTACACGACTTTCCTCACTTGACTCAGGTGAAAATGAGTACATGTATGTCTATTGTCCGTTCATGCGTTTGTCCTTTGCTTTGGTGGCGGCATTAAAATAAGTTGACTAAACTTGAGTGTGCCGTCACCATGTCTTGTGATAAAATGTTGGAATAAAAAAAAGGTGGTGAAGTTGCGCATACCGAGTTTCCTGTTGAGAGTTTGGCCAGCACGGCGGCGGCAGCAGCCTGGCTCTGTCCGCTTGCCGCGCCGTTCTCCGAGCACGAACTGCCCTTCCCTTTCTTCTTACCGTGCTTCCCACCCTGAAAACAATAAAACAAAACTAGAAAAGGTAACATTTGCAAAGCAAATGCATAATGTTTACCTTCACATAGTCTACTCTAACAAACTACTGCCCTGTTTATTCGTACTCAACACATTCATATATATGGTTACCAGCCGATCCAACTCTGTCCTGCAAATTGCAACATAATGTAACCCAACACCATAGGGCGTCTGCTACAGCACCAGTTACCATGGTGACAGACGTCTGGTCCGGGTCACTGACCTTATGTGTTTGGAGAAGACGAAACAGAGCAAAAACAATGTTTTCCTTCTGCGAAGGTTAACATCATAAAAACTCCATTCACATACGTCGTACTGTACACGTACGGTGATTTCTTCCGCGAAGATATCCATCCCCTTATGGCGTAGGTTTAATTTTCAAACGTATTTTTATGTCGTAGGTGTGATATTTAAATTTTTGTACCCGTTTCTTCTCAACCCTATGACGTACGACATGGTCGTCGCAGAGCATCCTCTATCGTAGATGCATCGTTCGATGTATGTTCATCAGCAAGTGAAAGATTTGCAGCCCCGCCGAGAACATAACTTGTATGTGTTAACAAATTCATGATTCAGTAAAGGTGATAGCAAGGGGTTCTGAAGAATACAATTTACATCCCTTAAGAGAAAGACTGGCAGAACAAAGAGTTCCCAAATGTATGTAAAAGGTCAGTGAATACAGCTTCAATGCGAAATCAAAGGGTTTCATATGCAGGCAATAAGACGAATATGTATCCATATGCACGGAAATGGCTAGCCTGGTGACAACCCCACGGGGCTCCCGATGGAATGGTTAACGGGCCAGAAAACTTGCAAAGACGGAAGATAGAAAGGATCCAGAGACGTGCAACAAAAATCATTCTTGGCCACACCCTTCCCTACGACCAGTCATGCAAAATTCTGACTCTACAAACTCTACATAATAGGCGGGAGACCCTGTGCCACCAGTTTGGCAAAACCCTAACCAAATCTAACACCTACAAACAATGGTTACCACAACAAAGGAGCAAAGTCTGCAGGAGGGTTACCAGACAAAGCAGCAAATGCAATCCATTGCCAGCTCGTACCAAACGTTACCAAAATAGTTCCCTGCCATATATTGTCACCTTTTAAATGACGGCATCTAGAGAATAATTGGAATCTTCCAAAGATGAATTGTCAATTTTTAGTCGTGTTTTGTAAATTTTTAGACCGATTTTATATGCGAGCTTATTTGAAATTGGTATATGTATAAAATATGTAAATGCGAACTCGCAATTCAGGTTTCGAGCTGCGAAGAGTTTGAAACGAATAATTAATAAACCATTCATATATAAAAAGCGTACAATGATAAGCGCCTATCGCTGTTTACCTTTCTTTCCACTTGTTCAACTAATTTCAGTACATTAGATCCTATAAATAAATTCAAGTACATTTTAAGTGGGGACAATCCATATAGTGTGCAAGTAGGAAAATATAATAAGGACTGTTTAAATCTTAGAGACTGCATGTTAGAGAATAGTTAAACCTGTTATGTTGCCACTGATATATACTCTGTACGTAATTTCCCCCATACATATACTCTGTAAATAGAATGATTTTATTCATACATGTATTTAGTTTTGTTCGTAGTCATATTAGACCATACAAAAGTCTCTGTACTTTTTGTCTAGTCAATAAAGAATTGTATAAAAAAGCGTACTTCCGGTCCCGGTGGTGCCGTGGCAGCCTTCAGAGCCGCCGCCTTCGTGCCCCGGTAGAGGTTGTGCGCGAGCGCGTACTCCAACAGCGCTCCGAACACGAAGACGTAGCACCCCAGCAGGTAGACGTCGATGGCTTTGATCTCAGCGTTCTGCGGAAGCGACGCGTTCACTCCAGACATGAGCGTCTGCATCGTCAGCACGGTGGTGATTCCTGAAATGGGAAAGGAAGTTTAGGCCACAGCAAGTAATTTTTATGGATGACATCAGCGCGCGCATTGATTTTCGCCCGATTTCGGAAAAAAAAATTGATGCCAACCGACTGTGGTCCACATGCCAAAAATATGTCATAAACGGGCAAGGCAAGGCTCTGATTTATTGTTTAGTATTTCAATTTCATTTCATTAAGAAATTTTGATGCCAACCGACTGTGGTCAACATGCCAAAAATATGTCATAAACGGCCAAGGCAAGGCTCTGATTTATTGTTTAGTATTTCATTTTACTTTGATACAGTGTTATAAGTGATGTTGCCAATGAATCAAAACCATTTGTACAAAGATTGAAAGCTTTTATTTAGTAATTTATTTTTTCGAAGTTGTTTCAGAGACAAATTGATGTTGGTACAAGCTCTTTTCTACAATTGTTCTTGTTAATTGAGATTTATACACGTGTACAAGGACAGGTGATACTGTTAGATATAGGAATAAAAGACCTATCGGTTGTGATATCATGTTATGTCGCCACAATTCTTGTTTAACAAGGTTTACGATCTCAAAATTTAAAAATGTAGGAATCTTGTTTTTTTGCCTGCCTTGTTTTTTTTTCGCCCGCTCGCGATTTGGAGTCTGGAGAGGATGTCATCCATACAATTTACTTGCTGTGGCCTTATCGATAATGGCACGGTCACATTTCCAAGCCGGGGCCCGGCCGGGCTGTTTGCGTGAACGAAAAATAAACAATTTTTTTTATTAAGAATATACACAACTAGTGCTCATGGTTACAATACAACAAGATACAAAATCACTTTATTGGAAATTGCAGTGTTGCCACTGAATGAAAAATCAATAGTTAGTTTTCTAAAACTTTTTTTCTGTCTTTATAATATAATTTTTGTTCCATAAGACTGCCCGGCCGGGCCCCGGGTTGGGAAATGTGACCGAGGCCATAACTGTAACATGTCCTCCTTTGAATAGCAAAGAGCTTTATTCACAACCCCTTGTTTAACAAGTGACGACGTTTGGATGACCGTCTGTTATCTTTATCAGGGCTGATATGACTGGTTTACTGTTTTAGTCATATTAGCCCTGATGAAGATGAAAGACGGCAATCGAAACGTCGGCTCTTGTTAATTAAACAAGTGGTTGTGTAAATAAAGAACTTTGCAATTCAAATCATTCACCAACCTGATGAAATTATTCATACATGTACTCTTTGTGCTGGTAGGCTATTATGTTATGACAGCAAGTGGCTTTTCGTGAGAGGTTCTGAGGATGGAACAGCGTCCATTCATCAATTTTCACATAATGTGTACATGGGAAAGTCGTTATATAATTAGCACCGTAACAACTGAACATGTCCAAACATCGTCACCTAAACCTTAATCAATTAATAATGATCTGACTCAGTACGATGCTTCGAAATACGGTATGGGAAGAGAATGTCTAAGAGGGACGAACAAATTTATGATCTGTTCAACTTAATGACGTATTTACTTTAATGCAGAAAATTCTCGATGGTATTGGTACGTAGATTAGTAATTAGCGAAGGGGACAGAATAGATCCCGTAGCTACATCAGAAATGGATGGCAGGCTACTTGGTAGTAGATACTGGCCCTGTGCCACTTTGATTTACACGATACATGTATCTCTAAAATTATATTACATGTGACAAGACATTTCAACATCGTCAACATCGTCATATGATCTATCTCTGTCCTTGGTACTGAAACCGTAAGCTTTGTTTTATTTGGCGTTTCTCAAACATTACACCTGAACACGAAAAATGTTCATGGGAACTATTTCCGTTTTTCGTTAAGGAAAATAAGCCATGATAAACATATTTTATGTCATATGTCACACGTATTTCACGTGAACATCACAAATATGTCACATGAACATTATTAGTATGTCACGCAAACATCACTATGATGTCACGTGAACATCAGAAATACTTCACGTGAACATCACATGTGTTTCACGTGACGGAAACTTACCCAGGGCTATTCTGGCCGGCACGGCTTCGTGATGGATCCAGAAAGAGACCCAACTGAGAACCACGAGCAGAACGCACGGCAGAAAAGTCCGTATCATGAAGTACACGAAGTCACGGTTCATCTTGAACTTCAGACAAATCCACGAATAATTACCTACAAGAAAGCCAACATGCTCTCCTGTCAATGAAGGAAGCCTGCTGGCATTGTGTAAGTCTGTGAAGACTCCGTTTGCCAGCTCAACTGCTTTGTACGCTGATCATACATTGATACTTCGTTTCACACTTCATAAAACATTACATTTGAGATACCTGTGCTGTGTGCTTCATATGCTTCAGAAAATAATTTGTTTTCTGAGAAACGAACTTGCATATCAGCGACAAAGGCAGGTGTGCTGGTGAACGTCTGTCATTGGCTACCCAGGTGCCATGGAAGAAGGCTATCTTGTATCACATATTTGTTGCAAGTTGCAGATCTGGAGACGGTTAGGTTATGCTGAGGGCACATTTCCAAACCGGGGCTCGGCCGGGCAGTCTTATGGAACGAAAAGTATGATATAAAAGACAACAAAGCACAAAAAAAGTTGAAAAATTGATAATAGGAACTATTTGCGTAATTCTTGATATAAATTGTTGATTTTTCGTTAATCGAAACAGCCCGGCCGGGCCCCGGTTTGGAAATGTGACCTCAGCATTATAATAGGGAGTTGTGAATCTGGAGGTGGCTAGGTTATGTGAAGGAGATTTGAGTAGAAAAAATAGATTTGTGTAATGTCAAGTCGACTGACGTTAATTCAGTTGGTATTCGCCCAGTTGAAAGGCCTTTTGGTAGTGTTTAGTTTCCTTCGAACTTTAACTTCAAACCGTGTACAATTTTTTTCCACCAACAGTGCTCACTTTCTTTCCGAGTGACCTTCTTGGATAGACCTCGTTCCATGGAAGCCCGTCGCCATGGTTACCGCCGCGCATGCGCATTTTTACTCACCCAACCCCACCCTGGCAGGGACGGCGTCGTGGTGAACAAAGAACGACACCCATGACAACACCACCACCAGCACGCACGGGAAGAAGGTCCTGATCATGAAGTAGATGAAGTTCCTTTCCATCTTGAACGTCATTCTCAGGCTAGAATAATCGCCTGCGAAGGGCACAGCCCCTGTCAGCTGGTCTATTATTTATCATTATTAGCACCGCATGAACAAGGAGAAAAAGACAGCCATGGTGGCGACTACTGCTCTGACAGACAAAGCCAAGCGTGTTGAGACGATGCCAGAGCTTCTAAAAATCACTTTAGCTTATCTGCAGCTTCAAAAGTGTGTTGAATATGAGAAACTTTGTGCTTCAACATTTTAGGCCGATATTTTTTTTTTCTTTGCAACTGTAGACGTATTTTTAAAACACGCCTACTTTTCTTCTTGGTGCTGCATAAAATACAAGATGTGCTGAATGAATAATTGTTCATGTCTATGGCAGGAGGAAGATTATGATGAGGAAAGACAGTGCAATGAGAAGACAGACTATGAAAGATGTAGCGAATGCTGTGTGATTGCATTGCTCTGATCATCGATATTTTCACATATACCTTTATTAAAGACAATGGCGGTTTATATTAGCTGATCACAGAATGCAATGAACCGACGGTGGTTACAGCGTCCATAGCAACAACCAAGTCCGTACACAGGTATGTGGGTGTGAGAAATCAGCATTAGTGGCGTCAAGATGGACACTACACAATGATGCCATGCAAGTGCGGCAATGACAGTTGTGAGTAACATCGATGCTGCGTTTTGCTTCAGCGAGAACACACGGTCATGAGATCTAATACAAAGTGGCGATTATAAGAATGGCAACGATCCTTCTTAGATGGGAGTTTCTTTGGTATGTCTATGAAAACTGATTTGTTGCGTGAATCAATGTTGATAGTTCGAGGATGGAACTATACTGTTTAGTGGATGATACTGGTAAGTGACATCATATACAGAGTGGGGATGCAACTGTTTGGTTTGGAGATTGTTTCTAGATGAGTAAAAGATGTTTTCGTCTCAGAATTAGTGAGGTCTACTGCAGTAGTAAGGAACTTGAATACATAAGGATGCTGGTGGCGCACGTCAAGGGTATCATTCTTGGTTCCTATTGGAAACATACAACACTGATCATCAACTCTATCCTGAAGCAAAAAGCAGCTAAAACCACGCAACATAATATCCATGTTGACGTGGTTTTAGATTTTTGCGGATCGAAGGCAGAGAAATACATGCAGACACTCATGCGATGGAAATGGTCGTATTTGGAGGTTAATATGTGGAATATCGGGGGTGAAAGTTGTAGACAAAATATTTACATTTTTCTGTAACACAGTAATTGTGGGAGTTACATTCAGTTGTCCTTGATGGTTTGATGCAACATGTGGAAATTATGATAGAAAAATGTGGCTCTTTTTCGTTACCAGAGCTAAAAGACAGTACAATGGATGAAGATGAGCTAGAAACAGACAGTGGAGTACAGACGTGTCAAAGTATTTTTAACGTTACTTCATGTATGTGTTGTTGCCTCTATTGTCTAGGGGGAAATGTGGCCGACTCTTTTTTTGGTCAATCTTTGGGAGGGAATGAAATGAAATTATAAAATCGTGTTTTTACTAGTTCAATAATAATAAAGGCTAAAGCTCAATATTTTTCAAGCAGAACAAAAATTAACACCCCTGATAACCGTACATAATAAATAAGATTGTGGGTAGTTTCGAACTAAACATTTTCATTCCTTTGTATTTTGTACATTTTTTAATCCTTCCATTTCAAGCCTATATTGCATGCAAAGTGTAGTCGAGTACACATACGCATTTCAATATATATTTGAAATAGGTGGCATCGTTATTCTGAAAAGATCAAATCAAGTCCATGAGATTTATTGTTGTTGGCTTTCAAATCGACGCTAGTTAAAGCGTTTGGAAAGAGCCAACCGTTTTCCCCAACAAGGTTACCTGTTTGTTTATTTGTTTACCTGTATCCCTGGTGACGTTTCCCGTAAGAGTGTCGAACCTCACTATAGAATACTTGGCTAGTTCCACGTCCGTCATGCCGCGCACAGGTTCCTGGTCTGTTCTCCAGTGATACGCCACGTCTTGGTTGGCGTACCCGTCTGAGGGGGAAAGAAGTTTATTGAAAATGTGTTGGGGCCCTTTCACTTCTACACCGGATGTACCATCAAGATGCACCATCATTACTGAATAACCTACTACCCGAGCCCTATGTACATCGCCGAGAAACTCGCCTATCAACATCCCAACACAGTGCAGCCCTAAAACCAGTCAAGTCGTCGTCCTCCTGTCACAAAAGAACCTTTACCCCTGCTACGGTCAAGTTGTGGAACTGCCTCCCACAAAACATCATTCGTCAGCGTCCTGTATAGCGAACGTTATTGTTCAGTACAGCTGCTAAACTGAGGTCTAGGCAATAGCATAGAAAAAAAACTTATATATAATTACTAAATAATAGACTTAGATCCTCCCGTGCCTAGTGGCACACTGGGTAACAAGCTTTCGCCAATCAGGGCGGTTTGGGGCCAGGGTTTCTGCTTCCTTCATTTAAATTAAGGGATTAAACTATTGCTTAAAACTAAAAGTCCAGCTTTGAAAAGCTTTCAGAAGGCATCCGCCATCTTTCTTCAGCTCTGACGGTTCGTCACGACTGGACGAGGGTGTAGTAGATGTGGGGAGGTGGTGGAGGCCTTTAGGATGGGCAGAGGGATCTGATGTGTACTACCTCTACTCTACATCTTCTTCGAATTCTTTGGCAATTCAGTCTTAGCAGACTATCTGCGCGCCTCTGAAGTTCTACATGTTGCTCTCGTGTGACTTCTCATGTGGCTTGAAAGTCCAGCCTTGGTTTTGCAGACCCTTTCGCACATACTGCATGTGTGTTGTGTGGCTTGGGCTGCAGTTTGTGCTGCAGTGTTTCGCAGTCTTCGTTTCTCTGCTGCAGCTTCTCCCCTTTTCCTGTCAGCATCTACAACACCATTTTCCACATCTTAGCGACAGGCAGCTCTGTCCTCAGCCTGCGCTTCCCAGGTATCCATGACTTCAAGTCTCTTTTGATATGGGAGAGGGATCTGATGCGTACTGCCTCTACTCTACATACGACATGAGAAATCGACTTGACCGGCAAGAAGACGCCCGTTGTTTCATTCATTTCTGATATGCTTGCTGACCGTAAAAAATATATTCTCCTTGTTGCATGACCTCTTCGTTCGTTTGGGGGAGACGCCGCAATAAAACGCACCAAATCATCTTTGGTACGTACGTTATCTACTTAGAACACAAAATGAGGTTTGTCTTTAATATTTGGTTTAAAAGAAGGCAACTCACAGCTTCCTAGTTCCAGGGTGCAAGTCTGCGTGTCAAGTGGGAACTTCTTCAGTCGCATCTTGCACTCTGCAGTCGTAGTTATTCTACAGGACAGAGAAAAGTTCAATAAATTAATGTCGTGAGGGCAAATGCATTGCTTTTCTGTGCGTTGCATCTTAGATTCACTTATAGGGTAGAATATGAATTAGGAAGTTACGAGCTGTCCTAGAAATTCTAAGAGCCACATGGATGATAGGGGACGAAAACGAAGAGATGATATTCAAGACTTGTGATACTACTTGGCCTTTCTTTTCTCTGGCGACTACAGATGTATCTCAAACTGCAATGACGTATCTGACGTTGTGCAGAACGTACCTAACATTCTACAGGACTTACCTAACGTTATACAGAACTTTTCCGTCGGAGGACAGTCTCAACAGCCTGTTGTGGGCAGTCACGGTGTGTTTGAAGGACTTCTTATCATTCAAGATGAAAGTGTCAGGAATCCAAATCTTCTCCGCTTGGGAAGAGAAGAGAAGAAATACTAAGAATGTTTACAGTGTATGTCGAAGGAATTTAGTCCTTATTCTAGTTCCGTATCTAATTACATGGTAACTGTTAAATATTTTGCCATTTTGGGTTAAAAGCGCTTTGATACAATGTATCATTTGATACGATGTATCTTACGTTTGACTGTGAGCACGAGTGCTACTTGTTATACTAAAGGTTCAGCTCTCTTCAGACATGGGTGCCCTCGTCACCTTTTATTAATATTTATAACACAATTACATTATATGTACGTTGATAGAATTTAGGATTGACAAACTATAGTTTTAACTAAATTTTACTTTCATCAGCAGAGCACAGAAATACGACATTGCCTCGGAATAATCTTGGCTTAGTGAAAACCCGATCTCAAATTGCATTCTTGAGCGATGTGCGTCAAAGGGACCCATGACCCCAACATTTCATTTGCAAGCCTGTGTATCTGTACATGTAACAATAACTAGCTACGGTACGCAGCTCTAACTTTGTAGTATTATTCGTTATTCCTGCTTGCGAGACACATTTTAAAGAGCATTGCGCACTGCTGCTAATCCAACCTTCTGTCATCTACTTAAACTAATAGGAAACAGGACGATTGTGACACTAGTGTCATGACAACAAGAGGTTAAAGCCCAGCTGTATGTCAGATTAAATGACATGTTAGGATTACTTATTTAAGTGCATTGTACAATATGACTAGTCCAGCTTGTCAGCTGCCGTTGCTTGTTTAATCTACTCGAAGGATGTCAGGAAGAGCGTCAGAGAGCCAGAGATTTTAAAGACAGTTGCAGCTTAGATAGTGTTATCTACGTCTTTTGTGTTTGAAGTACACTGCATTTCCTCTTTCAAGCATCCCCACCATTTACACTTGTCAGCAGTCGTTATTAGCAGTCACCATTCAAACTCATGGGAAGTATGAGAGAATTAAGTGCTTCGGCAGCCAGTGATCCAAAGAAAGCTGTGGATCATATAGCATTATCTACTTTAAAGTACATTATTTTGTTCTTTTGAAGTGTATTCATATGTCAACTATCACCTGTCCTTGTATCTTGGCATGCATTTAAAGATTCCGAATAAGTCCCGATGATCATAAAATCGTGACAACTGTGTATGCCGTTGCAGTTCATGAAGCATTATCGGCTTAATCCGAGTGGTAGGTAACAGGGAAGGTCTCAATGTTGTTAAAACCGGGGATTTCCATGACACCTGCACCTTCGCTATAAATGTGAAGCTCTCAGCCTTGGTCAAAAGAGATCTGTTCAACCGGGAGCTTCAGACAGGTAGAGCACATCGGCACAGACCTCCTCCACCGGTCATCACTTTGCTCACCAACGACTGACCAGCAGAATCTGGTGAACATGCTCAACAACAGCTCGGACCCTCTACAGTTCGACAACAGCTCGGACCCTCTACGGTTTGACAACAGCTCGGTCCCTCTACTGTTCAACAACAGCTCGGACTCTCTATGGTTTGACAACAGCTCGGACCCTCTAATGTTCGACAACAGCTCGGACCCTGTACGATTTGAAAACATGTTTCAGTGTTACTATTGGCACCTCCGCCATACGAACATGTCCTACCTTCAGGCCAGTGAGACTTGCTCCTCATACGACTCCCTGTTAGGTATTGAAGGGTGGCCTCTGTACATATTTGGAGTCCTGGGGGTCTTTATCATATTAGCCAATGTTACGGTCCTTTTTGGCATCATCGGAACACGGAAGCTTCACAAGGCCATGTATCTGTACATCGCAAATCTCGCTACGTCAGACCTCCTGCCTGGGGTTCTCCTTATTTGTTTAGCTTTTGGGCAGTTGAACCAATACGGAGTTATTGCAATGTTACACTTTACTACGTGTTTGGCGTTTACCCAGATAATGTCGGCCTCAGCTCTGTCTTTATTATCTATAGATTGTTACATAGCTGTGAGGCATCCTATTTTCTTCCACAACAACGCTTCTAAGGCCAAGCGGAATGCTTGTGTAGCAATTGTATGTTCATGGATAGTCCTGTCGTTGTGTGTCTTTTCATCTTCTATGGGCTGGAATTGTGTATATGATCGCTTCATGGCCGTAGAACACTGCATTGCCGCAGTCCCCGTCAGCTATGCCATTTTCTTGTCTCCCATAATTGTGCTCCCAATTTTCGTCTTGATGCTCACAAACATCAGCGTTTATGTGCGCATCAAACGACGTCAAAAGACAAGACCGCGGCAGTTCAGAGGAGGTGGGACTCGATGGGCTAAAGCTAGAGAGAACCTGGGAGGGACTGGTGAAAACGAAGACCGCGATGCACAGGACGAAGCCCAGCGGAAATTGGACTCCAGCGCAAGGAAGGCAAGAACTGTGATGATCCTTGTGACATTGGCGTTGGTCTTCTGGCTGCTGGGTTTTGCAGCTCTCCCGCTTGGCCCACTTTGCATCCGGAACAGAGATGTATGCCCACCTGCGACATTCGCAAGTTGGGTGATTCTGCTGATGACGTTGAACTCGGCGCTCAACCCATTGGCAAACATAATTCGCATGGCTGACTTGAGAAATGCAATCTGGCAACAACTCACTGCTTCTTACCGGGAATGCTTTAACTGTTTACGGAGATTTGGCCGGGAACAAACAGGACAAGAACAGAATGGCCCAGGAGACGGTCAAAATTATTTAGGACAGAAACGCAACTGTTCAGAACTAGATGTACACAATGCGCCCTTTAGAGAACTGTGTGTAATGCGTAGCAGTAGTAGAGCACGGGACTTGAGATCTGCCAGTAGACGTCATTCTAGTCATCATGTCAAGGAAACCAGCTTTGCAGATATGGTCATGAACTTGGACGAGTGAAATTGATTGTCTTTTAGTAATTACAATACTTGCTTTCTACTTCTAGACAAAAGTGTTTTGATGATGGTTGAAATGTGTGTTTTGAGGAATGGAAGCCCATCGTGTCTGTGTAACCTGCATTTGTGTGCATATTATCATGTGTCATGTGCAAATAAACATATGGGAATTATAGTACAATTTTCGGTGATTTCGTCCTGTCTTCCTTTTGCAGTGTAGTGAATGTGACCAATTTTCAGATGCACGTTTAACACGATAAGTAAAATAGCTGACGTCAGTCCATGAGAACTGGAGTTTTTTTGTTTAAATTGAAACATACAGTGACAAGACGTGGGGCGACACACGCAAGTTACACCTATATTCATGTCACCACCAGACAATACGTAATACAAGCTAGCAAAGCACGATAAAAAAACAGTATTTAATCGATGAACAAGTAAAACAAATACATAAATACTGACAGGATTAATTATTTGACAGAACTGGAGTTAAATCTAGTACGAACCTGTGGCGCCGGCCAGTGGGATCTCGGACACGGAACTGGAGTTGAAGGCCAGGCGGGGGTCAATCCAGCTCTGGCTCAGCATCATCGTCATGGTGTACTCCTAGGCAAAGGAAAAACGGGGAAAAAAGAGACATTTGTAAGACGAAATCTACCGCTTTAACATAACTCAACCTTATGGCATCGTCACACTTCCAAGCTGGGGCCCGGCCGGGTTGTTTGCGTGAACGAAAAAAAAAAACTATTAGCAAGAATATACACAACTAGTGCTCATGGTTAGTTTTCTAAACCTTTTTTTTTTTGTATTTTGCTGTCTTATATTCGTTCCTGCCCGGCCGGGCCCCGGTTTGGGAAATGTGACGTGCCATAACATAACTCAACTTTAGAACTGCCCGCCCAAGGCAAACAAATCGCCCGGCAGCCGCTAGGAGTCCAACGGGGCCCCGCCCGAAAGTGAAAAAAGCAGCCCGTAAAGTACCCGGTAGGTATTGGTTTGGAAAGTGACTGTAGTCTTACCGATGCCGCCCCCCCCCCCCCATCACAGCATAGGCCCCTTTAAAATGTGGCTGAGGTATAAGGCCACTCTAGTACTTACTGTACTACCACGAAGTCAAAAACGTCCAGAGCAGGGCGATTCGTTTAGGTAATACAGCAGTGTACTGCTTGGCCCACTGGCGAGTGAGGTGGTACTACATGGCCTGTTACAGGAAATTGCACAATGTTTTACTCACCATGTTGATCTCGGAAACCTGATCGATGCTTTGCACCGCAAAACCCACGTCGATGTCCACGGGTGGCCCTGTAGAGGGGGTAACATTATGCATTAATAATAACTTTATTTTATTTGCAAAATCATGACCGAAGGCTAATTGCACGTACAGTGTCAAAGAAGTAAAGTAAAGTAGTAGTCAGAGAACATAACTACTACCTGATCAACTTACATGTATACTACTACTTTGTGTGTTTGTTTACTATTATGGGGTTTAGCTTCTTTGTAGGCAGTGGATAATGAATAGTCCCACGTAAATTAATTAATTACTGCAAAGGACGTAGTCTCAAAATTTTGCGACCGTTTTTACTTAACTTAAAAGCTATGTTGATAGAATTCAGGGTTGACAAACTTAGTATTAACTAGATTTTACTTTCATCAACAGTGCACAGAAATTCGGAAGCGCCTCGGAATAATCTTGTTTTCGAGAAAAGCCGCCCTGAAATTGCATTTCTGGTCGAAGTGCTTCAAAGGGACCTTTTTAAGAGAATCTTATTACACAGCCTTTCTTTTATACATCTCAGCAAGGTGACATACATCTCAGATTGAGTTATTTTCTAACCACATTATGGATTGATTAAAAAAACAGCCAGAGAAGCTTCGTTGGGTAATGGCATAAAACAATCGACCAAGGACAAGAAAAAAATAAGATTTTGCCTTAGGTCAAGCCAGGCGCCCTCAACTCCCTGGAACAGAGGAACTTGTTACTGCTTTATTGATCATCAATGTACCGAAGCGGAACTTACGCAGCGGTTTTGTACCACTCTCGGGGATTAAGTATGTACAAGACGTCTTCCTGTCACACAAGAAGGCAGCTCCTTTAAGATGCTTCATGCTTCCGGCGACTGGTCGATACCCGGGCAGCCCCAAAGGTAACAAGGCAATTAACTTCCGCGATCTTCTAGCACGGCTTATTGTAGAATAACGTCTGCTAAAGATTTTTGGAACGATAATTCTTTCGTCTTGTGATCTATATCCTGAGCAGACGAATGTCTGAATATAATAACTTGGTCACGGCGAGTTTCACTCGAGGGCGAACAGAAACACAGTACAAGTCAAAGGCAGTGATAGAATGTTTCTTTTAAATTTATAGTTAATAAACAATGTTTCATAGACTTTTCGATTTTCTTGCTTGTTTCTGCTTATGTGTGTCTGTTTGTATGTTTGTTTGTTTGTTTGTTTGTTTGTATGGCATAACCGCAAGCAACAAGCAACCTACGTTATTAGTAATTGTTTGGTTTGGTTTTGCTACCGGGCCGAACCCCCACTCTTTGATTACATGCTAAGGATACGGCTCTCCATGAACATAGGGCTTTCCGAGTTCATCTTTTATTAATCGTTACGGTACAATTAATCCACAGGCATGTTGATGGAATTTAGAACAAACCTTAGGAACATTTTTGTTTTTAACTGGATTTTACTTTCATCAGCAGGACACAGAAATTCGGAATCGCCTCGGAATAATCTTGTTTAAGGGAAAATTCTCTTTACAATTGCATTTTCTAGCGAATTGGATAAAAGGAATGGCAAATAGCTTTCACGATCAATACGTACACATAAACCGGATTTGAGAGATTGTACTAAGAGCATTTTTAAGATACTTTCATCATGTCAACGTCCGTTGTCCATTCCGTAAGACAATTTTCCGGTCATTTCGGATCCTGTCGACCCTTTAACGCTTAAAATCGATACTCCAAACCTCGACTGCCACCGGCTTGACCCAGAAAATTGGGGCTGCATTAGAATGTTACCCCAGAAATTACACAGTCTACTGTTTTGTATTTCCTTGTGACTGATATCTCCGAATTCGTCCTCGCCTCATATAGCACCCATTCTGGTTGCTCTAAATCTAAAAAGTTAAGTGTAATAATAAGTTTTACAAATGGTAGAGTAGTAATAGTATTGTTAAGCTTATACAACATCAAAAAGAGTTCTATTAGCAATGTCAACTCTCCTGATTTCGTCAGGTACCCCAAGACCACCACTTTAAAAAGGCAGTGTTATCGAGAGCTTCTCAAGAATGTTTTGAGTATGCATACCTTAAGGATTACGGATGCTGCATCAGTAGATAGACTTAAATTCACCGTTGTTTTTTCTCGCTTTTTTTTTTCAATGTTGCAGCCTTAGGCTATCCGGTGTAAGCATGAGAGTAGGCGTTGCTGTCTTTTTCTAACAAGGTGGACAACTGAATGAATGAATGTCTTTATTTCAGGTATTTCACACATAGAAAACAACGGTACAAACATAGAACGCCCATTCTCCGTTAACGTGTGCAATTGGGGGTAGAAAATGGTGAAAAATAAAGTTCTTCCAAATACCTAACAAATGTGCTGAACATGTTACCAGTATTGTCGACTATCTTTTGCCAATTTTGTACGGTGCTACCACCTATAAATTTCGAGATATTAAGTTTTTTGTCTGTAGATATGGTAATCTCCGTAACAAACCACCAAAGACACCACCAAATAGCCAAAAGAAGCTCACGTGCTACATCTGCTTGGAGATTAAATCAGGGAGGGTAAACCTTCTGTACTATGATTTTCTAGCAAGACAAGGCCAACTACAGTATTGTTACAGTTGATAAAATGCTGTTAATCGAACTTTGCATCGTATCCTTTTCCTGTAAATTCGATAACACAGTGAAGAATAAAATGATAACGTAGGTTAGACGATAACGTAGGTTAGAATTATGCTTATGATGATCAATACAATTCAAGCCGTCAGCCCTTACACCATAAAATTTACATGCAAATGTATATCTGATGACCCTCTTTCTAAAGAATGGAAGTGTAAGTATCTGTCTCTAATCTCAATGGAATAACCATGATAACGTAGGTTAGAATTGAAAATTGACAAACGGCCTGACGCTGTTTGTTGTTGTCATTTTTCCGATACTCGTGTTTTGTTCTCCCTGCCATGGATTTGTTTCGCAAAAAACACAGTCTAGCGGATAAGACAGTGTGAAAATTATTGTGAAATGTCTTTTCGTGGGCGAATTATACCCGTCTATCTTTCCATAACGTAGGTTAGACAAAACCTTGCGACAAAACTAAAACGGCATCAGATTTAGTATGGACGCCAGCTGGACAAGTTCATCCACCTGTGGCAAGACAGTTTGGTGGATAGGTGTAGATTATGACTGAAAATTAAGTCAACTCACACGTTTTCATTGTTTGAACCCGACGTTTTGTGCGTTACTAGTGGTTGCGACAGGTGATTTTAGCGTGTTTCTTAGCAAAATCTTCGCCTGGACGACCCGAAGGCAGCTGACAGTTGCGGTAAAACATAACTTAGTATATTACTATCATGTACTGATAACAGGAAAGCACAAGATACGCAGTTATTGCTTCTTTTAGAAACTTGGTGGCCCGCTACTATCATGCGACAGCAATTGCACACGTTAACGAAGAATGGGCGAGAAACACAAACTATACATACAGCATCTTATATACATTTTTTTAAAGAGTTTCTGTACTGACATTCAGACCTCAGCAGACATTGCATTATGCTATTGTTGGTGTTGTATAGCCTATTAATAAAGGAGTAGCATAACTTTCTGCGTCTGGCATCAAAAGTGTCATAGTTCTACATGATTCCAGAATTGCAGGGAAACCTGATGGGAAATGCTAGGAGCTTAACAGAAGCAGATCAATCGATCGATTAATTGATTGATAGATTGATACGACCAAGCTATAAAAAAACTATTGACAAAAACTAGTACGGCAACTCATAAAACGTGATGTAATTTTCAGTTATCGGTGATACCACCCAGTAAAATGGTCAACAGATGTTTAGCATCGCAATTTATTCACTTTATGGGCCATTGTGATATGCAGGAGTTGGGTATGCATCGTAAATGCTTTATGAAGTTTGTAAAGTATGAATATTTATGATATTGGAGGTTTGAAAGTTTACATGGAGAACCACAGGATACAGCTCACACGATAAATATCGCAGGCAATCATGATGAAGTAGGAGGTGTCGACCATTAAGTGAGTGATAGAAAACTGTACCGTGCTCGTATATGTAGAAGTGAATACATATCTAACAAGAAATCAGAGATTTCAGACTTCCTCAGGAAGTATGCAATCCTCGGCTTGCTGAATTCCCCCATGTCGACCTCTAACTCCTGTTGGCAGATTCTTAGCCCTTTGCGTGCACCCCATTTCCTGTGTCTGACCTTTAGACGTGTCATTCTAGCTGTCAATCTTCCCCCGCCCACGTGCTGTCAACATACTCTGTCTAGATAAACAGATACACAAACCCACAGCTCAGCCACCCAAAACAGTACTTCCGTACCAGGCAGAAAGAAAAAATTCTGCAACACGTAAAACTTGAAGTAAATACAAGTAATTCCCAGTTTATGTAGCACCTTCTGGTAAGATGAGCACACAGATGTGTCAGCGTTACAATTCATTCATTTTATGGCCAGAAGTGTGCCGTTTGTAGGTGGATGATGTATGTTCTATGAAGCAAAGTTTGTAAAATTACGTGTATTTATGACGTTAGAGGTTTGGAAGTGAACATGATGAGCTGCTTTCTCATGCAATTATGATAAAATAGAAGATAACCATGCTGACACCCCGTGGTTGACGATGTGCTCGTGAAAGTGAAAGTTGAAAGCGAAAGCATAGCTCTGTGCCGACATTATGGACCACTGATTTACAACTTGGATGATAAACAACTTCTGCAATCATGATCAAATATAAGATAACGACGTTGGCCAGGAAAATAAGCCAGATATCTGATTGTGCTGTACACTCGTAAACGTGAATGCATTTAATTTCCAAGCAGATGGTGGAAGATAAAATCGTAATGTTTTCTAGTTTCTCGTTTTCTTGGCAAAGCCGTTGGTAAGGGGTAGAAAACGTTACGATTTTGCCTTCCAGCATCTGCTTGGAGATTAAATGCATAGCCATGCCAACGGTACGAAATATATTATGTATTTTGTTATTGTGTTTTACTCTTGTTTTATACATATGTGCTCGAGAAGAATGCGTTATATAAGCAGTTGTGCTTTCTGCCTGATAGTCGTGAAATATATGTGAATAAAATAAACGGTACGAATACAGAACAGATGGTGGCCATCCCTCAACTACACTTAATAATGTTAACAGCGCTCAGGAAAGTCGATAAGAGTATGTTGGATCGTCCTGTGGTCACCACTCTGGTATACACAGCTGTACATTTGCAGACTGTATTTTGGATGTCTGGTATAGGCTGTAGGATCATATTGTTAAAAACATGTTACATTAACTTGGTTCATATTAATCACATTGACGTTACAGGTTCTATTGGTGCGCCAGCCATTTTCATGTTATGTCCACTGTATGTTTTGAATTTGTTACCCAAACTTTGTGATCATGTTCTTTATGTTTTATGAGCAAAGGATCCCCATAAGCACGTCATTTGCTTTCTGTCCAATGCTCTCAAATCTATGTGAATAAAATAAAATAGAATAGAATATTGTCTTGAAAGTTCATCTGTGTTGGTAGAAGTCATTATGTCACGAGTTTAAGCTGTATTCCTTGACAAAGACTGGAGTTGTACAGTCGTAAATTTGGGTAAGTCCAATTCCTTGTGTTGTGTTGTGTTGTGTTGTGTTGTGTTGTGTTGTGTTGTGTTGCGTTCCTTGGAAATTACAGCTTAAACTCGTGACATAATAAAATAGAAATTGGTAACGTTCGACGGGTGGTCCTTTCATGGTAAACATCCCCTGAAGGTCAGTGAATAATTTCATCAGGTTAGTAGAACATAGGATAGAGGGATTTTCTTCTTATACAACCAGTAAGTTCCACACCTGCTTACGTTTCGATGTCAAGCAGATCTTCAGTCAGAAGCTCTGAGGAAGGTGTCTGGTAGACATCGAAACGTAAGCAGGTGAGGAACTTACTGGTTGTGTAAGAAGAAATTATCCTATATCCTATCCCCTGAAGGAGTGAAACACACCCGTATATCCGGAAATCAGTGGATCGATCTTTACGGACGGCCTGAGACCACCAAGCTTCCGTTCGATATCTCTAATTTTGCTGAAACACGGAATATATGGCCCTTACGCTGTCCCGGCCGTTTTATAAACTGTACCAGTGCGTGATGTGTAACCCGCGCACGTACAGCCGATACCGGAGCCACTGTCGTGTATATTGACTCCTACATGGAAAACAGTGGATGCCAATCGTGAAATAATGGTCTTCAGACAGTTGCTATTGATATTGCCTTAGTCCTTTCTAAAGTCGTGGGATGCCTTCCATTATTTACATTATTTGTTACTAGTATATTTAATTGCTTGCCTTATGTACTTCATTAGTTAGTCGTATTATCTTGAAGGACTTTTATCATTATTATGTAATGTACTAATATTTTAACATTATTGAAGTTATTTTGCACCTTTGTTTTCTCTGTTGTTATTTCAGTATGTTTTATTAATGTATGCCTGCGGGGCACATTGAAAACCGCCATTGTGGAGATATGTTATCCATGGGTAAATAAATGAAATAAAATGAAAAAAAACAGAAGTTATCATAATGGCCCCTGCCTCTGGAAGCCCCAGGCATCACCGTTAATGTCAGACACATACCATAAAACACGGCGTTCCTGCAATTGTCTTTAATTAAGCTAATTGCGTGCTCATTACGAGCAATATGAACCATCAGTGATAATGGCCCTGCAATGATTAAATCGAACTTGGACTTTAGATTAAACTTCCCGGGGCTATAATGACGGATCAACGTAATTTCAGCGGCATCGCAATTTAATGGCCGCAGTTATTTTGAATCAAGACAATTCTAGATTGGGGAGAAACATGTGAATAGTATTACTGCAACCTCTGCCATGGCTAGAGATATTTGTACGTGGTCTCTGTTGCCTTTTTCCCGCACAAAAGATAAAGTGGGATCTGTTTCCGAATTATATTATCTGTTACTCCGTATATGGGGCCCCATTGGGTTAGCCTGAATTGGTGAGCCTGTATGATCACCCTTCAGTGTAACACACTAGCTTGGTGACCATTTTACACCATGACTCTTCACGCCCACGTCATTTATATCTGTTCTATGCCATACAGTGTATATTTTTTTAAGAATAGATACCATATGGCCATGAATAACTTCACTATTGCTCCCTCTGATATAAAGTACAACACGATTCGTCGATTTTGCAATTGTCTTTTCACATTATTAGACATAGTAAGTCCAATACAATTCAGTGTGGAGCGGTTTCTTTACACGAAATTGATTTTCATTGGACATAAAGCGTGCTCATTTATCCCGCGCATTCTGGTAAACCGTTGTGATGACAGACAGGCCATGAAAAAGCGATAAAATTTGGGCAACTATTTCTAAGAAAAGCCCTCTCGTAAAGCGCAGGATTGGAATGACTTGACATCACATCGTTTATACACCAATAACGTCGGGAGCGCTCTGGAACGGATTGACAGAGACGCGCTGCAGTCTGCTGGGAGTTATAACATTGTTCTGCCTACCGTAAACTATTGTTGAAATGGCGCAATTTAAACATTGTTCTCCGAGGCCGTTGCTCCCAACTTGTGCTTGCCAAATGCAGCTGCAGACTTTAAAACCTAGCACTGTAAGATTTACCAAGAGCCTGATCTAGTTAATGGCCAAGTTATGGTTAAATGGTTAGTTAATGGTTAAATGATGAAAGTCTCTATTAATTTTTCGGATCTTGAGTGTTAACATATCAGATTTTATACTGGACAATCATAGTTTAACTTTACCGTTGATTAATAGTATTATGTATATTGTGTTTTAAGTCGATAGTCTGAACTTATAACATTATAAAAGTTCTTAAGTTGTAAGAAGTCTACAATTCAGCCGTAAGGCTGCCAAGACTGTCAATCTGTATATGTATATGTGAATGTATGAATAAACCAGTCTACTACTGCTACTACTACAAATAAGCACCGTTATCATTATTATACTTAACGCTACTGATATAGGAACTGGTCCTGGGAGAATCAGGAGAAACGTTTCTCTGCATGCTCTAATGCATATGCCACGGCTGGCAGACCCTGCTGAATATGGAGGCAGCAGTTGCGACTGTAGATCGTCAGAAGGGTCATTGGTTTGATAAATATTGGAATTGGCCATCAAGAAATGGGTCAATAGTCCTCTTAAGACTTAAATCCCCCCACTTCGGGGTAATGAATGAGACCGTGCGGGAATTCGCAAATGGAGCTCCTGAAAGTCCAGAGCTAGAAAAATCGCCCTCTTCAGCGTGATCAGTCTTCTTCGGTTGTTATTGTGTCTGGGGAAGACGTCATACGTCTTGCTGTGGTGCTGGCAAGCGTGCGTGCCCATGGCGTGGTTCTCCTCCAGTGCATATGGGTTATTCATCCTTCAAAGGATTCAAAGATCCGGATCTGTGATAAGCACTATGTACATCTGTCCCTACTCTCCAAAGAGAGGTTTCGGTCGGGGCTTATTTGGTTGTTGTTGTTTTTCTTGTGGCCTTTTCTAGGATTATCTGTTTCCTCAGTAGCCACCGCGATTTAGAAGAGAAAGAAAGAGAAAGAAAGAAAGAAAGACAGAAAGAAAGAAAGAAAGAAAGAAAGAAAGAAAAAAAGAAACAAAGAAAAAAGGAAAGAAACAAAGAAAGAAACTTTAAGAAAGAAAGAAATCACAGCAACTACTACTAAGAAGGAAGCATAAAAACTTCTACTTGTAGTCTGTCCCAAAATTTGCTTTCAAATTCTATGGGCCAAGCCATACGCACAAATGTAACCTGATTCATAATTTCTCGAGTCATTTTTCGAACCAGCAATGTGGTGAATGCAAAGAGGCATCTACCACAGCAGCCTGAGGTAACTACCGGGTAAGCTGCTTTGTTCTCGGACGGATCATTACGTAAAGTGACATCCGAACGAACATCTGCCTGCTGAAGCTGCGGTACGCCTGCCTGGTGTTTAGCTACAGTACTGGAGGTATCAGGTTACCGATCCGTCTGTTCCCGGAACCTCCAGATGGTCGGACGTGATTGCGCGGTGAGACGTTTATTTGTATCTCTACTGTTCAGCCGGTAAAGCCGCCATTCGGCGTAACTCACCAGCTTCACAGGCATGCGGTAGTGACTGGTTATAACAAAATAAACGACCTGTCACACCTAGCTTATGCACATCTAACTCTGTACGTTGTTTACCGCTGTCCAGTGTTGCCACTACTTGACTTTCTGGCAATGACATCTGGCATTTGGCAATGAACTCTGGCATTTGGTAATCGTGGCCGTTTCTTAACAACAACTATCTTAGATGTAACTATTGGTGAGGATCTTTCACTGATAGTTACGACTGAAGTTTAGAACAGGGCTTACCAAGATGACATTTCGTACTGTGGTTTGGCCTCACTTTGGGTAGCTACGTCTGTCTATATCTTTCATAATACTTGTCACTGTTGTGAACTTGAGTATTAGTACTCATCGTGATTACTGGATTTCAAAGGTCATTCTGGAAATATAACTTATCTGCATTTTAATGACTCTAATAATCAGGAGAAATGGTCACCAAACGACACTATCAAGGTCCACTGTAATTATATCTTTGCTGTTAATGACCATTCCCATAATGGCGTCAAACAGCATTTCGATTAACAGTATAATGACACACACTCAGCATGAGCTATTTCACACCCTATGTTATGTACTGGTGATATGAGATAAAACTAAATTCAGTAGCAGAATAGGCCTAGAAACACAGAATCTTGTGCAGGGTCTAGTCAGTAGCAAATACGGTGTACTACTGATATGCTCATAAACAAACGGATGTATATTTTGTGTTTGGGAAGGTATTTTACAAGTCAGAAAACATCCCTCTTAAGGACGTCCTCTAGTCCATAAGGTTTGTTGTTCTGTAGTTTTGTGTCTTATAGCTGGTGGTAAACGCCTCATGACGTTACAAGCCAGTTCTACACCTAAAGTTGCGCAATGTACTGATGTCTCACACACTGAGGTAGGTGTAAAAATCAATGTTCTTATCGACAAATCAGGTGGGTTCTTTGACATGCTGGATGTATGGTTCTCTCCCATCGACAACCGCAAGTACAATACAAAGCAATAAGATAAAACCAAGACTTAACAGTCTTTGTGTCCCTTCTGAGTTCAGCGTACGTACTACAATCTTCTGCACCCAATCTTCTGCACCCGCGGGTGGTTCCACACTAGAGGCTGGTCGATACAAGAGCATGTCAAACGAGGAAGCCGAGACCATGACGGGAGGCATGGCCCCCTTTCGTGATAGCTGTTACAAGTACACAATCAAACAATAACACAGAAGTCAAGACTACATGTATCCCCAATACTACATGTATCCCATCATAATGTCCCTGTGGAGAGCACAATTGCAATCTTCTATACCCGTCAATCCACAGTCTGGTCGATACAAGAGCTTGTGAAACAAGGAAACTGAGACCATGTCAAGAGGTAGGACTTTCATTTCTTGATAGCTACTACAAGTACGAGGTCAAACAATAACACAAAGTCCAGGCAACTTGTATCCTATCACCATGTCCCTGTAGAGAGCAGAACTGCAATCTTCTATACCCGTCAGCGGTTCCATATTCTGGTCGATACAAGAGCTTGTGAAACAAGGAAGTCGAGACCATGACGGGAGGTATGGCCCCCTTTCGTGGTAGCTGCTATAAGCACGGGGTCAAACAATAACACAGAAGTCAAGGCTACATGTATCCCACCATCAAGTCCCTGTGGAAATCTGTCAGCGGTTCCACGGGTTGGTCGATACAAGAGCTTGCTAAACAAGGAAGCCGAGACCATGACGGGAGGTATGGCTTTTCTTGATAGTTACTACAAGCACGAGGTCAACCAATAACACAAAAGTCCAGACCACTTGTATCCCATCATCATGTCCATCTGGAGAGCAGAATTGCAATCTTCTCTGACCATGAACGGTTCCACAAGACAGGCTGGTCGATACAAGAACTTGTTCAACAAGGAAGCCGAGACCATGGCAGGAGGCAGGACTCTCTCTTCTTGATGGCTACTAGAAGTACGGGGTCAACCAATAACACAACGTGCAGGCAACTTGTATCCCACCATCATGTCCTTGTGGAGAGCCGAATTACAATCTTCTATACCTGTCAGCTGTTCCAAAGGCTGTTCGATACAAGAGCTTGTTTAACAAGGAGACTGAGACCAGAACAGGAGGCATGGCCCCCTTTCTTCATAGCTACTACAAGTACGGGGTCAAACAATAACACAGAAGTCAAGACTACATGTATCCCACCATCATGTCCCTGTGGAGATCTGTCAGTGGTTCCACGGGTTGGTCGATACAAAAGGCCATGTTAAACAAGGAAGCCGAGACCATGTCGGGACACTCGTCGATACTTTCCGGCCAATACGGGCGGAAAGGCTACTGACTGGTCCATAGAATTTTATCGATGCTGTCTTACGAGGAACAGATGTGATATTGAGGACCAGATCGTGAGATGAACAGGAATGAGGTCTGGTAATTAAATGTGCTTTAGGCGAGAAAGTTGCTGGCTGTCCCAGTTAGTCTTAAAGGAAACAGAACTGAAACGGTCCAGATTTAAAAGTTATGATGTCACCTAAAAGAGAGCGTTCAGATGAAACAATCCAAAGTAGAAAAATAAATGATGAAAAAAATGGCAGACATTAGTCTAAGACGCATATTTGATTGTGCACAGTTGAATAAGCATTGCACACATCAAGTTCTTTTGCTGCACACTGCATAAAAGCACATTGCTAAATGACGGGATGAAACTGAAAGACTAAAAACAATTCTCCTCACTTCACTCAGGAGGAAATGAGTACCTAGCTTCCGTAGGGACGTCCCACGGACATAGGGCCTTAAATGGAGTTCGAGGGCCCGTGTTTGATCGATGAGGACACGCCATAACAAATAACAACATAAGAGGTACCTCCGATGCCAGGTCGCAGGTCCATGGAGTAGTTCTCCAGCAGCTGCTCCAGCAGGTTCTGGGTCGGGCCGGTGTAGATGTTCTCCGCCCGGACGGAGGGCTCCTCGTCGTACAGACGGGCAGATGGAGTAGTCATCCGGTCGTCTTCCTGTGATTGGTCAAAAACAGTGTGACGTCATAAGTATTAGGTTTACCCGCCGCCATCTTGGAGAGCACAAATCCAAATGGCGGCTCTTCGTCGAACAGACGGGCCGATGCAGTTGTCATCAGGTCGTCTTCCTGCGATTGGTCAAAAACAGTGTGACGTCATATGTATTAGGTTTACCCGCCGCCATCTTGGAGGAGACCATTGATCCAAAATGGCGACACCTACAGCTTATCTGTTACTATCTAGACAAAATGTGCTTGCACGTGACGCCATAAGTATTAGGAATACCCGCCGTCATCTTGGAGCAGAGCATGGACAATATCTCGACACTAATTTGTTTGCAACGTAACGTCACAGGGCATCTAATGACATTGTCATATTTTTGGGGAGCGTGTTACAGAGTTTAAAAATGAAAGGATGAAGGTCAAAAAAGTTTATTATGAAGTCGTTATAATCAAAATGGATAGAAGGATCACCCAATATTCCCTTCCTTAACAACACCTCATTACATTTCAAAATGGAACAAGCCTATAAAAATTTAAGTTGTCTTAACACTCCGGAACACTGTCATTGCAGCAGCTGCGAGGGGCTTTTGTTTTTGCTTTACATTCTGCGATATTTCCCTTTAATGGTGATGAGTTTTGGTGAGGAATGTTCCAGTCTGTTACAACCGAATAGAAAACGCCATCAAAAGAGTATCAACAATCATCAAAAATGTATCCGAGTATTTGTACCAATCCGACTGTCAGCAAAGCTTGCTTTCTCTAGTCCGTGCCTAAGCTTGACAACTCGCCTTCATTACTGAAATCATTCTTCCTGTTCTCCTTGAGCTCGCACTCATCAAACATTCATTGTCGTTTCTTATTAAACATATATCCATACGAAGGGGCTTTAAGTATGCACATTAGTATTTGTACTGAGGAAGTTCAGATATCATGGATTATGATTATTGTCCGAAAATACATTATCTATCACCTGTGCAATGCTATACATTACATTAGCCGTTTAGTACCGCACGTGTGTATAATATATCAACATTACCCCTAAACTTCAAAACGTGTGAATGTATTCATTTATATTCGTTTAATCCAGTTTTAACTGTGGCAAACTAAAGCCCTCTTGACTCTTAAATCTTGGTTACGACGTAGTCACATTCGTCTATAGGCCGTCGTACGATTTGCTTCTTTGTTTTTCAAGCAGGCTGTGACGTGACAGAAACAACTACCGACCAGGATCTAAAGCCCCTGTCACACATTCAGAACCTTCCCCCGACCACCAGCCGACCAAGGTTGGCTGAAGTTCGGGAGCAGTCTGACCAGATTTAGGCCACGCCTACCTTTCTGTACGAATTGAATCGAGTTTGAGTTAAATTTGAGTCAAATTTGACTGCCAAACACGCTCTGACCTACTCCCGAACAAGGGCCCCACTGCAAAGCAGTGTTAACCACTGAGTTGGGCAACCCTGGATAAAAATGACGGAAAATAAAAATGACAAAATAGATAAACAACAACCAACCATCAGCCAACCATAGCCGACCCTCCCGAATTGTGTATACGACACACTCTCGACTGTACCAACAATGCCTCCACTTTGCTATCTAACGACGATCGTATACGTACGAAGAATCCTTACCATGACGGCGGTTGCGAAGATGCTGATGCCGTTGATTTCGCCGGTGGGTGCGGCGGTGCCCGTGGCCATGGGAGTTGGGATCCCGCGGGCGGACAGTCGGGCCACCGCCTGAGTCAGCAGCAGCACCGCGATGTACGGCAGACTCTTTGAAGCCATGATTAGCTGTAAAACATCACAATAAAACGGTTTTAGAACGTATCTTTGCGGAGCGTTGAGAAAACAATACTACTAGCGGTGTTTCTCCTGAATACGGCCTTCGCGAGACTCTTAGAAGCTATAATAACCTGAAAAACATCACAATGAAACGGTTTTAGAATGTATCTTTGCAGAACATCGAGACAACAATACTACTAACGGTGTCTATCCTAAATGCGGCCTTCGCGAGACTCTTCGAAGCCATGATCAGCTGAAAAACATCACAATAAAACTTGCATTTTTAATGGTATTTTGTCTTTCTGAAAGCCATGGTTAGCTGAAAAACATCACAATGAAACTTGCACTTTTAATGGTATTTTGTCTTTCTGACACGAATGAGGAAGGTTGAGGCAACAAAGATACTACTAGTGGTGTTTCTTCTGAATACGGCCTTCGCGAGACTCCTAGAAGCCATGATTAGCTGGAAAACATCACAATGAAACGGTTTTATAACCTATCTTTGCAGAGCGTTAAGACGACAATAATGCTACTAGTGGTGTTTCTCCTAAATGTGGCCTTCGCGAGACTCTTAGAAGCCATAATTAGCTGAAAAACATCACAATAAAACGTGCATTCTTAATGGTATTTTGTCTTTCTGAAAGCCATGATTAGCTGAAAAACACCACAATAAAACGGTTATAAAATTTTGGTTTTATAATGGAATTTTGCCTTTGGCAAACATGTGGATAAGTTTGAGTCTCCCAAAATGCTATCTTTGCGGACGGTTGAGAGAACAAACAAAAGATGCTACTAGCAGTGTTTCCACTACATACAACATTCGAAGCCATGATTAGCTGAAAAACATCACAATGAAACGGTTTCAGAATGAATCTTTACGGAGCGTTGAGGCAACAAAAATGCTACTAACAGTGTTTCTACTATATACGACATTCAGATCAGACTCTTAAAAGCCACGACTAGCTGAAAAACACCACAGTGAAACGGTTTTAACATGTGGTTTTGTAATGGAATTTTGTCTTTTGCAAATATATGGAGAAATTTCAGACATCCAAATGCTACTAGTAGTGTACCTTGTACCAAAAACAATATTGTTTGAAGCAGCAAAAACATCGCTATGCAATGGTAACTTCATAATCGCGCTCTTTGTAACTAAAGGCACTGGCAGCTTTCAACAGGCATCAGTGTTAAAACAGCTTACGTTGTGAGGATCTAGGAGAATAGAAAAGTTGCATCCACAGAGTATTACTTTTTCCAGTATCCAGACCAGAGGGTTACCAGAACGTATGTCATGGTCGTATAGCTAATCATGGCCCACCGTATACCTCCGACTTATCTCTCCAAAACGACACTAGCCCAACCCTCGTCTCCACAAATCAAGGCTCGAGATGTTCGCCATGCCTGGCTTTCTGTGCCAACTGTTATTCCCAAAGCACCGTAAAGGATGGTTCTAGACAGACATATGGCTGATAAAAGCCCCGGTATGCACCCATATCCATTTGTCGTCATAAAAGGATGTTCCATATAGACACTCCTGTTACTTGCCATCCCATTCGACCATGACCTTCACAGGAAGAGACGAGCACACTGCGCATTGCCCGGAGAATTGCGCAAGATTGTCTGCAAGGCAAATCTTATGTATGGTCATGTTTCTTCCCGTTATTAATGAGAGCAAAAGAAGATTAAAGTTGAACTGTTTATAGATACCATACGGATTCTTCACATTTAAAAATCACATGGGAGTAAGAGGCATCATGATGCAAATATATCCAAGATTGCATCACTGAAGTGTCCGTTATTGACTGATGTGATGTAAGACTATCCATATATCGATGCTGTCTGCGCGAGAACAAGTGCAGGGGGGGGGGGGTTAGTGGAAGGATTAGGTTGTAAAAGTGTTATCTGTCATACCACTCGACCGTGAACTTCATGCAAAAAGAAAAGCTCCGGGAAAATACACTACATTGCCCGGGTAATGAATTTTCCTGCATAGTGCTGTATTAACCAGAGATTCTTCACATTTAAAAAGCCGATGCAAATAGATCCATGATTACACTACTGAAACTGAAGTGTCAGTTATTGGCCGATGCAAGACTATCCATGCATCGATGTTGTCAGTCTGGGTGCATACGCAGAAAGGAGGGTTTCCTGGTACATACTTCTAAAGAATCCACTCCAGGACTCCAGAAGAGTAGTGTATTTACACTAATGGAGATTCCTCAATAAACAAAAAAACACACTTCAAGACTTCACTTTAGTTAGAAACGACCGGTGGTCTTATATTAATGTGCTCCAGGAAAAACAATAGCTATGGATGAACAACCTACATTGAACTTCTAAGCGTATGATACATGTATACAGCGTGGAGGATATGTGACGGCAAATGTACATAACTCAGCAGCCTCTGCATCCAATCTATTACGTACCGATCTGTGTAGTCAGGCCTTGGAAACAACATTAGTAGCTTAATGTTCGGTTTCACGCGTAGACATTACAAGTGAGTTACAGGAAGGAGTAGATTACAGCAGTAATCGTCACGGCACGTCTAGATAAAAGAGGGGGTGGAAAAGCATCAATCTTACTGTAAAGATGCTTTCAAGGTCTAGAACCCTAATCTTAAGCCCACACACATGCACTGATGTATTTGCATACAGCTATCATCGCCTTTAATACAGATGCCGTCATTGGTGTAACATACAAAACATACATCAGCTCCACATTACGTACAAACACAGATTCAGTATTGCCAGATGACTGCAAAAGACAGTTTCGAGGCATGGGGTTCAAAATCATGATCTTAGGCCTCTAAACCCTCGTCACTACACTATGAGGTATACCGGTATCCCTTTCACAGTATCCACAAGCCCCAACATTAACGAAAGCAATGCGAACGTAATCATGGCTACCTTCCAGGCAGATCCCAATCCAGGCCCATGGCATGTACGTACGGGTAAGCAGCTCTGCCGACTACTACCGACCGACCGATCGCTTGACGTGACGAATTTGACAGTCAGGCACCCATTGAAGAGTCTTCAGAAAGTCCACCCTGCTTATGTCTGTAGTTAGGGCATGACAGTCCGTCAATACACGATCGAAAGGAGCGACTGACTGTACCACATCCCCTCCGGGCGCCCGCCCTGCCTAGTCTGGCTGTCCGTCCGCGCTCACGGCGCTTGCTGACGTGAATGATGACGACGATATAAAGAGACACAGGCAGGACGTAGCGTGTAACTGTAACGACGCGATTTCGCGCCGTAAACTCCGCGTCTATTAGTCGCATGGTGGGCCGGCGCGATCCGTCAACACTTGTAAAGACGTCGCGGTTCACCTTTCCTTCCCTGTTAGAAATAATTGATGCCATCAATTTTAAAGATGGTCACGTTCTTCTTTAAAAGTTTCTGAAGGGCGATTTACTGATAGAAATTATTACTTCCTGGTATGGAAGTATTGTTTTGGGAGGCTGAGTTATTGGTGTTTGTGTATCCGTTTTTACGGACACAGTAGGTTGACAGCACGTGGGTGGAGGAAGATTGACAGGCAGAATGACAGGAGGTAAAAAGGCCAGGCTCGGGAAATGGGGTGAACGTAAAGGTCTGAGAATCTGGCCGGGAGCCTGAAGGAATTAGAGGTCGACATGGAGGAATTCAGGAAGATTGCATACTTCCCGGAAGTCTGAAGTCTCCGATTTCTTGTTCCACCAGTACAACAACTACAGTCAGAGCTACTAAATTCTAGATGAACAAAGATGCCCCATGGAACATACAGATTCATCCATTGTTCCTGGTTCTCGAATACGCCGCAAGACCTGACGCCTGATCACGGCGGCGTCACAATCGTTGTAGGTCGATTTTGATGCTGTAAAATTTCCATGCAGGCTGTCCAGGGATCCCAAACAGCCTTTTCCGTAATGACACAACTGAATTTTGCGCGACATACGCAAGAAGGTCCCAAGTTTGCAATCGTACGACGATCGTAAGACAAATGTTACCGGGCACTAAGAACGTCCTCACTAGGTTTCCGAGCTGAGGCGATTGGAGGTGATTTTATATAATCGCGGTACACTAAAGCGTAGATATTCATCTATTGTCACAGGTTCTGCCAAACATTGCTGCTCGGTATAAGGACCTCCTCTGCAGCTTCGGACGGCTGAAGGCATATTCACGGCACGCAGGGGGCCGAAGCCGAACAGTGGTGCACGATCAATAACAGCGTAGTGACGGTAACATTCAAAGGACACCATCTTTGGAACGTTATAATCAGACGGAAGGCGGAATAAAGAAATAACGTCAGGGTGTGCTGCTGCCAAGTCTGCAATCATGAGAGAGCTGGCAACGCCATCCAGGCTAGAGGTATTGGAAGTTGATAAATAGCATAGATCGTGATATACTCTATTCAAAGCACACTTCAGTGAACATCTGTGTTTCAGATTTTGTTCTTGTGTTACAGTGATCCTGCAATATTTGGCTGTGTCGGCAACCAAGTAAAACAAAGTTTACCGGTATGACATTTAAGGCAAAAGGCCACAGAAGAAAGGGTGCAACGAGAATCCAGTTATTGATGGTGCAAACGCAGTCACCGTTTAGAAGAACGCGACATTTAAGGGCTACAGTTATGTGATTGGGTGCTAAGACTAGAGAAAAAATAAGTACTTTGACTTTATTGGAATTGCAACAGGACAATGCAATGTGGCCACTCGGCAGCTAACTAGCTGATAGCGTGGCCACATATTTCGTAACATGTATTGTATTGTCCTGTTGCAATTCCAATAAAGTCAAGAAGTAGGTAATGTAAGCACAGAAGCTTTTGATGTTTTGAGTAATCAGCATCGTTCATACTCCAGAGTACAGTATGTTACAATAACATCGACGACAGACGTAATAAATAATGCCATACGTTTATCACTTATAGCACATATAGGGTGCTATTACGTTCCTTCAATGATCACCGCACACACAGGCGGGTCTTAAGCAATGTGGAGCAAGGAACGGGTTCTGCATCTTAATCTCGCCAGCCCTGCAATTAAAGTTGACTGGAAGAACGGTTCAGCTCCCAGCGGTGCCGGGTAATGATCATCGTCTGATCTGTCGCCATGGCAACCGAAGAGAAAATCGATTTGTAATTACGGCGGGAAGTCGGCCCTGACAATGGCGGGAGGAAACCCGTGAGTTTGAGGCTAATTAGCCGTGATTATCATCAATTTCATCTGTTATACCGCACAGGGCCGAGGCGTACTCAAGGGCCGGCCTTTCGCCTTCTGGTCGCGGGTTCGATTCCCGCCCTAATATTGGTAGAGATTAGAATCTCCAAGCAGATGTAGGATCCAGCTAAGTCTTAGGGTGTTACTTTACGCGGGATAAAGAAATAACGACAGGGTCCGCTGCTGCCAAGGCTGCAATCATGAAAGAGCTGCCAACGCATGCAATTCTGGTTAGAGGTATTGGAAGTTGATAAATAGCATAGATCGTAATATGTACAAAGCACACTTCAGTGAACATCTGTGTTTCAGATTTTGTTCTTGTGTTCTATCTCTCCTGCAATATTTGACTACATGTATGTCGCCAACCAAGTAAAACAAAGTTTACTGGTATGACATCTAAAGCAAAAGACCACAAAAGAGGGGGTGCAGCAAGATCCAGTCAATGGTGTGAACGAAGTCCAAGCTTGAGGCTGGCAGTTATATGATTGGAAGCTACGCCGAGAGAAAAAGAGCTTTTAACCCTCAAACACCCGAACGGGGTCCATTTGGACCCCAGGCGTATATTTTTATGTGCTATTTGAAAATTTTTGATTAAAAAAAAAATTCCTCCCGTGACTTTGTCAATTAACCTCTTCTTCAAGTTCTCCTAAATTTTTTTGGAGATCGGCACAAATTTGTAAAAATAACAAGGGGAAGTCTGATTAAGACCGTCTGGGGTCCAAATGGACCCCAGCCATATGTGCATTTTCCTACACACGAAATTGTTCGGATATCCTCAATATGTCTTCAAGGAAGCATTATTGCTTTACTATTATGCAGTTTGCCAAGTGACCTCAACCTCAGGAATTATGTCATCAGGTTTTCAGAGGTCATTAACTTTGACCATCATATGAGGTCAAAGGTCACCTCTATGTTCATGCCTGCAGGCCTTTCTTTTTTTGCATAAATTATGATAATGAGCTGGAATTTATTTTACACTTAATCATGCCAAAATGTACCTCTTACTATGTTTAACCAATGTATGTGCAAAGATCACTGAAAGACTGCAAAAAGGAATATAAATTTGAAAGAAACAAAACGGGGTCCATTTGGACCCCGTTCGGTCATTGCCGTCACAAAAAAAGTTCGAGTGTTTGAGGGTTAAAGGTGTGAGCATGTTTTGTGAGGCCTTTAAGGTGAAGAGTTTAAACACACGCGGAAATTAAAACAGTGAGAGTGAGCCAGATCCCACACCTGCTTTAGGATCAGTAGGGATTGTTGTTTCGGTATCACGCTTTGTCCCATGTATGAGGAGAACCATGACTTCAGTCTGTATCTTTAAACTTCACTGCACGAACTCCTATCTTTGAGAACACCTTAAAGCATGTGTAAAGGTATACGCAAGTAAAGAAACGAACTCTTTAAGCGCGCTTTAAGTGGTGCGTTAAGAAGGCTCGTACAGTATACATCCTTCATGGGAACTGGCCAGAAGGATTTGCCCCTTTGTACATTCCTAACTATCCGCTGTCCTTCCTACAGACGTCTACATACTAGCATTTTCCGCCACAATGCATGTTTAACTAGCCCTGTAGCCACACAACATCAAACATTAAAACCATCCGCTACAGCTGACGTTTGCAGATATATCAAGGCTGACTGGGTAAGCCATGGAAAGATCTGACTAGACTTTAAAGACTTCAGCTAGTTGCTCTCAATGCTGTCTGATCCGCGGCCCTGTCGTGGCTGATATAGCTTCGTTACTTAAGATCTTTGAACACTTTGTTACAAGTGGCAGTTTCTTGGAACGGTTCATGCGTAGTGACACGTTCAGTAAGATTGATACTAGTGTAGCATGAAGTGTGTCAACTTGAATGTTGTCAACAATGTTGCTACCACAACGAGATTCGTTTCATCTTTTAGTCGGTAACTACCAATCAGGATCACATTTCTGACGTTCCCGGCCCTGAAAACGTGGCCTGGGTGTACAGACCTTCGACTGGGCGGCTGGGCATGGTGCCAAGAATATCATAATGTCTTATACAGATTGATCGATCCTACATGCGTTAGACAACCAAGTGTCGTGCCAGTGTAGATATGCTCACTGTACATGTAAGATTGGCAGTACAGTGTGTACCTGCAATATTTGACCCTGCACAAATCTCTCTCTCTCTCTCTCTCTCTGTCTCTCTGTCTGTCTGTCTCTCTCTCTCTATCTATCTATCTGTCTCTTTGTCTCTGTCTCTCTCTCTAGATATGGAAACATTTGCACTCATTGGTAACTACTTGGAAACCGAAACAACGAAGATATCTGCCAGTCTGATCGATTTTTTTCAAGAAAACCCTGACTGCCTGTTCGTTTGGGTTGTTTCCTTTGGGTCCTTGCCTGACAAATACTATAGCCTTCTCAAATATCTCAAGAACTCGCCATAGTTCTAAAAGCGGGAGAGTGGTGCTTATGGGGCTGCTGTTGCCGGGGATTTGGGACGGAACAGGATACAGGACGACGATAACGTGTCATTTCTAGCGGTACGGTTGTCCTAGTACAAGTGTTTACTGCAGACCTGTTACTTAGATGGTAGGGTGTAATCACAAACAAAAACGGTTTTAGAAATTGTGTATAGATTTTCACCAGAGGCAAATATTGGATACGGCGACAGCTACACCCTGTGGCAATGGAAGAGGCATGGAAGTTATAAGTGCTTCTGTGAAGGAGGCCTAGCCGGGCCCCAAACTATTGATGAACCAGCTTTTTGCTCAGATCCAAACATCATTACCGATCATCATCAGTAAGGCATACTTCTCAGCAGGGTAGACGGATCGCTGTTCATTGTACTTGTTGAACAGCGCTAGGGGAATTTTTCCGGTACAATGAATCTGTAAATACTGCACATATCGTCTGTCTTTTCTGTCAAGACCAGTGATTGAATAGAGATCACTGTCGTTTCTTTTTATTTATATGGACCTCTCAAGAGATACGTGACACTTGTATTAAGCTAGGGTAGACCACTGTCGGTCAATGTACATGTTGGAACATTTCAGCATCCCAAGTGACATTGGTATCGAGTTTCTTTATGGTCCGGATCCATCCAAAAGGATCGGTATCGTTTGATGTCAATATGAAAATGACGGCTGTTAGATATTGTGCAGCTTAGGTGACTTAGAGTTTACGTGGATCTCTCTTAAATAGGTCACAAAAGATACAAAAGAAAACCGTTTTAGATGGCATCCATGCATGCCAACGACCATGACTGCCGATTAGGATCAGCCGTCCGTATGCCTATATTGTATTCACATGAGCGGTTCTATCAACTTTATCAACTATATTAGTTTTCTTGGACCTGTAATTTCTTAAAGAGGTCAAAGACAGACAGAAGAAACCGACTTAGATGGCATCCAAGCGAGCCAACGACCCATCACCGTTACTGCTGATTAGCATCAACCGTTTCTAACTCAGTGTACCCATATTGTATTCACATGAACGGATCTACTAACCGTGTAAGGTACTTACCTTCATTTAACCCCCATGGTCAGACCGGCATTTACATGGCACAACAGCAGAACGGACTCAACTTGCGGCAAACGGAGGGGCGGGCCGGGGAAACTTGGCGTCCGTGCCGGCCTGTGGGCCGCGGTGGAATGACTGATGGACGGGGGAACGCGCATTTGCGGTGCCGACGGTTAATGTGATCATGGATAATGAAAGAGGCTTCTCATTCGGAGCGCTTGCCACTCAATGTAATTGTACATGTGATTAGGAATGGTTAGTGGTGAAGTGGCGGTGCCAGACTCCGGTTGGTTGGTTGCAGGTGTTCAGAGTAACAGTGACGCAAAAAAAAGCATGTTGTACCAGAAAACCAAAATCTTCATCTACAAAGCCAAGATCATTGTCCTCTATAGAGATTACTTATGGATAATCACAGGTATACATTCTTACTTTTAAAGTGCATATCATTGTAAATTCTCCACGAACAATTCATAGCGTTCATCTGAAGGATTAAGACATTAAAAGACGGAGTACTATCAATGAAGAAGTTGTGTGGAAAAGAAGTAAAATGCCACCAAAAGGTGCGAAAATCCTGCAGTGGTTGATGACGAATGGACGTTCTATCATTTGTTAATTAAGTTAGGAAGAAGGAGGGTCCTGCTTCCCACCCCCTCCTGCACATTATTTTTCTTTTATGTAATTTATTTTCAAACAATTCTGCGAATAAACAGACAAACAAACAAACCCAAAACAACACTTCTTTACCGGGAGTAAAGCGTACTTCGGCACCGTGACTTCGGCATGCCATAACGCTAACCAATCCGAGCGAGACAGGGCCTCTTTGTGCAACCCAAATAACACATAACTCCAGATGCCAGTGAAAGACTAGCCGAGTTATGTTCGGCATTTTACGGCCCATCCAGCGCGCTGATCGGCGGCCGTGTTCAGCAGCGCGAGCCGGGATCCGCTTTGTTCGCCTCTATTGATATCGATTTCGTCCAATGATCCAATCCTCTCCGCCGCACAGATACACAAGGAGATGTAAAATTAGATTGTGTGGCCACATGATTAAACTTCACCGTCGTGAGGGCACAACGAAAACTGATCACGAGGATTCTCGGACAATTTCCACTGATTGAACCCAGCAAACCTGATGATCTTGGCCAATCACATGCCAAGGTCCTTTTCTGTAAAACATACGCTGATGAGATTTGATGTCGTAAACTTTCTCCGATAAGATATGATATGCTATGATTAACTTACAAAAACATTGAAACGCGTACTACTACAAAAAATACAATACTGGAGTTAAGACTACACAGCAAGAGTTTATCTGCGGCATACAGAAGATTGAAAACAGAAAGCGTTTATTGTGCATTAATGTCAGTGACTAATTACGGGTAAACAGATGCAAAGGTATACAGTAATACGGTGGTTAAGACTACACAGCAAGAGTTTACATACAGCATACAGAAGATTGAGAACAAGCCTCTACAAAGGAATGAATGTGCCCGTATTCCCTCTACTCTCTGCCAGCATAATGAAAATATCTATCGCCACCGACATCACAGAAAAGGTTACCCAGCAATCAGATAAAGAACACATTGTCACTCGCTTTTTCCTGGGAGATGTTATAATCGTGGAAGGTCTTCACATTTATCTTTTACATGCCCTGACATCCTGACAGCTGGATAAAATGGACCTTAATGGAGCAAAGACAACTCTCTTAATGATCAGCCAATGGTAACCGGAGAACAGGCTTAACGTAAAACTAATTAACTGAACTGATTGACCTGAAACAATTTAATCAGGCCGAATGTTTTACAGGCTACCCAACGTGTAACAAGGCAGTAATCAGTAACATACTCACGGACGGCGACGATATTACAATAGAAGAAGCTTTATTGTCGCTACATGTACAGCGACTTTCGTATTGTCAACTACGAACTACAAAATGGAAATACAAAATGAACCTTAAAATTCTACTTACTATACAACAAGGTCCAACGTTAGTAAATCTATTATGGCCTATTACGATCATCAGGTGGGACTAGCCGTGGGTTTCAGTATCTTTTCTGATAACAAAGCAGCCTTGGTTTACCTATATCATATATGTATTTATAGTATATTAAGCAGAAGGCACAGTTGTAAAGACCAGGCGGACACTAAGTGCGTTTTTTCCCGAAACTCATCAAAACAGGATTCCTTACTATCAAATGCATGCACGGCGATACGTTGATTATCTTAATAAGCAGACAGTTTATTATGTTAAGTATCTTCATGATTTAACAAACCAGAAGTTGAATATTGTACACTCATTGTCCCATTTTAGTACTATCCACACACAAGAACCGGCCAGTTCTTTTGCTTCTGACCTTTCCATGACTCTTCTATGCAGTAATTCACAATTGGCCCACTCACCCATAAATAAAGCCTGGGCAATCCGGCAATACGTTTCGATCAGTAGATTATGTAGGTAGGTCAACGCCCGGTACAGTTTACATACAGGGGAGATTTAGAAGTACGTAACAGCCATCCTGGGACTTCAGAAACGTGCTGGAAGATTGTATTACATGGGCCATACATGTCGTTTTGAACACATTACTGAAGTTTTATATCACGCTTTCGTGTTCAAGCGGACTGAAGGCACAATCAACAGGAATTAGACTGAGCTGCATGGAATATACATAAGCCTAGCGGACAGGCGTGCCCGTAATAGAAGCGTTGATTTACGAAACTTGAAGTTGAGGCATGCCGTGTCTAAACGGCAGTGACGTAAATAAGAGTTGATACTACTAACGATGAAGGATTACTGGCGCGGGAGTATATCATACCATGATCATACTTGAGTTGAAATAAAGTGCAAGAGCGGAGAACTTCCTCGCATTGCCTGCAGAAGCCCCAGGATCCCCGACAACATTTTGGTGTCACAAGACAAATGAATTTTGTATCTGCACGACTGTCCTACGAATGTCCCCGAATCACTACAGTACGATAGTCGTACGACATACATAACAAATCGTACAGCCTATGAGAGTGTGTGTCGATCAATAAAGATAATAAATTTGTTGCAAATTCTTGCCCGAAGGCTAATTGCAAGTACGAAGCAGGAAAGCTGGAAAAAAGACGAACGAACAACGAAGAACAATACAATATGTGACTACTGTAATCTAAATGGTAATCCTAATAGAAATTTACCGTAGTGATTTAATGTTCTGTGCACGATTAGGATTTTCCACATTTTCGTTGGTAGATACCAGTGAATGTTGTTGCTTCATGCCGTCTGCCAATTATACCACCAGTGGTTTGCTCCGAATAACTTTTATGGACTTTTCTAACTGCACCAGTCTGGCAGATGTTTTTGTGAAAAAAATATGACACGAAGGACTTGAAATCAGCTGTGAACGCCAAATCTCATTATCGTTTCCATTTCAAAAATTGCAAGCCGAAAATTAGATTGCATGACAGCTAGGTTCGTCCTGAGGCTAGAAAAGTTCACTACAGCCTCGCAGAATACATGTGTTATACGTATGGTATCAATGTGGTATCTGTTCCGAAATGGCGGGATGTAAATGCGATTTGGCGAAAATATGTTGCGTTTATATTACTAACGACAGTCTACCGACCATTTCTCCCATACTTAAGGCCATTGCAATGCTTGTACGGCTAGAATAGCAGATTCCACTCGCCATTGAAGGAAGAGCCAATGTGATCCAGTACTTTAATTACATTAGTCTCTCAGCGAATTTCTAAGCGATTGCAGGTTCTCTTGATCTTGATTGGTATCTCAGGACCGTTTTAGAATATTGCAAGTAGTTGTTTTTTTTACATTCTTCGAAGCTAGTTTGAGTCACAGAAGGAAACGACAAAAGCGCCGACTGGCGACTAAAGACTGAACTGTATCTGTATCTGTATAGCCGGTATAACCGCCCGGCGGCGTTACAAAACAGCTTTGCAAGCGCGCGGCGCGGTGGCAGCTGGCTATATTACACAGAAAGACTTGTTACACCTAGCCTTTGCACATCTAACTGCAAGCGTTGTTTAAAGCTATGGAGTGTCCATACTGTACTTGGCCATGGTGGCAGCGAGTTCCACTGTACGATAGTTCTTGGAAAATATGAGTTTTTGAACACCTCAATCTTTGGTTGATAGCTCTGGTGCTTGAAGGTATTACTATGTCTTGTTCTTTTCTGAGTTTGTACTAGGTACAGAATATTTGTTTACATTCTAATTACCTCTAGAGAAGATTAAGAAACCCTGGGTAATGCCGCAAGGGGGTAAATGACTTTGTTTGTTCTGTATCTGAGATCCCACTGCACAAAACGCTGGATTTACCAATGGTAGTAAGTGCCAGTTTGTAAACAATACCTGACTTAACAATGGTAGTAATTAAAAGCCAAGTCCGGTAATTTCATTTACAACCATTGACTCTTATCTACTACCATTGTAATTTTGGGACTGTTTACAAAGTAAACATTACCCGACTTTACTGGCATTTACTACCATTGCTAAATCCAACATTTCATGCAGTGTTCGTACCTTTAAAATCATGGACTGACGTCAGCTATTTTACGTAACGTGTAAACGTGCACCTGATAATTGCTTGTATTCGCTACGCTGACCAGGGAGAAACATATTATCCATCTTGGGAAATTTTGACCCTTGCACAATCAGAAAAAAGGAAGACACAAAGAAATTACCGAAAATTGTATTATAATTCCCGTATGGTTTATTTGCACATGGCACATGATAAATGCTGCTTACACGGACACAATGGGCTTCTCTTCTCAAAACACACATTTCAACCATCATCAAAACACTTTTGTCTAGTAGTATAAAGCAAGCAAGCAATGAATTAATTACTAAAAGAAATTTCTGACTTGTCCAAGTCCATGTCCACGTGTGCAAAGCTTTTTGCCATGATGGCTAGAATAACCGTGACGTTAACGTCTTCTGGCAAATCTCAAGTTGCTTGCTCTACTACTACGACTACGCGTTACACACAATTCGCTGAAAACATTGTCTAGTCCTCTACAGTTGTGTTTCAGTCCTAACTATTTGACCGTCTCCTGGGCCATTCTGTTCTTGTCCTGTTTGTTCCCGGCCAAATCTCCGCAAACAGTTCAAGCATCCCCGGTAAGGAGCAGTGAGTTGTTGCCAGATTGCATTTCTCAAGTCAGCCATGCGAATTATGGTTGCCAATGGATTGAGTGCCGAGTTCAACACCATCAGGAACATCGCCCATCTCAGAACAGTGGCAGGTGAGCATACATCTCTGTTCCGAAAGCAAACTGGGCCAAGCGGGAGAGCTCCCAAACCCAGGAGCCAGAAGACCAACGCCAACGTCACAAGGATCATCACAGTTCTTGCCTTTCTTTCGCTGGAATCCAATCTCCGCTGAGCTTCGTCCTGTGCATCGTGGCCTTCGCTTCCTCCAGCCCTGTCCTGGTTTTCTCTAGCTTCAGCCCATCGGGCCCCACCTCCTCTGAACTGCCGCGGTCTTGTCTTTTGACGTCGTTTGATGCGCACATAAACGCTGATGTTTGTGAGCATCAAGACGAAACATAGGGATACAATTATGGAAGATACAAGAATAGCATAACTCAAGGGGACAAAGCAGTAGTGTCCTGCGGCGATAGAGCGATCATATATACAATTCCGGCCCATAGAAGATGAAAAGACACACAACGACAGGACGATCCATGAACATACAATTGCTACACAAGCATTCCGCTTGGCCTTAGAAGCGTTGTTGTAAAAGAAAATAGGGTGCCTCACAGCTATGTAACAATCTATGGATAACAAAGATAGAGCGGATGCCGACATCGTTTGGGTAAACATCATACAAGTAGTAAAGTGAAACACAGCAATAACTCCGTATTGGCTCAACTGCCCAAAAGCTAAACAAATAAGGAGAACCCCAGGCAGGAGGTCTGACGTGGCGAGGTTTGCGATGTACAGATACATGGCCTTGTGAAGCTTCCGTGTTCCGATGATGCCGAAAAGGACCGTAACATTGGCTAATATGATAAAGACCCCCAGGACTCCAAACATGTACACGGGCCACCCGTTACTACCTAACAGGGTGTCATATAAGGGACAAGCCTCACTGGCCTGAAGGTAGGACATGTTCGTGTGGCGGAGGTGCCAATGGTAACACTGCAATATGTTGTCAAACCATAGAGGGTCCGAGCTGTTGCCAAACCGTAGAGGGTCCGAGCTGTTGTTGAACAGTAGAGGGTCCGAGCTGTTGTCGAACTGTAGAGGGTCCGAGCTGTTGTCGAACCAAAGAAGGTCCGAGCTGTTGTCAAACCGTAGAGGGTCCGAGCTGTTGTCGAACCGTAGAGGGTCCGAGCTGTTGTCGAACTGTAGAGGGTCCGAGCTGTTGTCGAACAGTAGAGGGTCCGAGCTGTTGTTGAACAGTAGAGGGTCCGAGCTGTCGTCGAACTGTAGAGGGTCCGAGCTGTTGTCGAACAGTAGAGGGTCCGAGCTGTTGTCGAACTGTAGAGGGTCCGAGCTGTTGTCGAACAGTAGAGGGTCCGAGCTGTTGTTGAACAGTAGAGGGTCCGAGCTGTCGTCGAACTGTAGAGGGTCCGAGCTGTTGTCGAACCGTAGAGGGTCCGAGCTGTTGTTGAACCGTAGAGAGTCTGAGCTGTTGTCAAATCGTAGAGGGTCCGAGCTGTTGTCGAACAGTAGAGGGTCCGAGCTGTTGTTAAACATGTTGACCGGATTCTGCTGGTCAGTCGTTGGTGAGCAAAGTGATGACCGGTGAAGGACGTCTGTGCCGATGTGCTCTATCCGTCTAGATCTGAAGCTCCCGATTGAACAGATCTGTCTTGAGCAAGGCTGCGAGCTTCACATTTATAGCGAAGGTGCAGCTGTTTTTTTTTAAATCCACGGCTTACTACATTGAGACCTTCCCTATTACCTACCAGGTAGATTAAGCCGATAAAGCCATACGGTCTCCAACTCTTCACAGTTGTCACGATTTTTCGATCGTCGGGACTTACTCGGAATCTCCATATGCATGCTAAGCATACAAGGACAGGTGACAGTGGACATATGAATACACTTCAAAAGAGTGATATAATGTACTTCAAAGTAAATTATGCTAGCTGATCTACAGCTCACTTTGATATCGCTGTCTGTCTTAGCACTTAATTCTCTCATACTTCCCTTGAGTTTGAATGGCGAATGCTGATAACGACAGTTGGAAATCGTAAAAGGTGGTGATGTGCAAATCGCTTGAAAGAGCTCGAGGTTAAATGCAATGTACTTCAAACACAAAAGACATAGATAACACTCTCTCAGCTGCAGCTGTCTTCGTAATCTCTGGCTGCCGAAGCCCTTCATTCTTTCATACTTCCCATGAGTTTGAATGGTGAATGCTAATAACGACTGGTGACAAGTGTAAATGGTGGGGATGCTTGAAAGAGGAAATGCAATGTACTTCAAACACAAAAGACGTAGATAACACTATCTAAGCTGCAGCTGTCTTTGAAATCTCCGGCTCTCTGATGCTCTCCCTGACATCCTCCGGGTAGATTAAACAAGCAAAGGCAGCTGGCAAGCTGGGTTAGTTATAATGTACAATGCACTTAAATAAGTAATCCTAACATATCATGTAATCTTACATACAGCTGGGCTGGAATCTCAGGCTGTCATGCCAATAATGTCAATCTTTCTGTTGTCAAGTAGCGCACAATACTTGAATACCATCTTTTTGTTTCTGTTGTCATACATGTAAATCTAAGAAACTCTTATTATTAGATTTTCAGGATTTCACCCTCTGCTCCCTGACCTTATTTGGTCATGCTTAACTTAGGGCGGTAATAACGTAAAGATTCTGATGACCATATAAAACAGGGCGCTGAAGTAAACATTACCTGACTTTACTGGCATTACTACTATTGGTAAATCCAACTTTTCGTGCGGTGTTCGTACCTTTAAAATAATGGACTGACGTCAGCTATTCTATGTAACGTGTTAAACTTCCAAATGATAATTGCTTACATTCGCTACGCTGACCAGGGAGAACCATATTCTTCATTATGGTCAATTTTGACCCTTGCACAAGGAGAAAAAAGGAAGACAGAAAGAAAGTACCGAAAATTGTATCATAATTCCCGTATGCTTTATTTGCACATGACACATAATAAATATGCATATAAATGCTGCTTACACAGACACAATAGGCTTCTCTTCTCAAAACACACATTTCAACCATCATCAAAACACTTTTGTTTAGTAGTATAAAGCAAGCAAGCAATGAAGTAATTACTAAAAGAAATGTCTCACTTGTTCAAGTCCATGTTGATGTCTGTAAAGCTTGTTGGCTAAAATAACCGTGACGTTAACGTCTTCTGGCAAATCTCAAGTTGCTTGCTCTACTACTACGACTACGCGTTACACACAATTCGCTGAACACATTGTCTAGTCCTCTACAGTTGTGTTTCTGTCCTAACTATTTGACCGTCTCCTGGGCCATTCTGTTCTTGTCCTGTTTGTTCCCGGCCAAATCTCCGCAAACAGTTCAAGCATCCCCGGTAAGGAGCAGTGAGTTGTAGCCAGATTGCATTTCTCAAGTCAGCCAGGCGAATTATGTTTGCCAATGGGTTGAGTGCCGAGTTCAACATCATCAGAAAAAGCACCCCCCTCGTGAAAGTCGCAGGTGAGCATACATGTCTGTTCTGGTAGCAGACGTAGCCAAACGGAAGAGCTGCAAAACCCAGCAGCCAGAAGACCAACGCCAGCGTCACAATGATCATCACAGTTCTTGCCTTTCTTGCGCTTGAGTCCAATCTCCGCTGAGCTTCGTCCTGTGCATCGTGGCCTTCGTTTTTACCAGTCCCTTCCAGGTTTTCTCTAGCTTCAGCCCATCGAGTCCTGCCTCTTCTGAACTGCCGCAGTCTTGTCTTTTGACGTCGTTTGATGCGCACATAAACGCTGATGTTTGTGAGCAGCAAGACAAAACATAGGAATACAATTATGGAAGCTACAAAAATAGCATAACTCAAGGGGACAATGCATTGTCCTGCGGCGATAGAGCGATCATATATACAATTCCAGCCCATAGAAGATGAAAAGACGAACAACGGCAGAACGATCCATGAACATACAATTGCTACACAAGCATTGCGCTTGGCGTTAGAAGCGTTGTTGTGAAAGAAAATAGGGTGCCTCACAGCTATGTAACAATCTATGGATAACAAAGATAGAGCTGAGGCCGACATCGTCTGAGTAAACAACATACAAGTAGCAAAGTGTAACACACCAATAACTCCGTATTGACCCAATTGCCCGAAAGCTAAACAAATAAGGAGAACTCCAGGCAGGAGGTCTGACGTGGCGAGGTTTGCGATGTACAGATACAGGGCCTTGTGAAGCTTCCGTGTTCCGATGATGCCAAAAAGGACCGTAACATTGGCTAATATCATGAAGATCCCCATGACTCCAAACATGTACAGAGACCAATCTCTACTACCTAACACAGAGTAGTATGAAGAGCAAGTCCCACTGGCTTGAAAGTAGGACATGTTCGTATGGCGGAGGTGCCAATAGTAACACTGAACCGTGTTGTCAAACCATAGAGGGTCCGAGCTGTTGTCAAACCGTAGAGAGTCCGAGCTGTTGTCAAACCGTAGAGGGTCCGAGCTGTTGTTGAACATGTTCACCGGATTCTGCTGGTCAGTTGTTGGTGACCAAAGTGATGACCGGTGGAGGAGGTCTGTGTCGATGTGCGCTATCCGTAGCTGTCTGAAGCTCCCGATTGAACAGATCTGTTTTAACCAAGGCTGAGAGCTTCACATTTATAGCGAAGGTGCAGCTGTTTTTCAAATCTCTGGTTTTAACAACATTGAACTTGTCACGATTTTGCGATCGTCGGGACTTATTTGGAATCTTCAAATGCATGCTAAGCATACAAGGACAGGTGACAGTTGAAATATGAATGCACTTAAAAAATAGACATGTAATGTACTTCAAAGTAGATCATGCTATACAAGCTGGCAAGCTGGGTTAGTCATAATGTACAATGCACTTAAATATAAGTAATCCTAACATATCATGTAATCATCTTACATACAGCCGGGCTGGAATATCTGGCTGTCATGACATTAGTGTCACAACCTTTCTGTTTTCTATGAGTTAAAGAAAATAACGGCAGGTTGGATTAAAGGCAATGCGCGATGCTCTTTAGATGGGAAGCCTCACAAGCAGGAATAACGAGTAATACTACACAGACTGCAGCTGGAGCTGTGTACCTCAGCAAATGTCTTTTACAGGTACACACAGGGCTTTTTATACAGGCCCCGGACCTTTACCTACACTCGAGATATTGGAGTCAATAGCCCCTTTGATGCACATCGCCCAGGAATGCAATTTCAGAGTAGGTTTTCGTTATAACAAGATTATGCCGATGTACTAGTAATTCCAAATTTCTGTGCTCTGCAGATCTGTTGATGAAAGTAAAATCTAGTTAAAATCTAAAGTTTCTCAACCCTAAATTCTATCAACATACCCATACTGTAATTGTGTCATTGCATTAAACGCTTAATAAAAGATGACGTGCTACCATGTTTTAGGAGAGATGCACCTTTTCGTACAACAATCAGTACCCATGCCTACAGTCAGGCGTAAGGTACATTTGTATCTAGGCACGTTTACCCAAAATGGCTTTAACAACATTGAAACCTTTCCTGTTACCTACGAGGTAGATTAAGCCGATAATGCCATACGGACTCCAACTGTCTTCACAGTTGTCACGATTTTTCGTTCGTCGGGACTTATCCGGAATCTCCATATGCATGCTAAGCATACAAGGACAGGTGACAGTGGACATATCAATACTCAAAAGAGTGATATAATGTACATCAAAGTAAATGATGCTAGCTGATCTACAGCTCACTTTGATATCGCTGTGTGTCTGAGCACTTAATTCTCTCATACTTTCCATGAGTTTGAAACGTTGAATGCTGATAACGCCAGGTGGAAATCGTAAAAGGTGGTGATGCGCAAATCGCTTGAAAGAGCTCGAGGAAATGCAATGTACTTCAAACACAAAAGACGTAGATAACACTGTCTAAGCTGCAGCTGCCTTTGAAATCTCTGGCTCTCTGACGCTCTTCCTGACTTCCTTTGAGTAGATTAATCAAGCAACGGCAGCTGGCAAGTTGGACTAGTTATAATGTACAATGCACTTAAATAAGTAATCCTAACATATCATTTAATCTTACATATAGCTGGGTTGGAATATCTGGCTGTCAGGACATTAGTGTCACAATCTTCCTGATGTCAAGTAGTCGCATAATACTTGAATACCATCTTCTTGTTTCTGTTGTCATAAATGTAAATCTAAGAAGCTCTTATTATTAGATTTCTAAGATTTCACCCTCTGCGCCTTGACCATATTTGGTCATGCTTAACCTAGGGTGGTAATTACGTAAGTATTCTGATTACCATGATATAAAACAGAGCGCTGAAAAGGTTTTGCACATCTAATCGGTATTAATTAAAAACCGGTCCACAATTTAGATGGATCCTTTGAGGAAACAGACACTGTTATTCAAACAATGAAGATGTTATTACAGCAAAAAGTAACACACCTACCACTTCATATAACAAAAACATAGATCATAACAAAATTACAGCACAAAGTTGTAGCGCATTCAAGGTACGAAGACTTATTTTTACGCTTCCACTTCATATAATAAAAAACATAGATTATAACAAAATGAAATCCCATTTAATGAAATACAAAGGAAAATAAATATCTAACCAATTTTAACCCTCCTTGATCTAACACAATGTAATAAAGAACAAAGATATTAAAAGGTTGATAGACACAAGTCCAGTTCCCCACCCAATGAAGAAAACGATAAAACGGTAGGACACAGTATAAAATACAAGGGAAAATTGAGTTTGGTTTGTTTGTTTGTTTGTTTGTTTGTTTGTTTGTTTGTTTGTTTGTTTGTTTGTTCAGAAATTGTAACATGACAATACAAAGTGTGCACTAGGCAGCAAGTATGCTGATAGCGTGCACACCTAACAAATGATACTCATTTACACCTGAGTCAAGTGAGGAAAGTCGCGTAAAGTGCCTTTCCCAAGGGCACAAGGTGGCATGTCAGGACTCGAACCCGGGACCTCTTGGTTCCGAGTCGAGTACTCTGTCGTTGCGCCACACGACCCCATTTTAGGAGCATTTTGTTGCGGTAAGCAAATTTTCAGTAATCGGCAAAATGTTAGAATTGGCAACGATTTAACATAGGGTGTGTCCTAAGAGCCTGGAGAGTTTGCTACTGTCTGCTAATTGATCTTGATTTGCCTAAGACCGTAATTAAGCAAGAGATTTAATGAACATATGAATGAAAAAAGCGCTGGCAGAGTTTTTGCACATTTGCATTGACCAAGGAGGTTTAAAGCTCCTTTCATCGAACCATCCCCCGAGACAACACCTCTTCGATATTGTCTAATCTTTGACCATATTTGGGCATGCTTGCCCTAAGGCAGTAGTTAGGTAAGTATTTTGATGATCATACAAAACCAAGCTCTGGAAGGTTTTTTGCATCATTTGTATCGACTCAGCGCCGGAGACGACACCTGTTCGAAGGTTCGCGCTCTTTCCTCCGTAAGTATGCCATCTTTGTTTGTTTAGGAAAATGTCTAAACTATGCATGATGTACAAAATGACCAATAAACTGGTGAATGTACCAACTACCAAGTACCTAATACCAGCTCAGAAAAGAACAAGAAATAGTCACGCCTTCAAGTACCAGAGTTATCAACCAAAGATTGAGGTGTTCAAAAGCTCATTTTTTCCTAGAACTATCGTAGAGTGGAACTCGCTGCCACCAAGTACAGTAGGGGCATCGTCACTAGATAGTTTTAAACAATGTTTAGAGTTAGACGTTCAAAGGTTAGGTGTAACATGTCCTTCAGTGTAGCCAGCTGCGCCGCCTTCGCGTGCCTGCGAAGCTGGTGTGTTACGCCGAAGGGCGGTTATACCGGCTATACAGATACAGAGAATCTCCATTTAGTAGAATACAGATCCTGTTTGTGGCATAGGAGTTCTCCTGTGTGTTTTTCGAGTAAGTAGAGTAAGTAGCGGTTCTAAACTGTAGGTTGGGAACATTTGAACCTTCTTGGTTTCCACCTGCTGATACTTAGCAAGGCACATTTTTTCCATCTTCACCTCAAAACAAGGCTCATAAGAACCACTCACATGTTTTGGGTTACAATAATAGACTGTGAAGACAGATGTTTGTTTATCCGGTGGTAGACTTGAAAAGTTTAAGGTTGTAACCATTAGGGAAGCATTCACAAGGAAGCTTGTTCCATAGTGATGTAGTTCTAGTTTAATTTGATGCAATTTGAGGCTAACTTTAACGCTTACACATGTACAGTTCATTATACGTCTATTTCTATCTAAATATATTTAACAGATAGTATGGCTGGTCATCTGTATCTATATCTGTATCAGTATGGCCGGTATAACCGCCCTTCGGCATAACACACAAGCTTCGCAGGCACGCAGCGCGGCGGCAGTTGGTTACTTAGTATATTACACCAAACGATCTGTTAAACCTAACCTTTGCACTTCTAACTGCAGGAGTTGTTTAAACTTTCTCGATGCCCCAACTGTACTTGGTGGCAACGAGTTCCACTCTACGCTATTTCTTGTTTTTAAAAAAAGTGGCTTGTAAGCAACTTGTTGAAAATGGTCAAGAAGCCACCGACCGCTGGTCAACTGGTCAGACCAGTAGACCAATTAACAGACAACAGACAGTTCTCAGTCTGATAATTATTGCATTAATTTATCACATGTGCATAATTTAAAGGCTCTTTGAGGCGTCTTGCAAGTATCGTTTGTGTCAGGCCGCAAAGCACTAAAGTTTAAGATGTAGTCAACAGGCACGCCCGACATTTAGCAGAACTAAGCGCCATGAGCAGTCCTTTATACCACGTGCACTCAAGTTGCTCTCTGAACATCATGAGTAGTGGTACCACATGTATGACCTTATGTACAGCTGTATAAATGTTGTTTAATTCACGATTTTTAATGTAATTTGTTATTTTAATGATCGATTATGTAAATGCCATGTGTGCAGTGTCATATGTCATTCTTTGTATATATGACATGCCAGTCAATTTTCTTTAAATAAAACTGAAACTGAAAGAATCTAAACAATCTGAATTTTTCCTCAGCTTCACTTCGACTTTAAGAAAACATCATGTGTGACGAAGAAGAGAGTGGCCCCACTCTGGTTGTGGACAACGGGTCCGGACTCATCAAGGCTGGGCTGGCTGGAGAGGACTCCCCCAAGGCCGTGTTTCCGTCTGTTGTGTGCGCTGATTCGGTAACCTGAACATTTGTTACTCACTCACTCACTCACTCACTCACTCACTCACTCACTCACTCATTCATTCATTCATTCATTCACTCTCATTCACTCACTCATTCACTCACTCACTCAATCTCTCACTCATTCACTCACTCACTCACTCAATCTCTCACTTAATTAATTACTCATTCACTCACTCATTTACTCACTCACTCATTCACTTACTTATTCATTCAGTCATTTAGTCATTCACAATCTTGCCAGATAATGCCGTAAGTACCCAAAATGTACAGGGGGGGCACATTTCGGGACTAAAACAGGCCTTGAAGCAGTACCATTAGGCACAAAAGCATGCCTTATGCAACTTCCGTAAATGTTGAGTATATGTACTCAGCCTGTAGCCTGCCAGGTTTCGAGCTAGGCACGTACGTTTTCATTTCATACCTCTATGGTCTTATTCCAAGTCATAACCATGTGTTTCTATGTTTCTCAATACCGTTTAGTCATACAAATGTGCAAAAAACCTTCCAACGCTCTAGTTTGTATGCTCATCAACATACTTACCTAACTACTGCCTTAGGGCAAGCATGTCCAAATATGGCCAAAGAGCAGACATGTCGCAGAGGTGTTGTCTCGGGGGATGAGTCGGTGAAAGGAGCTTTGAACCTCCTTGGTCGATGCAAATGTGCAAAAAGTCTGCCAGCGCTTTTTTTCATTCATATGTTCATTAAATTTCTTGCTTAATTACAGAAGAAAGATCAATAAGCGGACAGTGGCAAACTGTCCAAGCTCACAAGTATCAAGCAGACATTGACACCATAATGATGATATTGACATTTATAACATAACGATGATTCTAGGGTGGCAGCTATGTGGGGGCCGAGGCCCAGGCCAAGAGAGAGGTCCTGAAGTTACAGTACCCCATCGAGCACGGCATCATCACCAACTGGGACGACATGGAGAAGATCTGGCGCCACATGTTCAGCAAAGAGCTCGGCCTGTCGCCCGAGGAGCACACCATGATTCTCACTGAAGCTCCGCTGAACCCCAAGGCTAACAGGGAGAAGATGACGCAGGTATTTTTTTTTTTATTCCAACACAATCACAAGACGTGGTGACGCACGGTCAAGTTTTTCAACTTATTTTTATGCTTTTATCCTTTTTTTTTTTGGTAATGACCATCCCAATTATGCCCTCCCCTCTCTTCAAACCAACTCGTTTTAGCTATATGTGACCTGTTCTGCTTTCTTTTTCTTCTGGGATGAGAGTTTTGACTCACGCTTCAACTAGGCCTTTTATGAATCCACACTTTTTTCTCAAACGTCTTGTATAATACCTTTATTTTTCATCGTAAAAGTGTCTGCGAGATTATAAGTTGTGCCTACCTTGAGTTCGCAGTCACTTTGTCTGTGTCCTTTCATTTGTATTTATTACTGTTTTTTCTGAATAAAAAAAAAACAACTCTAAATTTGTACGATTGTTTTCCAGATCATGTTCGAAACCTTCAACGTGCCTGCCATGAACATTAGTATCCAGGCGTTCCTCGCCCTGATAACAACCGGCAAGACTACCGGAGTCGTCCTGGACTCAGGTTCTGGAGTCACCAACGCCGTTCCCATCTACGAAGGCTACGCCCTCCCACACGCCATCTTGCGACTAGACCTGGCCGGACGAGACTTGACGGAGTATCTACAGAAGATTCTTACAGAGAGGGGATATTCTTTCACCACCACAGGTATGTCCATTTCATAGTGGTAGCCATGAATGTAGTTGTGGAAGTGAAACTAGTTCGTAAATATTTTACGTTTGGGAACGCATCTATAGCATTGACACCTGTGCTGCAATGCAATGTGAACCAGTCAGAATTGCCCTGAAAAGGGTGACAGACGTTCACCGAAACGTCGGCTGAATAAAACACTTGGTTGTGAAAAAAGGGTCTCTTTATTCAGTAAAACTAGTTCTGTAGTTGCAGAAGCGTCTGTTACGATAGTGTAAGAGGCTGTCATGACTGGTTTCCATGGTTTCAGGGAATCCTGAGCTCCTATTGGGCAGATTTGATTTCATAATAATGATAAAGAACCCCTAGTTCCTATTGGTAATGGCAGTTCTTTGGATGGAAATGATTCTTTGAGTTAGAGGTCTCAGGAAGGAGGCTCTATCAGTCCCTGACAGGAAGAGATTGTGTAATACGGGCAAAGTTTTACCGCTCTTTTCCTCGTTTTTTTTATTAAGGCCACACCGACTTAATTTTATGGATGACATCCGCGCGGGCATTGATTTTCGCCTGTTCTCAAAAAAAAAAAAAAAGGTCATGTCTTTCGAGGCTTCACGGAACTCCGGAACTCCGGAACTCGGCTGGAACTCAGTACAGACTGTCGACTCATCAATGCCGCAAAAGGGCGGCTTATCGTAAAACGAAGGAGGAAGCTGTGAAGGAGGATGAGACCTGAACAAGACTATCTACATCTACCTCCTGCAAATAAAAACTTGTTTGTTTGATGCAGTCACTGTGTCCTGTGCTTCAATTCACAATACCAGCTTTGTATTCCTGTGGTTAAGCAGCATTTTGTTTTTTTGCCGGATTTTTTTTTCGCCCTCTCGCATTAGTTTTGTGGTCCCCAGAGGATGCCATCCATAAAATTAAATCAGTGTGGCCTAAAGCATACGAAAAGAAATACAAGACAGCGATTGCGATGCACTCAAATTATAAAACTTACTGTATATAAGCTCCGCCATCGAACATAAAATGATCAACAAAGACATAACACTACATAAAAATAACATATAAATATACACAATCTAAGCTAATAATTCCTCGGTTCACAGCTGAAAAGGATATCGTGCGCGACATCAAAGAGAAGTTGTGCTACACCGCCATGGACTTCGACAGTGAGATGAAAAAGGCCGAGGAGAGCACCGACATAGAGAAGAACTACACACTGCCGGATGGCCAGGTCATCACCGTTGGCAACGAGAGGTTCCGCTGCCCTGAGGTGCTCTTTCAGCCTAACCTTATCGGTAAGTTTGACTATTTTATTTCCTCAGTATGTGAAATTGAATGTCCTATTTTATTTCCTTAATATGTGACTGTAAATCTCCATTACTATGAGTTCATTAGTATTACAAATGTGATTGTCCTATTTTATTCCCTAATATGTGAACTTTTAACCCAAGTATGTAATTCAGCCATCCTGTGTGCTGCAATGTACTTGAGATTGTATAATATGTATTATCAATTAATAAACGTATTATATATAAGTTTTTTCAAAGGTTCTCGAATGTTTTTCATGCAGCTTGAATATGTCTACCAATCATATTTCTGCAGTAAGAAGTTTTTTCCAACATTTCATGACAAGACAAGGTGACAGCAAACTCAAGTTATTTTCTAAAGGGGTACATGTACACTCCTGTGTGAGACGTCTGCCAGTCATGCTTTTGTTGATACAAATAAACCAATAAACATGGAATGAAGCAATTCACCGCTTTCGAAGTTAAGAACCCTAACCACAAGAACACCTTCTATCCTTTCCTTCCCATGGCGATGTCAGCTCCAGAGACACTAGAAATAAACACCTTCTGTCCACATTTAGAGCACGAACAAACAGATATAAGAATAGTCCTATTCCGTACATGATAAAACTACTGAACGAACAGTGACTTCTCCGTATTAAGAACATTATATGATGTAAATAATAATGTTAGTACCAAATGTCAATTTGTGAATAGCTAGGATCATTGATGTGAAAAGTATGCAATTCAGGCCCATTACCTGGCTGCGATGTACTTTTTAAGGATCATGTTGATCAAATAAACCATTCATTCATTCATTCATTTATTTATTCATTCTTGTCTCGCCAGGAAAAGAGGCTGAAGGGATCCACAAGCTTGTGTACAACACCATCATGAAATGTGATGTCGACATTCGCAATCAGCTGTACGAAAACATCGTCCTGGCCGGAGGGTCCACCATGGTTGAACGTAAGGCCATAGCAAGTCATTTTTATGGATGACATCAGCGCGCGCATTGATTTTCGCCTGATCGAAATAAAGAACAAGAAATTTTGTTGTCTTCTGGCAGTGGTCAACATGCCAAAAATGGGCAAATAGTCGTAAACGTCTATCGGTTCAAAATGTTAAACCCCATACTTTTTCCCCTGACCCAGGCATAGGTGGCCGCTTGCAGAAGGATATCGCAGGCCTGGCTCCAACTGACGTGGTCATGGTTCACGCCCCGCGCCTAAGGAATCACTCCGCGTGGCACGGCGGGTCAAAGTTCGCCTCCCAGCCCGACTTCCGCGAGAAGTGTGTCTCCAAGGATGAGTTTGACGAGGCCGGGCCCGCCATCGTCCACCGCAAGTGTTATTGAGAGATAATAAATACACCAAAATGTTACGTGTGATCTACAACAAACCTTGGTGGTCGTTTACAAAGAACAAACAAGTGTACGGGAGCCTTCCACCTATTATAACAGTTATAAAGAGACGGAGGTTGAGCCTCGCTGGACACGTGACGCGACACGGGGAACCTGCTGGGAGACTGCTTCACTGGACCCCGGAAGCAAAACGGAGAAGGGGCCGGCCATATTTAACACTACAGAAAATTATCGAGACTGAAACTGGACTAGGTTTAAAAGAACTGTGGGACGCTATGCAAAATAGAGAATACTGGAAGCGGAACTTTGTTGACTCAACTCACTATGAGTAGGACGATAGATAGATAGATAGATAGATGAATACGGCCCCCTCTGGCGGCTCCTGTTGGTACTACAGGCCCAGGCCTGGGGAAGTTAATGCTCTGTTCCTGTTTGACAAGAGTGCTTTGATTCGTTAGTGGTGAATAAGGTTACTTATAACGTTAACGTTGAGCATAGGGTATATGGATGTTAAATGTCATGGGAAAATTGAAGTGTTGGGTTAGGTAGAGTGCAGGGTTAACGTTAGAATGCAAAGAACTAACGATTAAAAATAGGGTGCAATGATATGTGTGGGCGTCTAGTTACAGATATAGGTGGCATCGAAAATGAAAAAAACTGTCAAAGATTCACACAACTGGAGTTACAAAAGATGTCCCAACAGGATGCCCCAACACCAACCTTCAACTTGCAGCTTATTATCATTATTCCTTTTTATCTTGTCTTCAGTACAGTGGTTCAGTAACTTTTGTAACTATGGTTTTGTCATATGATGTGATGGTGTGAGTGTCTGAAGTAAAGAATAAATAAAAGAAACAATAATGTGCAAAAATGGCTCTGAAGCATAGCAGCTACGAGTCCTATAAGCAAGGCAATCGGAGATAGCAGACTTCACCCCCTGAAACTGCAGTGTGGACTTGCACATGGGTTCCTTTTGCTGTATCGCACACACACACACGCGCACACACACACACACACACACACACACACACACACACACACACACACACAAACATGCACACACACACACACACACACACACACACACACACACACACACACAAACATACATAGTTACACACACACACACACAATACACGCAACACACGGATTCTTTGAAGGTTTAATCTAAAATCTGCAGTCAATTGGGAATATAGACAAACTTGCAATAATCAGGACGATTAACAAGCTAGCCCCTAGGGTCACCAGACACAGACAAGCTTCAAACAACACTTCACAGTCCACTCCCTTGGGTGAAGTAGCTATGATAAAGATAGACAAAGGGCTTTGATTCTATTATGGTTAATTAATCTAGGATCTGGAATGTGAGTAAAAAAAACAGCCGGACGGCAAGATTTGAGGGAGATGACAGCGCCTCTGTGCGCCTTAACTTCTTTTATATAATAGTAACATCGGAGATGACATCTGTTCAAAGGTTCTACGCAATACTTGGTAAAGCCCTACTGTGTAAAGCGCCTCACAGCGAATTAACTTTGTATTATCATCTCACCAAAGTGAAAATAACGGAATATAGATTTTGACCTTATTTTTCACCTAATATTTTCTTAATTGGTACACAGTTGTAAATATACCGTGTATATCCTTCTATCAATACTATAATACCACGTGCTTCATATATGCATGTTTACAGGTATAGGCTTAAGATACCTCACGACACACAGTTACAAGACATATACTAGGACCCATTGGTTAACGTTATACCAGAAACATACAGCCTTTTAATTTTCAATGTCCGTATTAATATTTCGCCCCCCATTTTCTTAAACGCCCATGTTCAAGATTGACCTCTATGACCTTTGTGCAGGTAGAATCAGTTTCATGTCACAACCATTAATCCCGACCTTCCCTCACATCGACCTTGACCCTCGTGACCTGCGTTCGATTAAATAAATGATCCTCTTATTGGCGGGAAATTGGCCAAGAAGCCTGTAGGATAGTATTAATGATAGGTTGTTAACGTAGCACACAACGACTGGGTAGCAAAGAAGAGTGGTGAAATAACAGTAGGTGAAAAATGAAAATACTGACAAGAAATGCGTTTTGCTTATTAGAAAAGTAAAGTCAAAATGATGGTCAGAAATCTATATTCGGTACCTTTCACCTTCACTTTGTCGGTCAAGGACAAAATGGCGGCAACGTTAAGTAAGAACGACAGCTGGAGAATAACCGCCTTCTGTTGCTGCGGGATAAAAATTGACCAATCAACGTTGTTAACAAGAATTGAGTTTTGTAGGGTAAGACTATCCCCCAGTGTAAAATAGGGTTAACAAGCTACCGACGATACTCAAACCGCTCTTTGTATCATAAACTTTACGTGGTTCTCAGTTTTATCGCTTTGACGTAAAGTTTATCAGCGGGTTTGTTCGCCCTTCACCTTTAATACACTCCTGTAAAGCATAGGTTTACGGTCTAGCTTATTTGCTCTTGTAACAAATATACTTATATACTTGTTTTCAATGGCAAAATTTACTATATATATAATAGCTTCGATGAAAATGACAACTGCGATATCTAGTTACAATAAAGGAATGCTTTGGGTGTTACATGCTAATTGGCTCAGTTTTTGTACAACTGTCGCTAAAGCCCCTGTCACACATTCACGAATCAGGCCTCCCGAACGCTAGCCGAATGCCCGCCAACCATGGTTCCGAGTGAGTCGGCTAGCGTTCGGCTGGGTTGGCTAGCGTTCGGCTGGTGTTCGGCTGGGTTGGCTACGGTTCGGCTGCGCCAGCCGAATGTTTCAAAATGTAGGTTGGCCACCATTCGGGGCTGGTTCGTGGCTGGTTCGGGGAATGGTTCTGAAATGGTTAGGACGTGGTCGCCGCGGAAAGATAGGCGTGGCCTAAATCTGGGCAGTTGCTCACGAACGCCAGCCGACCTGTGCGGCTAGCGTTCGGCTAGCGTTCGGCTGGCGTTCGGGAGGCCTGATTCGTGAATGTGTGACAGGGGCTTAATGCTGAGGTTACATTTTCAAACCGGGGCCCGGCTGGGCTGTGTCGATTAACGAAAAACCAACAATTTATATCAGAATATACGCAAATAGTTCCCATTATTAATTTCTTGAACTTTTTTGTGCTTTGTTGTCTTTTACATCATACTAAATAGTATCTAGTGGAGGAGTAGGTCAACTGTTCATTGGGCTAATTTGTTTTGAGATCAGTTTCACTTCCCGTGCTGAAGAGAGGCATACTCGCAGGGGCAATAAACTGGAAGTTTTCGGCGGGATGGACCGTAAAGGAGTCCCATGCAGTGGTTTTCAGAAGGGAGCCGGCCTGCGGGGTCTGACTCCCAAGGTGCATCGGAGCCCGTTAGTTATTTAATGTATCAGTGGTTTATGGTCATGTTGTTTCCCAGGAGAGACTTTATCGGTTCCTGATTGAAAAATTGTAAGCAGATCCCATTCCGACTCGTTTGGTGAAGATTATCAGTCATATCTGCGACAAAAACGTTAACTGTTGCCGGACATAACAGGCCGATTTACTACCTCTTTGGATTTCACCGTTTTTCGCTTTATTTATCTAAATAAGGGATACACTCATAACTAGGCCGTAATGAGCTGCTCTTCAGCTATACATGGGTTACATTAAAGTTACTATTAAAAAGATTTCATTTCATTTTATTTATTTCACCAGGAAGTGCTTATGGCCAGCAAGCACTTTTCAAAGACTCTTGGGGGGATGACCCCAAAATAAAGTAACAAGATAAGCACGTCGGCAGAACGTACTGCACCTGCGCGAAACCCGTAATGTATTGTGCATAGCACTTTGGCAGAACGTCTCATATAAGGTTGTATTAGAGCATATAAGGTTGACTGCCTACATCTGTAGTTTTCAGATGTTGTATAGGAAACGATATCGTCTGCAACAGGCAAAATTTTGATGCAACCTTGACAACGGAAAACGTGAAGAATCAGGGGTTTGCGCAGGCGCAGTACGTTCTGCCGACGTGCTAACAAAATATAATATCATATGATCACAATGAGAAAGAAGCCGACTAAAATACATACATTCATAAATAAATAGAGATTGATTCTAAGTAACCAGTTGTACAAGATGCGCGATTTAGTCATCAACATCACACATCAAAATTCCCGCAAGAGTGCAGATAGATAGGGGATTTTACGACACACGTCTTCATTTTTCTACGGTTTTACGACTTTTCCTTCATTGTGCGCCAGTTTTATGAAGGGCTTGAGGTGGCTTCGCCATTTGCAAGGCGGCAGTAGGATATCATGGCCTGTTTGTCAAAGGAGGCGACAATATCGCTGCACGGAAATTTGGATTTACTGATGGTAGTAAATGCAAGTAAAGCCAGGTAATGTTTGGTTTTTAAACAGAACCGGATTTTACAATGGTAGTACAATGTCTTAAAGGAAATTAGCGGACTTGACTTTTATTCACTACCATTGTAAAGTCCGGTACTGTGTACAGAGTAAACATTACCCTACTTTACTGGCATTTACTACTATTGGTAAATCAAAATTTTCGCGCAGTAATGAAAGTTTTTGTGTTGGTCTTTTACGAAGAACATGAAGAAGTCAATTTCCTATATGGCTCAATTATTTTTGGTAAAATACAGAGTACATTTGTCCTTCATATAACAGAATAACATGTCATTTTTAATATATCTGTCGTTCAGCCATGGCTTCCCCACTGTACATGTTATTATTAAGGAGTAGCCTTAGTCTTATGAGTGTTTATTTATTTCATTTTATTCTATACGTTTCTCTTATAGTACATTGTCCCTCTACGCGTCTTATGTATATATTTACCATTGTCTTGTAGCAAAGTAAACGAAAATGCTGTTTTGTAGATTATACTTCATTACAGCAGTTCGTCACTGCTATCCATTCTGTCATCTCACCTTCTAAGATTCCATATTGTGATTGGAACCACTCTGCAGCAATCGTGTCAAATGATAACGCTCCATTGTACAATCTTAAAGAATGATAAAACGATGTTTAAGTGCTAAATGAGGCGGGAAATTGTTCAGAAATTACCGGTGTCGATGGCAGCTATCTGTGCGATGATCGCCGATGCTCCGCGCTAATGCACAGGGAGAATTGGCGCCAACAAAAGTAGGTCAAAGGCCGATCGTGGAAGCGTTTTGTACTCACAGCAAGGAGACAAAATATGACTCCTTATGGAAAGAGGCGGGGAGAAGACAATTGGCTGACCTTCGGAAAATGGCGATGGATTCTTCTGAGTGCAACTGAGGAAAAAAGAGGCGGTCGTACCTAGAATGTGTCCTTTATGCTCATTCTGTGTACACCTCTCCTGTATTGTTAGTTGTGATGTCTACAGACGTTGTATAAGCTTTGTCAACAGAATTTGTTTAAGCTTTGACTACAGAAGTTGTATAATTAAGCTTGAATGCTTCATCATTATGCCTGTAAGTGTCTTCTCATTTGAACAAAGAAAGTAGCAAAACCTGTGTCGTGATAAACGTTACAGTACTTATATAGCTACAAGACGAACAAGTTTGGTAAGATAAACTATGACAAAGTGTGGGCAAAATGTTTAAGGGAAGACCGAGAAATTGGAACAAAGGAGTTTGATAGTAAGAAGAATAGAGAATCCTGTAACAGCAGTTTCAATGCTCGTTAGTTCTGATATGTCTAATATAAACGATTTGTTCTTGTACGCCCTCGCCGCTGGCAGCCCCGCGATTTTATGGGTTAAATCGGTAATCTGTTATGGGAAAAGTGCCCCACAGGGGATGAGAATGGCGCTATTGCCGACTCCTGTATGTTATCGCGGTATTCCTGTCGTAATCCGGCATTAAAACTGAGATTTCCTCGCCTTGCCGTAAGCGTGTACCTATTGACTTCGTCACTCTGTCATAGGACGTAATCTGTGGGTACTTTGTCCGCCTGTAGATACAAGATAATAAAACCACTCACCCCCCCTGAAAACTAATTATTCTTATCGCGATGTGGTCATGGGTGTACAAGTTGATACGGGACAGATAGCAGCACACGAGCGAGAGGGTTGAACATTGCAATGGTGTAGAAGAAAATATGTAGATCGTGAAGTCTTGTAATCTTCAGGACTACTCAAGATGTAACTTTTGCAAGGAAATACAGAATATTTACCTTCACATGGTCTAGTCTGTATATATGTATATCTGTATCATGTATGTACATAGCACAGTGACTCAGTGAGCAGTGGTTAAAAATTTGCAGAAAGTCTATGGCGTCTCTTGTGTTGTAAATTACTGCTTCAGAATTCTACCCGCATACATGACCTTTCAAGCTAAGTGTTTCCCTTGTTGGCCATTACTTCTTCATCATTTCCTGCTAACAGTATGTCAACAGTCGTGTCCTTGCACCCTGCCCCTTCCCAATACCGTGACGAGGCTAACAGAATGCATGGTTACAATGCTTATCGACAAACACACCATGTGTGACCTTTGACCAGCAGTTGACATCCACAAACAACACTGAGCAGTTTCCCAGAATGCAACCCGGAACATACACCAGCCTCCGATGCTATATTCGTCAGATTCGTCAGATAAACATGCCTATTTGTATAGTGCAATGCCAAACTTTATTCCAACACAAAGGGTACACAAGGATCAAATTTTCAACGACCACTGTCACCTTCATCAAGTTGGAATTAAGTTCAGCATTGTACAATGATTAATATCAACACAGATGAACTTCCATGATGCCTATTTTTATCTTGTATTTTCGGTGTGTCGAATGTTTGTATGTTTGTTTGTGTGTCCGTGGTTATTTTTACTTGCTGTGCATGTCGAAGACACTGACAGGAAGTTATTAGGTCAAAGGTCCAAGAAAGGTATCAGAAAAGGTTATCTCATTTACTGTCTTCGACTTCCTGTAATACGCATGTCATTCATATTCATTCATATCAACAACAGCATAACTGGCAGCCGTGACATACAAGGCTGAATTCCGATGCTTGTTTACAACATTTGACGTAGACTGTTCATGATAAAACGACAAATTAAACATTTTAGATCGGTGATTTAAATTTTCAACAGTAATACTGCTTGGTCTACTCATGATCATCAACATTGAAGTACATGTACATAGTCAATTGTACAGTCATCGTGAGTATGTTGCCTTAATTGATATGCGACAAATTTACAATAATCAAAAAAAGGAACTTCACGAAAACATTAAATATTTCACGAACGTGGGAGATATTTTTCTTGATGTTGTATCTGTACGTGAGTTATCTCTGCCTTCTGCGCAATTGAGTTATATCTGCCTTGTGGCAAGCGACCCCTAAGCAGCTGAGGTGTCGTTTGAAGCGCGCCCAAATGCCTCGCCAGCACAAGTCTTCTAATCTTCTTCCTGTTACAGATCCAATGGGAAAGGCCTTAGTTTCCCCCACAGGATGTCATTAACTATAGATTTATATTCTGTTGAAAGTCTATATGCGTTGGTGGAAGCCATTATGAAGAGGTTTGAACTGTAATTTCCAACACAAAATTTGGATTTACCCAAATTTTCGACTGTACAACTCAAGTCTTTGTCAAGGAATAAGCAATCCACCGCCTTTGTGACGTCACGTTATGCAAATGACACGTGACTCAGTGAGCAGTGGATCATAGGTTGTAGAAAGTCTGTGGCGCCCCCCGTCTTTGTTAAGGGATGGTTACAATGCCCTATACACTTAACTTATATGTTTAACTATTTTTTCTCTGTCTTATTCACTAAGAATACTACAGGTGATGATAATTTACCTTTAGTCTATGATGTAATAGTGCAACTACTACATTTAGCTCATGTTGGCAAGAATAAAGAATGCAGATAAAGCAGTTCAGTTCGTGTAGTCTATCCGTATTAGCCACAACAAGCTTGCACGGAAACAGCAGTCATTCCTTATATGTCACAAGAATGAAGGATTGAAATTGCTTTGAGAGTTTCCCACCTGTAACAGAAAAAAAATGTTCATCACTAAAGAGAGGCGCAGAAAAGCCACAAAACACGCTGGTAGATTAACCAGAGGCGCCGTTCTGCCAATTTCTAATATTTTCAGTCCCCCGAAGGAGCCTGTTAGAAACTACGAGTACTGCGTCATCGTTCTCCCCAGTGCATTAATGTGTCTTAACGTACAAGCCATAAACCTCCCCGAAACAGTCGCAGTTTTATTACATATTTATACAATCGTAATGCGCTTTATACCGATACAATTACGGAATCATTAACATTGCATGGGAACACATCAGCAGTCCTGCCGAACATCAATTCGCGCAGAAAAGCTCCGTAACAAACGGTAATTATTCTTAGCATCACCGGTTTATACGCGCATAATTCAGAGGGATTTTCTGACGTTACGCCAAAAGCAAAAATCATTACTCCCCGTAACACAGTGTCTCTGAGGGCTTGTTCGGAATGGGGTATTTAATCCCGTGGGTTTTACCGTATCTAGTGAATCGGTTCTACATTCACGTAAAATTGGATCTATTGGAGGTTAGCGCGTTTACGATGATATATTTTCCACCAGCGTACGCCGCGGGTGGATACTGATATAAAAGATTTACTCAGTGGAAGGTCAAACCATATATGGTCTGTTTCTCGCTCGTTGTCTTATTATTGATTTACCAGGAGTCGTGAGTCTTGGAGGTCAGTGATTTAAGATAACCTGTTTGGTCCTCAGGCGGCTCGGTAAGTCTTGAAGGGGCATTATGTAACATTTTTGCACCAAAAATTGAAATATTTTAATTGAAACAAAATCTTCGTAATTTACTTCCACCTTTCAACATATTTGTGCAATTATCTCACATTTCTGACATTTATGGTACCACCACAAACTACCAGAAGTAAACAAACGTGGCTGACGGCTGTGTTTCCAACTTTTAAACACACTCGTAAGGTGTCATATTTTGACACCTCCACTCCCTGAATGGCACTTATTTGCAATGGAGTAGGGTCGATTCAACTTACATTGTAAAGAAATGACCAAAAAATTTGCTTTTTGTATCGTCCTAATGTTACATAATGCAGCTTTAAGTTGGGAACTTTGCACCAAAGTTGGGAACTTCATATCGAAGGTGTTGCTGCTATTACTCAAAATGAAGCAATTATGGTAGAAAAGTTCTTGATGGCGTGCAAGTGCCAATTGATGATAATCACTACCTGCCTTGTTTTTAACGAGTTTTCGGCTTGTTTGAGCCGAGATTATTGATTTTAAAGTTCCACCAGGGAAATTGCTGAATTCCCTGTTGTTTCATTCGTCAACTGTAGATATTACATAACTGATGGTGTAAGGCGAACGGTCAAGGAGTAGGGATAGGTAGTGTTATTCTTAGTAACATCATACTTTCTCTCCAGTATTGATTATAACCTTTGAGATCCACTTGATGGTTTCAGATATGTGTGAGTATGTCTGTGTCTGTGTGTGTGTGTGTGTGTGTGTGTGTGTGTGTGTGTGTGTGTGCGTGTCTGTGTGTGTGTATGTGTGTCTGTCTGTCTGCATGTGTGTCTAATTTATGTGGGAAATCACTATGTGTGATTGCGTCATGGGCCTTGATCACATGAAAGGTGAAGTCTGCCATCTCTGATTGCGTTTCTAATTGCATCTATTTATGATGTCCAATCATTGGGAAAACTCAACTAAAACCAACGAGCATGCAAGCAAAGCAAGAATACAGCCAAAAACTTATAGCGTATAACACAAACGATTTACTATTGAAAGTTTCTTTTTCAAGCTGGTCTGGAACACTTTTCAAGTCTACTGCAGTGGTTATATGGAGGACTGCGATCATCGACTTTATTGATATTGATTACGTCATGTTTTTCATTATTATTTACTATCATCTTTAATGTCTCTCTATGTGAAGATAGTAGGAAGAATGGTACTCTTTTTTTATTCAAAACACTTAAATAAATACAAATGGATGGACACGGACTAAGTGGCTGCGAACTCAAATTAGGAGCAAGTTATATTCTCGCAGCCACTTTTACAATGGAAAAAAAGTATCTTACAAGACATTGAATAAATATAAATACATGAAAGACATGGCGTAAAACAAACCTCCCCTCCCAGAAGAAAAAAACAAAACAAAGCAAAACATGGTACTCTGTAAGCCAGCTGTTCGTCAAAATCAAACCCATTGCCGCTGCCTTTTATCGTCTGGTCCTTCGGAATCCTGGGACTTCAACGAGGAAATAGAACCTTAATTAAGAACCCTTAACGAGACACCGGCGGATGAATACCCGCCCCGTCTGGAGTGGACATTTACGGTCAGTAGAAGTCAAAGGCATTTACTGCTGACGTTATTCTGGGGATCATAAAACCATCCGTAAAACTTCCCTGCGTCTTTACTGAGTCCGACAACCATGGAGATGACGTATTAAGGTGGTCTTGTAGTTGGGGTTCTCGAGCACGTCGACAGAACGTACTGCGCCTGCGCAAAACCCTGATTTTTCACGTTTTTCGTTGGATGTTTGGTCAACGTTGCATCAAAATTTTGCCTGTTGTAGACGATATATTTTCCTACACAACATCTGAAAACTACAGACAGGCTGTCAACCTTATATGCTCTAGTACAACCTTATATGAGACGTTCTGCCAAAGTGCTATGCACAATACATTACGGGTTTCGCGCAGGTGCAGTATGTTCTGCCGACGTGCTGGGTTCTTGTAGTATCTATGACCGTGCAATATCCAGACCCATGCTCAGGCGCAGTTCTGAATAGTCCGCGCGTATCCAGAACCGTACCTGGGGCAAATCTACGTTTTTGTTACGTGGAGACAATTCAGAACCGTGCCTCGGATCCTAACTAGATAGGCAAGGTTCTGGATACGATAGTTCTTGACTTAGCATCTATGTTCTAGGTTTAAATCTTCAATGCTGTACCCTCGGGAAAGGCACATTACACCTGTTTCCTAACTCGACTGAACTCGACGGCTATGGGAAAGAGTATGGAAGTTGAACAAATACACACCTACCAATGGACTAGCCCCCTGCTGTAGTGATTGTACAACATCGTAAATGTGTCTGTATCTGTGTAACACACCAGCTTCACAGGCACGCGGCTCGGCGGCAGCTAGCTATATTACACCGAACGACCTGTCACACCCAATTTTTGCACATCTAACTGCAGGAGTTGTTTAAAGCTATCTAGTGATGATGCCCCAACTGTACTTGGTGGCAGCGAGTTCCATTCTACGTGAGGCCCATGAGCTATAGAAACAGAGATGTATGCCACATGCACATGTGTATGGTGTGGGAAGGACTTTGTCAGCTCCCTTTCATGTGTAGATGTTAAGGAACGTAACAAGTTAACATGTTCCATTGTATACGCGTAATCTACCTACACACAAAATTGGCACCCAGAAGACGAACCGTCCGAAATGTGTGTATTGATTTGGCTAGACCACTTCCCAGCCCATTACAAAGCAGTTACGGCAAAATTGTTGCAGGATTATAGCAAGATCAATGCATCGTAGATGATAATAGCATACACAACAGGCTAATAGCATACACAACAGGCTTTCTTTTACAAAGAAACAACCACAGATGTATATCTTAACCATCTCTCATCAGAAGAATGATCAGGAATGCGGTAAATGAACAATAACGTTGTTTACAGATACATAAAACCATATAATCGAATCAGGCTGTTTGTTGAACAGTCGCATCTGTTCTCAAAATCTCTCTTTATCGCATTAGCAGAGACACTTGCGGAGATGAATAGAGATAGGTGGTATTTCTGCTGTGATCCATTGCGACTCAACGGTCTGATGAGAAGATATGCGTATTATTTCTTGCAGAGCTTGACAACCCCAAGGAAATCCAACAAAGCCTTGGAAGCATGATGGATCTCAACTATCCAAGAACTGAAGGGTTCTGTATATCATGACATGTTTTAGATATGGTAAAATGTACATCATCATCCTAGCGGATTTTTATGCCACAGATGTATATGCATGGAGTCTTATATCTAAAATGTAGCAAATCTGCTCGTACAGGTAAAAGCATTCTATGATGAAAAATAACCTCCCAGGCCGATGGAATATCGATTATTTTGCAGCTTTGGGTTTCTTTGAAAATATCCCAAAAGATCGCAATTCCTGATTGTTCTTGGTTGATCGATGGTTCGCAGATACGTTACGTGGTCCTTCCTAATTGGCTTCAGTCCACATAGGAGAGAGAGAACGAACGTGTGAGGAAAAAAACAGACAATCGTGAACCAGTGCTGCGTACTGCCGGAATACACTGCAGATCAATGCAACGGTACTGCACCTGAATACCTTGCACTCAGGTATATAGTACCTTTTTGACTCATAATGTTACTAAAACGTGTTACTCCAGCCCCAATGATGAACATTTAGCTCTGGAAAAAGATTAAAACATGATGGGCGTTGACATCAACAGCATCTTTGATCCGAGATCGCTCCTCGACGTCATTGCATCAGAGATCCTCGGCATCATTGTCTAAGGGCACGGATTTTCTGCATAAGATACCTGGTCTAAATAAACGTACTTGACCTGTTGTTCAGGTTTATGACATCATTCAAGACCACATGTTACTTTGTCAAATTGTTCAGGTAAAGATACAGGTCCAGACCTGTACCTAAACCTCTGTACCGCTACCTGATGCTACGTTTATGTACGCAACAGATGAAAACATATGGGTGTTAACATCAGCACCATCCTTGATCCTTTCGAAAGCACGGACTTCCTGCATAAAATTCCTGGTCTAAAGAAACTTAATTCAACTGTCAATTTATGTTTGTTATCATTTAAGATTACAGGTTACTTTGACAAATTGTTCCTGTACAGATACAGGTCCAGACCTGAACATAAACCTCTGTACCAGTACCTGATGTACCGTGCGTTTATGTACGCAGCAGATGAAAACATATGAATGTTGACATCAGCACCATCGTTGATCTTTCGAAAGCACGGATTCCCTGCATAAAATTCCTGGTCTAAAGAAACGTACTTCAACTGTCAATTCATGATCGTTATCATTGAAGACCACAGGTTACTTTGTAAAATTGGTCAAGTATGGATACAGGTCCAGACCTGTACCTAAACCTCTGTACCATTGCCTGATGTTACGTTTAGGTACGCAACACATGAAAACATATGGGCGTTGAAATCACCATCATTTTCGATTCAAGATCCTTTCGAAAGCATGGGTTCTCTGCAAAGATACCTGGTCTAAATAAACGTACTTGACCTGTTGTTGTTGTTTTTCATGCATGTTTCTGTCATCATTCATGAGCACATGCTACTTTGTCAAATTGTTCACGTCTGACCTGTACCTAAACCTCTGTACCAGTACCTCACGTTACGTTTCTGTACGCGGCACTCCACAGGACGCCGTGTCGATGAAACGCCATTAAGCGGGTCCTTGCACAAACGATTGGCCTCAGACAATGGGCAATGATGTCGGCTGACCGGGGAATGATCCGATCAATTGCACGGCACCGCGCAGCACCCCAGAGGCCGGTCACAAGCGATGCGGCGGGATTGAAGAGATCCTCAAGTTCTCCACGCGCAGCGAGGCCGAAAATTACTTCTGTGCCGAACAGACGTCTTGTCCTGACCCGGTGAGCAGATAAAAGGCTTTGTGGACCCCAAGACAGACATGTACAGAAGTTTTCACGAGGAACAAATGTCTTCTATTAAACAGATACGGGATCTAAAGCCCCTTCTCCCGAACACCAACCAACCAAGATTGGCTGAAGGTCGATTCGGGAGCAGTCTGATGACCAGATTTAGGCTACGCCTACCTTTTTATACGAATCGAATTTCAGTTAAATTTCAGTCAAATTTGATCCCCGAACACTGTTGACCTACTCCCGAACACCAGCCAACCATGGCTGAACCTCACGTCTACATTTTGAAACATTCGGCTGGCGCAGCCAAACAGTAGCCGACCTGGCCGAACACCAGACGACCACAGCCGACCTTGCTCCTGACCTACTCCTAACCATGGTTGGGGGAACATTGGCAGTGTTCGGGAAGCTATACTCCGGGCTATGTGTGACAGGGGCTTAAAGCAGGTCTGATGTAATGAATCGTATTGTATTTGTCTCAACCACCACAATCTGCTGCACACAGAAAATGCCGTTGACCGTCTACCGAGACAAAAAAAGCCGAGGACCAGAAACTGGACCAGAAGCAGGATCTGTTTTGCAGATGATGAAAACGTTGAGAAAACTATATGTCTTATTGCTCGCTTATGCTGGAAATATTTCAGTAAACCATACCTCTTGTAATTATCACCACAAAGGCGCAAACTCACAAGACTCATTTCAATAGCGGCAAGTTCATGAGACAAATTGGTCCGAATAATGAAGTATAGATCCTGGAGGTAAAGGCAACAGTGTCCGATGTCGGTACTTCACCTACTTATGGCTAAAATGTATTGTCAGTTATGCGATGTCGCTGCAGCACTGGGGTACGGCAAACATGTAAAGCCGCACTTGGTGGGAAGAAGCGGCTAGTAGAGCAGCCAGAAAAGTACGGCAATCACACAATCCACAAACTAAATTAAGACTAGGGAATTACACTTAAAAGTATTTGAAACTCTGAATCAAACGTCTTCTCATGTATTGTGAAAATGCGAGCACCAAGAAAGGCTGAATCTCCCACATTGTACCTGTGACCTGGATATTTCACCATCTAGCTTGTCTGCGATGTCACCATCTATCTGTCCCGGTACAGGCATGCCTGAGCAAATGTGAACAGTCGCTCCGCTAATAAACTGCCCGACCCAGTTCAGCGCACAAGCCACGGCCCAACAAATAGCTTACTCCCCTGTGTCGCACTGCCGTCAGCAGCAGCTACCGTGGTGAAGATCGACGATAAGAATTGTAACATCGTCTGCAGATTTACATCAGTATGGCCAACTTAGCGGATTCTTGAAGATTTTTTAACTAGAGAGGCAAAAGTGTACCTACCTCAGGACGAGAGGGAAGGAGCGGACCTCCGCACGACTTGCCTGTCATGGAACTGTCGGAACTATGGTGGTACTGGTGTACAGGAGGGCTGTGCATGGGGTTTTGAGACTCCTCTATGTGTGATTGCGTAGCCCCTTTAGGTCAGAATGATTGTATAAGAAATGTAACATTAACCTTCCTTTTCCCTTATTAGCATATAGCATACAACAACATCCGGCAGGGGTTTTTCGTGTCGTGTGGAACTGGCCATGGGCGTACAGTTGCCTAATAAACCCTTCACACACCCTCTAGATAAGCGAAACGCGAACGGAATCTGTAAGTAAATAATTGGCCCACCGTCGGACAGACGACAAACACTACCGCTATATAAAATATAGATGCACGGTTCGCAGCACACACACAGCACTCCCGGCGCTTAACGGGATCTCTCCGCTCACAATAGCCTGCATCTATCTGACGTTAACATGGATTTGTTTGCTTAAAGAAAAACTAGGTCAATTTGAGCTGTGCAACGACCGTATCGGTAAAGTGCTGTAAAAGCTATTACTGACAAGACTCAAAGTAAAGCAGGCTATTAGTCAATGTGGTCTTCAAGATGTGTGTGGCTTGAGGGGTTGAGGTTTTCAAGAGTACGCAGGTATCACGCACACACATGTACATGCACACACACACACACACACAAACACACACACACACACAGACTGTGCTTGTGTGTGTGTGTCTGTGTCTGTGTGTGTGTGTATGCGTGTGTGTGTATGCGTGTGTGTGTGTGTGTGTGTGTGTGTGTGTGTGTGTGTGTGTGTGTGTGTGTGTGTGTGTGTACATTTTCTCATTTTCTGTGTATGTGAGACATAGGATCCTACCGCCAAGAACAACCAGCAAAAAACACTGCGACAGAAAAACAAGTCAATCCATCAAGTTACTCAAGAGAAAACGCATTGTTTGTAACGCCTCTACCATTTCACTGCCACGAATTTCTATTCTTCATTACTGTGCTTCGCATTGTGAGTAAGGTAATGGCATTGCACCGGAGAGCTACTGCGATGGCAGGCTTTAGGGAGATTACTACTCTTGGTGTCGTAGTCTCTACTGTTGGGAATGAGAGCATGTGAGGCTCCTATAATTGTATCCAGAACCGTACCTCTCTAGTTCTATGCCTGAATGGGTTAGGGTTAGGATCAGGCACGGTTCTGGAAAGCCTCCGCGTATCCAAAAACGTACGTTTGCCCCATGGCCAGGCACAGTTCTGGATATGCGTGGACTATCCAGAACTGTGTCTAAGCATGGTTCTGGATAAAGCACGGTTCTGGATACAACAGCTTCTCTGTCCAAAACTGGAGCCAGACCCGGTTCCACAGGTGTCACAGTGGCAGTCTGTAATGTCTGTCTCTCCCAGACTGTTACAAACCCATACTGACTCTATTTCATGGATGGCATCCTTTTCACGTCCCAAAAATGATGCAAGCGCGCGAGGAAAAAAAACCATGGACATGGCCCAAAAAACATGCGTAAATTTTGAAATCTAAGTAATCACCAGGGTTGCAAAAACAACTGAACCCACAAAACATGGGACAGCACAAAATAAATCATTCTCTTCCAACTAGTACGTTGTCTTGTTTCAGAATAATAGACATATTCACCCACTCAGCTATTTTCAAATGTGATTTTACGGTTATGTCGCAATTTTCGACGGCAGCAAATTTGTTTGAAAACCGGCGAAAATCGATGCACACGTAGACGCAATCCACGAAATCACTTCAGCATGGCGTAAAGCACCTTCCCGTACAATAGAACACCAGGCATTATTGTAGCATACATGGGAGACACATCGTCATCTCTCGCGCCTCGTGCCTGATGGATGCCCGTGTTTCCAACCTCTCCATTAGTAACACAATAGCGCCGCTCGGGTGGAAATCCTGATGCATGTATGCAACTCTCCGCCGTTATCTTGGCTCAGTAGTATTGTTACCACCGTTTATCTCACGATGTTGGGATGACATCTCAGCCCACTACTTACTGACTAACGGTGAACACAGTTATCCAGTTACTACTGTAAACACTATATGTATCGGGTGCACCATCCTACGAGCGCCATCACTCCTGCCTGCTGTATAGGGGGAGGGAGGCGACACACATTTCACAAGGCCCCCTTAAAACCAGATGGCGATCGCAAAGCGACCTTTGAGCGACCGAGATTGGATTTGTGTAATCCTAGAATATGATGCAGGATAGAAATGAGTAAAAAAAAAGTATGATTTAAAACACAACAGGTGAGGAAATCCTACCAGCGCCATCACTCCTGCCTGCCGGATAGGGGGAGGGAGACGACACACAATTCTCAAGGCCCCCTTTAAACCAGATGGCGATCGCTGGGCGACCGTTGAGTGATCAAGATTGAATTTATGTAACACTTGATTTTATAATACAGATACAATTCTTTATTGACTCGACAAAAAGTACGGGCACTTTTGTATGGTCAGCTATGACTACGAACAAAACTAAAACTAAATACATGTATAAATAGAATCATTCTACGTACAGAGTATATGTATGGGGGAAATTACGTATAATTGGAATACTACGGATACACGATACAAGAGCCACAAAAGTATGGTTTGAAAGACAATCGAACTCAGAAAACGCAACAAAAAATCACTTCGTTGTCTATGAAATTCGTTGAGCGATCTGTCAAATATTTGGTCACTCAGCTCTGGTGGAAAGAGGTGTAATAGTAGTATATCTATAGGTAATAAATCGTAAGTTACGAAGGAGTAAAGACAAGACATGGCGTCTGGTGAAAGAATGGCGGTATAAGGTGTAAGTGGTAGGTATAATGCTTTCTGGTGAACAATGGCATTGCCAAAGTGCCGGCCGGCACTAGGGTCTCAATCTGAATGGAATAAGTGGTAAATTCGGTCACACAGCATAATGCACCTTTTCTGCAGATTTGGTTCAGGCCAAAGCACTTCTATCGATGTTTGGTGACTATTCCTGATGTAATAAGGATATGTATGCCTGTCGATAGTACTAGAGTGATGGCATACGAAGTTGCCTTAGAAAGACTGGTTAGCTGGTTGTTTGGTTGATCTAACGGTTTGTTGTGTGTGGTTAGTTAAACAAGCTGTTAATGGTAAAGAGTGCAGACAGGTATTTTCCAAGTCATTTACGGACATAGTCTTGCTTCAGCAACAAGAGGAACTGCCATTCGATGGGGGATAGAAATGCTAATGCTGAAAACAACTCCATCGTTTTCTAAGTGCACTGTCTAGCAATGTAAAGGGGTTATTCAAAAGTCTTTGATTAAAACAAACCTCCTATCAGATTCTACCATTACCCCACAGAAAGTACTCCCAAAGATATAATCTCATATCGAAACTGCCATTTGAGCAGGCGAGCAAATCTCATAGAGCGAGCAAATTTACAGTCGGTAAGTCCCACTTTGGGTAAGTCCTATAATGTGCCAAAGTACTATGTGTGAATCATTTTGTTTCATTTAGATGTTATAGAAGAAAAGCTCTAGGCCATTATATCTTCCATTTGGCCATTAGACTTGGCAATTGCAGAGTCACTGTAATCTTGAGCATTAATCTTGCAGGAAAACATAATCTAATATCAAAACACAATCTTGTTTTAGCATCAGGAACTGGTAAAGTGGCAGAGCCTAGGGCGTGTTTGCAAGAAAAAGTGATGCAAAATCTAACAGCTTGTAGGTACATCAAAATTGAATAAAGAAACTTGTAAGATTCCTTGAGTGATCGCCAGATCATCCATAGGTGTTGCTTAAGGTAAGTAATTTTCCAGAAATCGCCAAATGGATCGATGGAATGTTCCTAGGTCGTCCCGAAGTTTCCAGATCTTGATTGAGTTTTGCGAAGTTGTTGGTTGTAAAATTCTGCTTTCAGCGAAAATGTGATGCCGGATCCCCGACCTGCAGGTCAGTCAGAACGGCCTGAGATGGCTGTGGGGTTATGAGGGTGATGGATTACTGGATAAGTGCTCTTCACACGTTCATTAATCGAATCAGGAACCACCTCGGTCAGGTTACGCCGAAGATTGAATCGTTTCCAAGCCGATGAGGCGAGAACGTACACTTATGGCAAATGCATCAGCGTGCTCCCAGGAGGGATGGCGTCGTTCTGGTTCAATGTAACCGTAACTTTCAGCAGAACTACATCCTCTTGCAACAACAAGAAGAAAACTTCGGCAGCTAAAAGGGCTCGCAAGATGCAGGATACAATGGAATGGATTGACGAAAGGCATGCAAATGCAGGGCATTTGGCAACGATGATAATGAACTGTGAAAAAGAAACATTTCAGAGCTTTAGTGGCAATCGTGAACTAAGCTTTTGTTTTCATGTGTGTCGCACCCCAAAAAATACAACTACTGTGAGAGTACTGCCTAGATGCAGTTCCCTACCTTTCTATATTAACGTACACTTATGGCAAATATGCATCAACGTGCTCCCTGGAGAGATGACGTCGTTCTGGTTCAGTGCAGCCGTAACCGTCAGCAGGCAAGAAAACAGACTTTAAGCGCAGAGAACTACATCCTCTTACAACAACAACAAGAAAGAAAACTTCGGAAGCTAAACGAACTCACAAGATGCAATGCAAGGTGCAATGGAATGACCTGAAGAAAGACCAGTTGTAACGGCAGGACGTTTCCAAGATGATGATAGTCATTGACAATGGAGGAAAAGCTTTTATGGCTTCAGTGGCAATCGTAAAGGAAGCTTTTGCTTTCAAGTGCATCGGACCCAAAGAACAAGACTGTTGGTAGTCCAAATGTCTAGACTCAGTTTCCAAACGTGACTTCGATTTGAAAGTACATTCGAAGCAGGAGTTTTGTCTGTTTTCTTTAGGCTCATCGTAATAATTTGCCTTCCAACATCAGATGATTTGTAATCACTTTAATATATACATCTGCAAAATGTTCAGTAACAGATCGTACATTAACGTTATACTTTTTTTTTACTTTATTCTTCAGCGTTGGAGGAGGAATAAAGAACATACACCAACCTCGGCCCGTCGCAAAGATCTCTCTTGCGCTCAGTACGGATTTAGTCGTAGACGTGCCTTTAGAGTAAAATCTATATCTGGTTAACTGTTGTTACCGTTGGTAAGTCCTGATCGCTGAGGCGGATTTAGAGCAGACGCCACGGGACGGCTGGAGCATACCGAATGACCCAAAACTACTTCTTTCCTCGTCAATACTTGTTTCGATCCTGGTGGTTTTCCAGAACAATCGATGGAAGTATGACTAGAAAAAGATTTCCTGCTTTGTACTCACAGCCTCGCAGTTGCTAGAAAATGACTTTCTTTATGTTTAAAATGACTTTCTTTATGTCAAAAAATTACCTTCTTTATGTTAAAAATGACTTTCTTTAAGTGAAAAATGAATTTCTTTATGTTAAAAATGAATTCCTTGATGTTACTTTTAATACTTTCTATAACGGTCAACGAAGATGTGCCAGGAAAACAACAAACTTGAAACTGAACTTTTTGCATTCACTCCTAAGTTGATTACAAATGATGGCTCGGTCGAATAACGCTGACCCTGATATGTATCATTATTGAAAAACAGCATCTACTGTTATTCTATTTTCATTGATTCTGC